>OX463839.1:53242212-53842212 GCA_949825065.1 Odontocerum albicorne | reverse complement strand
AAGCAGAAAATTTTCCTTCGAATGACGTATAACCTTTACCATTTTGTTTTACTTTTGGTGCTCATTTTTAATTTTGAAAAAAAAAAGGGATACAACTTATGTTAACACCTATATAATACTACTAAGGTCCGAATTAAGAAACCGACCTAAATGTTAACTTCTAAACACTTACCTTAATAATAATTCTTGATTTCTATAGTGCTTCGATCCCACAAATCAACGATATATTAATAAGTACATTCAGTAAGGTAGACTTAGGTTTAAGTAAGACTTGGACTTAGGTATGTCTATTAATTGAACTCTGGCGTCTTAAATTCGATTCTAGACTGTGAGAGACCTTATTTTGTCCGAATTTATTGCTGTCCTCGCGCTCTGTAGCGTCTAATAAATTGACTAGAGATATTTCGCAATAGCGCCATACAAAGTGTCATTTTGACTACTTGTATTTATAATATTATATACGGCCGGGTAGATTCTGTGCCATATTATCAATTTTATTACTAGAGAGATTTCAGTTTTGAAAAGAATAAACACAATCCTAATCTAGTAAAGATTGTCGACAATATGCCTTCGACGAGTCCTCCGATTCTTTGGGTACAATTTTCGTCGCCATGGGGACAGTTTGGAGAGGCTCATGGTTGCTGGAAGCGTGGAAGGAGGAAGAATCCCAATTAGTTAAACTGACTCAAGTGAGAAACGCAACTGGACTATGGATGAGAGGAGTCGTCAAAGGTTATCACGGGAGTCACGAAACTCAGTCATGAGCTACACGACAGGACGTATGGAATCTAATACAGAATATGGCATCAATGATATTGGAGTGTGGATAACTTGTACGACGGCGAATGTCGATTTTCTTGTCTACTCCATTGGTTCCAAACTCGAAGACTTGAATAACGTTTCCCGGTTATGCGCTTCAACGTTATGTGCGTCTGTATTAGGTATGGGAATATATTAAAGAAAGTATTCTTTATGAATGCATAAATTACATAAATTATTACTATGAAATAATAAACTATGTACTGCTAGTTTCACCTGACCAAAATTTAAATCGTGTCAATTCACCAAAACAATATCGAAATACATAAAATCAATCACCGAAACGTAAAAATAAAAATATATTTTTTACGTTTCGGTGATTGTCCCTTGAGATTGCGGCGCTTTCAGGCCACTCCATGGAACGTATTTGTATTCAGCTCACGACTCTTTAGCGGCTCAAGTCTTTCTAAATGTAATAAGAAACCTAATAACGATACATGACTCGGTGTAAATCAAACTTGGCTAACTCCAACGAAGGTCCAACCGGGAAAATTAATGTCCCATAGAAGATAACTGACGCCCTCCGTGGTTGTTAAGACGCTCTTCTTCTTGCGGGCTCGGTTCCTGTTGGAGCCCAGTTTTTCTATTACTGAATTCCATTCTGGTTTTTACTTAATGCCTCGAACATCTACCTAGTTGATTGGAAGAGATTGTCACATAGCAAAAAAAAAACCCACTAGATTGTACTGTATATAATGTGAATGAATTAAAAAATATTACTAAAAAAAATTGATTTGAAAATAATATATTCGTATTGATTATTTGAGGATCCCTAATTGTTCAGTTAGCAAACATCGATTTGTCCAGTTAGAAATCGTATATCTGCTGAATAGACACATCACGCGCTGCTGGGGTAGGCAGAGAGGACCAGACTTTTCTATCTCGACACATATTTCGCCTCTTCCACATCCATACATCTACGATTTCCCCTGCTTCTTATAAAATATTTTCCTTTAAAAATATCATTCAATTAACCAAACCACTCTTTCCTTCCTTTGCACAAGACTTCCACCCACATTTTCACTGTAAATTAATTTTGTTACTCTTCATTCATTCGTTCCACGGTCCCAAATTATCTCAAAGTGATCTTATTAACATCTGAATAGATAGTTATTTTAACAATAAATTATTTTGTTTTTCCACTGATTACATCAGTCGCTACACGTGTTTCTACTTCATATTCCGAGGCTCTCTTCAAATGGAATGATACCCGTTTTTTACGATTGAAATTATTAGATCAGACTGGTGTCGTGACACTTTTTTCATTCTTTCGTTATTTATTACTTTTTTTTTAGTTTTTGCTTATGGCTTTTTTGTTTTTGCTTATGACTTTTTTTACATATGTAAAATTTTAAATCTTACTTTATTTGAAATTATAATATGATGTGCATCATAATTTTTTTTTAAATCTTCGCGGACTTGTTTAGTTGTACAATGAAAATTAATTGTGTAATGTGAAACTGGTTTGCGCAGTCAAATTATTTGACTTTTATAAAAACCGGTTTTCAATTTTCCAAAAAAAAATATTTAATTTAAATCCAATTTTCATTTAGGGTCTTTTAAATTGATCGTTTTTTTAAATTCTATTTTTTTCATTCTTGAATAAATCACACAATTTGCTCTGATTTCAAAAAACGTTTCATTGGTCATTAAAGTATAATGTATGACATTTAAACACAAAAAAACAATATCCGCCAAATGTCCACCTCTTGTAGCTCCACAGATGTCCACTCTTTTGTCAAAATTTTCGTTTGACATTTTGGCATAATTGCGGTTCTAACTCACCAATAACGCGAATAATTTCGTCCTTCAGCTCAGGAATTGATTGGAGGTAATTCTTACAGACCTGGTTTTTCACTTAACCCCAGAAAAAATAGTCCAACAGATTCAGATCACATGATCTTGATGGCCAATTAATATCACCGTTTCCGGAAATTACAATACATAAAATAATTCAACAATTTGAACGCGTTATTGTATTGTATACGACTCCATTTTTATAAATGTCATACATTACACTTCTCAAATGTCACAAAACCCAGGCAAGTTCACGAAGCCATCTGTGTTTTATCCAAGAATTTAAAAACCGATCAATTTGAAAGACCCGTTATAACCTTCATTCATCTTCAGCTTGTCTCGTTCTACTACAGGACATAAGTCTCCCCCGATCGCTGTCAGTTTCGCCCTGCTAGTAAAATGTTTTTTTTTTTAAGAGACGTGGATTTGGCCAAGTTTGCTTGTACTGAATCCTGTGTAAGCTATAATATTACAAGTTGGTCCCCGCGGACACGAGGGACCGAAATGTCCTGCCGATTTCCTTCCGTCCGAGACGTTCACGTACGAGACGTTTGCTCCGTCTCTTTACACCAGGTGTCGACGATCGGTTGTTGACGAACCACTGAATTATTTAATTTATTTTATTCGTTCTTTCGCAGAAAATGATTTACTCATTTCATTGCAATGACTGTCTGTGTATGCGTGTGTATGTGTGCATGTATATTTATTTTATTGGATTACGTTAAACTTACCATTTAAAATTTATTTTATGTTTAATAAAGATACACATTGAATTATAGTGTTGAATGTTAATTAATATGTGGTATTGTGTCATTATTTGCTGAAAGTAGAATATGTATTTGATTGAACGGTGCAATGACTGAATGGTTTAATATTTCAAAAGGGGAAAAGCAAGGATGTGTTATATCTACGAAGCATTAAAGCATACTCGTATATACTCGAACCGGACAGTATCAAAATCTGCTGAGATGATAGTCCACAATAACATTGTATTATTAACTTTGATGTATGGAAGTGAAACGTGGACGTGAAAAATACTGAATGAAGGCTAAAAAATGCATTATGGCGCCAATAACACGACAAATGTTTTCCTCAAGTTCATCAAGAGTCTTGGGTTGGTTGGTGTAAATCTGTGATTTAACATAATCCCAAAGAAAATAATCCAGAGGCGTTAAATCGCACGATCTTGGCGGCCAATTTAAAATCCTGTCACACCCAAAAAACACCCTGCATAAGTCAATATAATAAAACTTATTTTGAAAAATGACAAATGGATAATTTCAAGTTCCAAACTTTAAAAAATTAACAATCGATATATAAGTGTAAAAATATTACAAAGAAAGAAGAAACGCAACATTCATTGGGCGCGCGGTAAATATATGATTTTAAGTATGTCTCGCAAAGAACAACCGTCTTAGTACTTAGTTCTCTCAAATATGTTAACACGAGTTTTCTGAAATAACATTCCATTTTCGTAACGTATTAGAATAAAACTTTTAAACAAAAATGTAAGCCGATTGCTGCATTTTTTTCCAGTATAAATCACCAGAGGCGTCCCAATGCACATAACACTATTATATATTTGATATAAAAAAATATTTAAGTTGAAGTTGATTGTCCGTTTTGGTTTTAACATCTATGATTGATTTTCCAAAATCTCGACCTTGTTTTATGTCACTGGAGTGATCATGTCACAAATGTCTCGGTCCTTTAACGCTCCAACTGTAAACCTATAGAGGGCATGGTTGTAAAGGGGAAATTGCGAAGGGCCAGATATGTGATACGCATGAGCGATCATAGACTACCAAAACGCGTCTTGCACTGGGAAGTAGTGGGCAAACGAATGGTTGGTAGGCAGAGAAAGCGCAATAAAGACAGTCTGCGAGAGTCGCTGTAAGCGCGGGGGGTAAGCCTGAGGATTGGGAGCAGGTGGCTCAGGACCGTGGAAGATGGAAAGCCATCTATTCTCGGACTGATGCGTCTTAACGGCTAGACGTGTGAAAGATAGTCAGCCTGCTGCGAACGTGCATACATTATCAGGCGACTTAGCAAGATCCATATCTAGTGACATCTGCGGAAGGGAGCGTCCATCTAGGATCGAGTTTTTTTCTCACATGATCGACGTAGAAGAGCAGCTCAAGATTAACGTTGCAGTGGCGAAGGGATCCTCGACTACAAGGCCCAGCAACGACGATGATATGTCATGATCTGATTCAAAGTAAATATTTATATATTAAGTTACTTTTCGAGTAAAAAAATAACAGATTTTATAGACAACTTTCATGCATAATATGTATGTTATATGTATGCTAAAGTTTCGTGTGATTTGTTAGCAAAAATAGCTAATTGTTATTAAAACTTATTCCATCACCAGCTACATTGGCATGTCTCGAAATTTCTTTTATAGTATTTGTTCATGAACTTTTATTTTTTTTAAGAGAAGTAACACACAGAAAGAAATCTTTCTTTTTTTACTGTTTTATTTGACAAGTTTCATTAACCACAGGTTTGATATGTTAACAATAAGTGGGAAATCTATAGCTGATGTGGATATGGATCCACGGAAATATAGCCATGATGCTCATGATAAAGGAGACTGAAGGCAAAGCGACTAATGATGACAGGTATGATCCAATTTGGTTGTGCGAATTGTGTATTAGACGGTGGGGCTCAAGAATCGGACTTGACAGCTAATTAAATAAATGTCACCCTGCTAGACTTACGAGGAAGGTAAATTACGATGGTAATGATCTGTTTAAATCTTGAAACTTCAAATTTTCACGAGCCCTAATAGTTACACAAATACAAAAGTTTTCCCTATTCATTTAGAAGAATATCACACGAATCAAAAATCAATGTAGATGTTCAGTATTAACGCTTCTGCAATCGGCGACCATTAGTGATTTCAAAATTTGTCTTATTATAAATATATATTTAATACATTGACTTCTAAATAATTTCATTTAAAATCACAAGGGTGGTAAAAAAAATTTAAAAAAAAATATATTTAATATTTTTTTTAAATATTGAAAAGGTGAGAGCAGGTATAATTCATTGTCAAATAATCTAACATACCCTATCTGTACCGTAAAGTTGCTTCAGGCTAATTTGTTTTCTATGTTGTTTATAGGTAAGGCATTAACGTTGTGGAGATTTAAAGACATTGTAATTTATTTTTATCAAACACTGTTTATTCCACTTTTTTCTAAGGGTTATACCGTTACAAAAAAGTGGAATAAAGAGTGTTTGATAAAAATAAATTACAATAATTTGTTTTCAATTCATCCACAGAAATTCGGAACGGCAATCGACGTTCTGAGCAATAGTTTGAACCTGGCAAACGTTTATATAATATGATATAAACACCTATAGTATAGGCGTTTTCTGAACAGTCTCCGTATCATTCAATGATGTGTTTTTTGTTTTCAAATAAATTTTTCTGCGATTGCTCAGTATTTTTATATTTTGTAGACTTTCGAGGCTTAAAGAGATGCATTAAATGGAATATACGAGAAGATATTGTGAGCGAAAAGAACTGATTCGCTTTCAGACAAAATCTTATTTTAGATCGTACTCGTATAATGATTGAAATAGAGTTCGAGACTATTATTCGACGAACAGACTCGACCAGTTTTTCCCACAAACCTTCATAAATCCTAGAAAGTGACTTAGGATAAGTTAACATAGGATAAGTTAACACATGACTTAGGATAAGTTAACACATGAAAACCATAATTGGACAATAAACAGTCGGACAATATAAACATGATTTTAACGTAGTAGAGGTTAGACTGTTGTTCAGAAATTAACGAATAATTGACCGGCAATTATGATGATATACTTAACTTTTATCTCTAGAATGTGATTTTATCACTAAATTTATTCCTATAGTTTTCGTTTATGTGCCCTTTTTATAATTTCGGATCAACGAGATTTAATTTGTCAATTTATTTTTTTTATTTTTAAGACATTCGAAGCAATTACGTTATCTGTAATTTATTTACCCGTCCCTGATCACTGAGTCACCGGGAGGTTTTGCTTAAGAATGGGGCCCCAAAACGGCCCGTACAACGACCTAATTATAATTTATTGCCTTCTCTAACTTGCAAAAAATTCTTTGTTATTATGTATTTGTGGCATTGTCCACCCTGCCTTGGTGGTTTCTTTGCAAAAACGCATATTCCTTTCTTCGATATCCTCGCTTTTGAGAAAGCTTTTGAATGCAAAATTTGCTGTTTTTTTTTCTTGTCCGTCCTTCGCCTCGCATACAAGATGTTTGAATGAGAAATTTGCTTTTATGTTATAAATGTGATTTTCTCGCTGTTTATTAATATTTATTTGCTTGAGTATTTATAGTGCAGATGTTTCTCTCTTTTGTGTCGGCTTTTACGAGTATTACGTGTGGCATTTCACATTTTTCATCAGCTTACGGATCCTTATCAATATTATCTTGGATTACTTGAAAACCCAGATCAAACAAAATATCGCTGGTCCGGAAGAAAAACATCACAAGTAAAAAAAAACGTATTTAGGGTTATGGCACCATAAATTGTGAAATTGGGTGCCCTTTGTCCTTGAAAAGTGTCACAGGTCTATTTCATGTCTTCGCCACCTGAGGGCTTAGTGGCTTCTTCTAGAAGGGCATCTTCATGAATAATATAGTTTAAGCGGTCCTCATCGAAGTCCATTGGTAGTCCGGAACGCTCCATGTCTTTCGGGTCGAAATTACCGTCTTTGAAACGCAAAAACCATCGATGAGCTGTCCTTTCATTCATAGCATATTCACCGTACACTTCGCAAATATCGCGAGCAGCTTTGGAAGCTTTATTCCCTCGGTTGAACGCGAACAGAAGGAGGTGTCGAAAATGCTCACTTTCGTATACTTGAGATTCCATTTTGAAGGCTTGTAATAAAATAAAATAATATATGTAACGTAAAAGCAAACGATATCTTGTAGAGCAGAAAATTTTCTTTCGAATGACGTATAACCTTTACCATTTTGTTTTACTTTTGGTGCTCATTTTTAAATTGAAAAAAAAAAACGGACACAACTTACTATATGTTAACACCTAATACTCGTATATACTATAGAGAAAAATAATGTTTTGAAATGTATAAAACACGTATCTTCTTCATCGCGCGCTCAACGCTGAGCGTCGTGGTCCTCTCCTACGTCTCGACGTACCACCTGTCTTTATCCCACCAGGTCCTGAGTCTTGAAGATAGTCCTGTCAACTCCTTTATTTGATTCGCCCATCTCATAGGACACCTTCGTCTTATTCACCTTCCCTCAAATGTCCCCGTGATCACCAACTTTTCCAGGCTTTAATCATTATTTCCAATAACATATTCAAAGAACGTTAGGATTCTTTTTCAACAACATGATATCGAATTTGTTTCGGTTATCTCCAATTGTTGAATGATATACTAGAGAAAATGTAGCATGGTCCCTGTGACAGTTCACAAATTTGCCCCAATACAACCTTGTAATGACGTTCAGGAATTTTAAATATTTTATCAACTTTAATATAAGCCTCGATTCTAATAAATAGCAAGTTATTTAAGTAAATACATTACATAAAACTAACAATAATGACAAATTTATACATATTGTTACAAATTAGCAAAAATGTGGCAGTTTGTTAAAATCAAATAATATTTGGTGGCGTTTTTTAAAAGTCACTACGTTAGGCTGCATTGGCTAGAGATGGGGTATACGATAATTGGATTTTCGTTTTTTTTATACATAAAATTAAATGTTCGTAATTAGTATTCATTCATAGTGGATCTTGGCATATTTAAAGATAGATACAAATCATACAATACATTAGAAAGTCTGTATAATGAAAATTAGGAATTAAAATGTCAGTTTAGAGAATAGCAATTTTTCGATTTATGAAAAAACGATTCGGTTTGTAAAAAAAACGATTTTAACCCATCCCTTTGAGACATGACATTTCAAACGTCACAGGGACCATGCTACATTTTCTTGAGTATAGTGACGTTGGTGCGCTTTACGGTCCATAGGATACGGTGCATCTGCCTCCAACAGCACATCTTGAAAGCATATATCATGTTTGTTTGTTTCTTTCTCACCGTCCATGTTTCCACTCCATACAGTGCTATGGAGAATACTAGAAAACACGTAGACAACGAATAATTCGGATGCTTTCGGCTTTATTTTTTTAGACATTTCGTTAAAATGTTGAAACCTTTCCAGTACAAGTTATTTCGGCTTTTTGTCATTTTGGTTTTTGGCAGCCGAAAGTGGTAGCGCCGCCCCGACTTCTCGTGAAATAACTATGGGCCCTCCTTATCACACTTTTTCGAGTATACTTGAGCGAAAAATTATTATGTTACTTGAAAATATTGACTTATGCGTTAAAAATGATCTTGAGAACAAATATGTATTCAAAATATTTATATGGAATTCACGTTTTTGTTATCCAAAAGGTTTTTCTTCCAACGTCACACCTTCTAGTGGCTGACAAACTCGATTCGAAGAGCGTATGCATTTTCCCAAATCACACGCCGAAGTAATATCCTCATTGTTTTTTGGGATCACATTGAAGCTGTCAAAAGGATGACTGCAGTGCAGGCATTTTGTTTAACGTGGTCCTCGCGGGAAGCACAAACGCCTGTGATCTGACGACAATCCAAGTTTCAAATCACAAATACTTAAAAAGAATGACACAAAATCGAGATGAAAATGGAACTAAAAAAGATAATTACTTGAATGTCATGTTTACTTGGTGTTGTAATCAAATATCAGTGGTTCTAAACAAAATACGCGTTTAAACTTAGAAATTAAAAAACGCCGATATTGTGCCGCGCACAGAATTCGTGGAATTTGATTTTAAACGCGGTGTACAGGTTAATAGACGAAATCTGTTGCTGATTTTTTCATTTTAAAATTATGCCATTTTTCATTATTTAAGACGTTAAAGAAAACATTACTTTTTTATAAGGAATGAATACTTTGACAGAACCTAGATATTTCTAATAAAAAATATGGGTTGGATATTTATTGCATATATATACGTCCATATCGATCACCTCAAAACCACGATGTTTTATCTGAACAATATTTTTTCCTCTCCGTAATCGCTTAATAATAACCATTACACGTGTATAATCAAATTTCAACAATCCTTACGGATGATATTTTAAAATTATTTCGCCATTAGGTAGGTTTCAAGTGGAAATTCCAACGTTTTTCAAAACGTGCTCATCCGTGAAAAAATATTTGTTTTCCGTCTCAAATTGTAAACAACGCAATAATGTTTACTCATGTTCAAGTATGAGTCAATTAATTCTAGTTTTCCCCACTAAATTTCTACGCGTCTTACCATAAACACTCGTGTCGTTTGTACGTTATCTTGGATGTTTTTATAAGTTTGTGTGAAAAATTGTTCGTGATTGCCAAGGCCCGGATAGCTCAGTCGGTAGAGCATTGGACTTTTAATCCAAGGGTCCAGGGTTCAAGTCCCTGTTCGGGCGTTCTTTTTTTTTCTTTTCACAATTCAAATGGAATATTTTTTTTTAATTTGGAAATAAAAAGTCATAACTAGTATTTTTTTTTGTTACTGTGAAACCGTATTTTTTTTCCATTTGTAGCACTTGAAAACGTATCCCTCTATTGGCGAGTTAGTGAAACACGTTCGCTAATATATTAATGTTGGCTATGTTGAATTGCTTTCTGTTGTTGGGACTGCAGTTGCTTGTTATATTTTAGATTCAAACCATATTTAATACAACAGCAGCAAGTGGCTTTAATAAATTATCAATAGATGGAGTGCAATATGTAGCTTTGAGATTGCGATATATAATAATATATTATGTTGCAAGTTCATATATTTTACGATCCCTAATGTTATTCCGCAATGTAATAATATGTTCTTTTTAAATAGGAATATTTTTTTCTGCGTTTTATTTTCGATTGATTTATTATACTTTGAATCATTTTTCTCAAGTTGATTTTTTTTCCGTAAATTGTTTCGTTTTGATTGGATTAAATATCAACAGATGGAGGTAGTTTTTTTTTCATTTATTCAAGTGGTTTGTGACACGTGGACACTTTTAAATTGTAATTGTGTTAAAAATAATTTGAGTGTTTAGTAAAATTCAACTAGACATTATTTCGCAATATTTCGTACTTTATAAAAGCTTCCTTCCGTGGTTGCAGTCCTAAGACTGGTTTGCAGCAATTTGAACTCTTCTCTTCCATTCCTCCCTGTCCTGTGCGGCTCTCTTTAAGTCTGTATATGTTGAGCAGCGCACGTCCACCAACAGGTCCTCCAGGTACTCTCGGTGTGGGCGTCCCCTATAGTTTGTCCCCTCGGTCATACCCTCCATTATGGCATGCAAGAGGCCCTCTTGTCGTATTATATGACCGATCCATCTTGCACGCCTTTCGGACAGGATCCTGAGCAGGTGCCTTCCTCCTTCGATTCGTTGGAGAACCTCTTCATTTGTGATGCGGTCTCTCCAAGAAATTCCTAATAGTCTTCTATAGGACCACATCTCAAAAGCCTCTAGTCTTCGTCTATCTCTTTCGGATAGGCACCATGTCTCGCAGCCGTACATCAAGATACTCCATACATAGGTCTTGATGAGGAGTATTCTCAGTTTTAGGTCTATATTATTTGATTCTATTATTTTCGACCTTTTATTAAATGCAAGTCTAGCCTGATGTATACGGCTGTAAAAGCTGCTGCTAGCTAATAGTTCCAAAACATGCCATTTTCCAAATTCAAAAATTAATTTCGTGTACGCGCTAATATACTCGTATATTTTTTATCCACGATCAATGCAGACCTCATAATCATCCATTCGTGTAGTTCATGGCTCTAATGTTAACCTCTACGACTCCTCTCCACCCATTTCTAAACTCCGCGGATCAAAGGGCAGTTGTTAAAGGCTAGTCCAGTTGCGTCTCTTGGTCAACTCAACGCATTGGGATCTTCCTCTTATGCGTCGTCCTTCCACGCTTCCAGTAACCATGAACCTCTCCAAACTGCACCCTTGGCAACGAGCACTGCGCCCAAAGAATCGGAGGACTCGTCGATATTGTCGACAATCTGTCGGTGATTATCAGTTCTTTGAAAACGGAGGCGTTAGTTCGCCTTACTGTCGTAACTTATGGAATTCGTAACATTTTTCTCCAGCACCACAGTTCAATTGCATCTATTCTAGGTCTCTCGCTTGCTCTCAGAGTCCAAGTCTCCGCTCCATACATGAATATTGCAGACCTACTCATAATGTCATTAAAAATGCCAAAAAAATAACTGTATTAACCCTTTTCTGTCTTATGATGTGTAACTAGTACACATTGCTTCTAAAAATTGGAATATCTCTATAAATATAATAAATACTGGGTTCAGATTTTACGTTTTCCTTCGTAATACATTTACGCATTGAATGAAAAAAATATTATTAATAATAATTATCACTTATCAGGCCACATTAGGGATATTTTGTGAAAATCGGGAATAAATTCACCAATACAATCAGACGTGTGACGTAGGTATATTCATTCTAAAAAAACCGCTATGGATGAGGAAGCGACACTATTCACGTCTCACTCTCACTCTACTTCGGTGTATGGCAACGCAAGAAATAGAATCTCAGTTCGCTCGCTTCTCTCGCTTAGTAGCCAGCGGGCTTTCGTTCGAAGTGGTCGTTTCGCCCGTTTTGTGAACGTCGTCCGATGTTTTTTTCTTTCATGTTTTCAGCAATTAAATTTCAATTATTATCACTTTTGACTTCAAATGTAATTAATTTAAGCGATTGACTATGAATATTCTTATTTTTCCGATTTTAAATCGCTCATTTTTACATATGTTTTGATGTGTATTGAATACACATCACCGGAACGGGCAGATTTTTTTAGCACAGGAAGGGAAAGGTTAAAGATGTCAAAATTGTAAACGTGATAAATTGAGATTCTAGTATGTATAAAGATGAATGCAGAATGTGAGTGTGTTATAGTATTTAAGCTAAATAAACGAAAGTTGTATTTAATTTCCCTTCGAATGCGCTGAAGTTCCGATGCGCTGAAGTTTCCACGTTTTCAACAATCGATGACACACTTTTCCCTGCTATGAGGCATTCTTCAAAACAACCCCCCGTGTGATGGTTTCGCTTTTCAAAGTTCCACCGTTCAATTTACGTGTTCTACTTATTCTTCCGCATAACACTTACTTGTTCGGCTAAATTACTATTGTTATAAAATTCGGCCAAAGCTTATTTGATGGAACTTGGAGTTTACGAGGGAAACGTAGCTTTTATCTAAATTTCGTGTTTGATGCGTAGTTTAAACGCACCCTAAACCAGGTCATAAAGTTTATATGAGTCATCATCCTGATTGTTTCTCTCCTTCCAGGTTCAACTTCCTTTGTATCCTTTTGCTGTATACTTTTTACTATGCAGTATAACTGAATAAATTTGTTCACATTTCCCAACATACATTTCCGTATTCCTGTCGGGGGACAGAGAGAGAATATAACGCTTTGTATTGGGTTGATGCAAAAGTTATGACCGTTTTTTACATATACAATCAAACATTTTTTTTTTTGATTTTTATTATTTATTTAATCAATTATATAATTTTCATCAGTTCTTATAACCTTCTCCCATCTTTCTATCAACTTATTAATACCATTAGTGTAAAATTCCCTGGATTTTGATGCGAAAAATGTAGTAAGGGATGTTTTTACCTGCTCTATTGTATCAAATTTTTTATCATTTAAAATTTTTTATAGTGATTGGAATAAATGAAAATCGGAAGGAGCAAGATCTGGAAAATACGGTGGATGCTTGATAACATCCCAATTCAACTCATTTAGCTTGTGTTGGGTCATCATAGCCACATATGGTCGCGCGTTGCCGTGATGAAACACTACCCCTTTTCTGTTAACCAATTCTGGTCTATCTTTTTGAAGGGCGATGTTCAATTTGGATAATTGCTGACAATATCGTTCTGCTGTAATTGTCTGATTGCGTTCCAAGAGTTCAAAATACACAATACCCTTACAATCTCACCAATCACAAAGCATAACTTTTTTTTTATGGATTTCGGCCTTCGAAGTTGTTAATGGGGCTTGTCCAGGTATAGCCCAATGTCTTTTTCTTGTCACGTTGTTGTACACGACCCATTTCTCATCTCCTGTTACCAAACGATGCAAAAAAGGTTCATGTTTTTGTCTCGCACTCAAAGCAACGCACGTTGAAACACGATCCAATAAATTGGCAGCCGACAATTGATGAGGTATCCAAACGTCGTACCGCGAAACCATCCCCATACGCTTCAAATGTCTTAATACGGCTGTTTTGTTGACTCCCATCATCGACGCGATCTCCCTGGTGGTTAGACGTGGATTGGTGTCAATTATGACTTTTAACTTGTCGTCATCAGACTTCAATGGCCGCCGGGTACGTGGTTTATCAATTAGTGAAAAATCCCCAGATCGGAATTTTGTAAACCATCTTCGTACCTATCGAACTTTGATGACATCTGCTCCATACACTTCGCAAATGTTTTTGGTTGCCACACTCGCGGTATTGTCTTTACAGAATTCATAAAGTAAACAATGACGTAAATGCACTTTATCGACCGACATTTTGAAAAAATACAAGGGCTCTTCACTGTACTCTGGCCAGGCCAAAACTGAATAGAAAGTAGAGGGAAAGCATCCTTTATACAATGGAATCATTTAAAAGAAGATACTATTTATCATTTCTTACCTGGGAATTTTTTTACCCGGGATCATAAAAAACGGTCATTACTTTTGCATCAACCCAATATGTTCATCCTGACGAACGTGTACTTACACTTTTTGCTTTATCAACGCCTTCTCACTCAGCTTCTTTATAGATTCCTTATTTTAAAATCTCATGCCAAGCATTCTGAGCCATACATAAAATCACTTAAATACGTTGAAGAGTGCTTTCTAACGCGCTCAATCTTAGAAGAAAATTTAATTTTGCTTTTGTTAATGTGATATGAAATATGTCAATATCCGAAGCAGTCCCGTTCAAAAGAGTTAAGGCCCTTCCAACATGTATAGCGGCTGGAATACCCGTTCTTGCGTGTTATTGAGAACAGTTCTTGCCGGCGCAGTCTAGTGTAATTGTTAGGAACATTTAACGCTAATCTTTGTAGTAATGCTGGAGAGTTCACAACTCCTCGAAAACTAGTTTGACAACGTATACCAGGAGACGCAGATCTCTTCTTACGCTCAAGGAGTTATGCCCAGCAGAAACTGAGTAGGATAAAGCCATGGATAGACACCGAACTCTCTCATATAGAGATATCGTAGATAGTTTTTTCTACTTTCTTCACCATGAGGGAATTCTGCGCCCCCACCGGGCTCCAAATGCAAGCATTGCTTTCTAGTTTGATACGGATCAATGAATTAAACAACATTTTGAGCACCATTTGTTTTTCAAACGACTTAGACATTCTCATTACAAATCCTAGAGTTTTATAAGCCGAGTTGCACATAATTTCTATGTGAGGACCAAATGTACAATCTCGCCATCTCGGGTTGGCAAAAAGGACAAATCGCCAGACTTTCCCATCTCGACATAGATCCTTCGCCTCTTTTGCAGCATCCATACACCTTCTCATACAACTTCTACGATTTCTCTAAATTTTTACGTTTCCTTCTTTCAAAATATCATAAATTTGATGCATCCATACTTTCCTTGGTCGTTACAGATTTGTGAATGTCAGAAATTAATGAGACTGTTTTAATTTTGTTAATTATCGCCATCTGCCGATGTGTCCGTATCACCTCCAAATGCTCTTCGGCCTGTTGACCTCGTCGTATATTAGTCCGCATTAATCTGAAAACTGATATTAATTAAACACTTTTTTAATCTATTCTGCTCCTAGGTATAATTTTGCAAATTTAAATTTCGCTTAAAATTATTCGAAGAGATAAATTTGCACGGAAATGAATATTATCTTTATATTTAAAAAATAACTTTCATTTCCAATCCGTATAAAACATCATCATCACTTGTGGAAGAGGTTTGTGTGAGCTTTTGAGTGTGGTGTTTTTTATTATTTTGTTACAGGGTCTTTCAAATTGAGTGGTTTTTTAATTTTTTTTAAAGTCTTGAATAAAACACACTGTTTTGATTTCAAAAAACTTTTTATTGATCATTGAAGTATAATGTAAATTTAAACACAACAAACAATATACGCCAAATGTCCACCTCTTGCAGCTCCACATATGTCCACTCTTTTGTCCAAATTTTCGATGACATTTTGGCATAATTGGTGTTCTAACTCACCAATAACGTAAATAATTTCGTCATTCAGCTCAGAAATTGATTGGGAGTCATTCTTATCGACCTGGATTTTCACGTAACCCCAGAGAAAATAGTCCAACTTTGTCAGATCACATGATCTTGGTGGCCAATTAACGTCACCGTTTCCGGAGATTACAATAGATACAATAATTCTCAATTTGAACGCGTTGTTATATTGTATACGCCTCCATTTTTATAAATGCCATACATTACACTTCTCAAATGTCATAAGACCCAGGCAAGTTCACGACGCCATCTGTGTTTTATCCAAGAATTAAGGGAACCGCTCAATTTGAAAGACCCTATATATACAATATTTTTTTTATTTTTATGATTATGTGTGGTATATTGTGGGGTGAATGTTTTTTAGACTGGTTATAAGTAGAACATACTTGACTGACTTCGACTCACCGGCTGTTCGTTTTGAATAGGGCCTCAGATATTGACATCTCGAACATTTCAGAAAGTGTTTTGAACTTTCTTAGTAATGTGAGTTAGTCGTTTCGGCTTAACAATTATTTCAAATTTATCAATCTGTATGTCTTGTTACAGTGTATAATTATCTTGAAGCTTTCTATGTATTTAGGTTTAACCTGTATATGTAAACTTTATAAAATAAATCAGGTTATTTACTAGATAGTTTTACTTGTGTTTACCTGTTTACCTAATATGTTTTGAACGAAAAAACCTGTTTACATCTCATATTTGATGCTTAACCAAGAGAAAATCCTTTTGTTTGTTTTCGTAAAATAATACGAGTATACTAAAAATGATTATGAAGCTAATATTGTCTTTCAACAAACTCGGCAAGGTTCTGACAAACAACAAACTCGGCAAGGTTCTGACAAACAAACTTTCGAATTAATAACGAGAATTAAAATGGGAAATTTACAATTGTAAATCGTCGCTCTTTTGGTCTGGGATAAAATACTGAAAAAAATGTTTTTAATCAAAATGATCTCGATATATCCAACGAATAAGTTTCGAAAATATATCCAACGAATAAGTTTCGAAAAACTTGTGAATAAAATCACGCTGAGATGATTTGGGCGAGTGGAACGAATGATAGACGAACAAAATAAATATATAGTACAAATGTAAGTGGAAGACCAAGGAATGTATGGTTGGATCAAATGTATGATATTTTGATAGAATGACATGTAAAAAGTCAGAAATTGCGGGAAATATACATGAGAAGGTGTATGGATGTAGAAGGGGTGAAATATGTGAGTGTGTGTCGATAAATTATACTCTGGCTCGCTCTCCTCTCTGTCTGCCCTCTGGAGATGGCGTGATTTTTATGTATGTATGTTTTTTTTATTTATTTAACATTTATACGTAAAACAAACTGTTTATTGCCACGCGGCATTCTCTTCCTACCAACCAGACAAAATTAAATAAATAAAGTTACATGGTTGCGGAAATTATTCAATTCATTATTACCCTGTACAAAAGATCATGAACAATATTAATAAAAGTGAGATTTTACCACTAAAAGGAGAGGTTGTTGAGAGGAAAGGAAAATCGGGAATGTAGTCTTTGTAGTATTAATAATACTCGAGATCCTTATAGGTCATTGGAAAAAATATAAATTCTTTTTTACAATTATCAGAAGGTTTATGATATAGAATATAATGCAATTCAGGATACTTAACGATGTCTTTTGATTCTTATTATTATGACAAGTCTTTGTTAATAGCGAAGTGCGCATCAGTGTTGCCTCCATTACCCCGGAAAGGACTCCCTACGATCTATATACTATACCTCCCTCCTCCCACCCGTATTGCGCAGTTTTATTTTTACCAACTTCAGCAGGAAGCAATTCCTGCGGCGTCATTTCTATCAATTAGTTATCCTTCTAATAAATACCGTTTCTAAGCATTGAATTTCATCATTATACTCGTATTATTTGTATGGATTCGATTATTTCATACCAATGAATCAGTTCATTTGGAACAAAGGGATACATAATAATGACGGATTTTCACTTAATTTGCATTTTTAACGAATTTCAATTAAGAATAAAATTTGGTTGGAATAATTATTGTTTGATTATGTAATATTTGTTTATGTATTTTATATATCTCCCTCTTTCTCTTATATCATTCTCTCTTTTCTTATTTTATATTGACTAACAATTTGTAGTTCTTCTTCTTCTCAGTGTCATGTCAGGTCCACCCAACGTTGAATACCATCTGAGAGTAGATATCTTTGACCCCGGCAGCCCGAAAAAGATCTCCAACGCCCCTTATGCTAGTTCAATCACGTATATTGTGAAGCCAGGAGATTTGCCTCCTGCCAACACCTCATCGACCTTCGTTTTTTGTTACGAGTAGTTACGTACAATTTTTTTCTACTTTTTTTTTCTCTAAAATATTAAAATGTTGTAATTTGTTTAGTCAACCGCGGTTTATTCCACTTTATATAACCCTACCGGTTTCAAGATTTTCACCTCATCATCTAGGGGAGCACAAACAAGACTTGTTTGTGTGTCGGCAGGGTTATATCGTTATATGAAGTGGTATAAACAGTATGTGACTTAGGGCGCCCGCGCACTAGGCAGCCTTGGCTGTGGAAGCCAATCCGATCTATGGCGGCTCATTGGAGCGCGCGCACTAGGCATCCAAGAATTCCTGGCTGCGGCAGCCATTAGAACGTGTACGCTTGCACGGCAGCCAACTGGCTGCGCGCAGCCAGAGCGAGACAAGACAAATGTATGTGGCTGCCTCGAGTCTTCGCGCATTTGTCGTAGCAGCCAGATGTATTTAACGTTCCTAAACGAAATTCGCGATATTATTAAAAATAAACATAACATTTTTGTTTTGTGTACACATCTCAAAAGAATTACCATTTTTTTTTTCTGGAGTTATTCAAGCTCGCATGCGACTATTAGTTCCCATAATTGTGTTTTTTATTTATTTTCCAATAGGTTATCAAATGATTGCACTGACATTCTTGTATAGTTAAAAAAATGATCCGAGTAGTTTCGAAGATCCTTAAAATAATTTTGAAATAATCCCTTTGAATGCCGCTCCAGAAGAAGTAAAGGATGAATCCAATGCCTTATTTTTGCTTTGCGTTTCTTACGAGACAAAAGGTAGACAATTAATAACATCTTCCACGTCCATCTCGCTCGACTCAACGGTCGACCGTCGGCTGGCTGCTTATAACTTGCTGCTCAAAATTTCGGCTGCCGCAGCCACGCAGCTAGGCTGCGGCAGCCGAAATTTTAGCTAGTGCGCGGGTGGTCTTAACGAATTGCTATGTTTTTAAACCTCCACAGTGTTAATGCCTTGACTAGAAATAATATTCAAATTTTGTTTGCAAATTTCTGATTAGTTTTTATTCTTTTGTTTTCAGGTATGCATCTTCAACTTTTTTCAAGATTATGGGAGTTTACGTAAGTATGATACCCATTTTCATGATTCAGATTACGCTTTTACTTAAATTTCTTTATAAAAAAAACGTTTTTGTCTCCTTAATCAATAAGAAGTGTTTGACATAAACGTAGTTCTACACCATCGTATCGTCCTCCGTGAAATATTACCATCGTGGTCTAGTTGGTAAGATGCCTGTCTTCCAAACCGGAAATTACGGGTTGAATACCCGTTGGTTACCATTTTTTCATAATGAAAAAATTAGGATAAAGTCATCGCCCGATCAAAAAAAACATGTAGGGCTTATTCTGAATCATCGCTTAACATATATTTTTTTAAATTTTAACCGTTCGTGTGAACAATATTGCCTTATTGAAATTATTAATATTTCCATTTTTTTGTATATTCAACTCTACGTCCTTTTTTCAATACATATTGTCCTTGAACCTCTCATCCGGTTTAAAAGATTATGTATTGGAAAAAAAATGTTTTAAATTTCTTCTACTCTGATATCATTTTTAATTATCCAATAGTTTGTTTTTAGTTTATTCAACTTAATTATATGTTTTTTTTATTATCAAATGACGTCAATTTGATAATATACAATAACAAAACAATGTCATAAGTTCAAATTGTGCAGGAAGTTATAATTATGCCTGACTTCATTCCAAGTTTTAGATGTATTAGTAATGTTTAAATTTGTGGAGTGTCAATATATAAAAAAAAATGTGGAACGAAGACCTTATAAATAAATGCATGGTTAAAATATATGTTTTAACCTTTCCTTTCCTGTGCTAAAAAAAATCCGCCCGTTCCGGTGTTGTGTATTCTATACACATGTAAATGTGTTGTTTATAGTTAAGGCATTAACATTGTGGAGGTTTAAAGACATTGTAATTTATTTTTATCAAACACTGTTTATTCCACTTTTTTATGACGGTATAACCCTACCGGTTTCAAGGCTTTCACCTCATCTTCAGGGGAGCGCAAACAAGACTAAATGCTGTTCGAACTGGTACCGATATACACGCTTCAACGGTTGTGGGCTGGGGGGTGAGAAAGGCACGGAACAATTTCCGGTAGGGTTATACCGTCATAAAAAAGTGGAATAAACAGTGTTTGATAAAAATAAATTACATGTAAATGTATTACGGAGGAATACCTAAAATCTGAACCGAGTATTTATTATATTTAAAGAGATATTAAAGTTTTTAGAAGCAATGTGTACTAGTTGCACATCACAGGACAGGAAGGGTTAAGTAAGATAAAGAAGGAAGCTTTAAGCTTGGAAGAGTGGAAAGGGTAAATGATTAAGCGAATATACAAGTCAGAGATGAAATGTGTTCATGTAAGAGGTTGACCGCGGAAAACATGGCTGGATCAAATAAAGTAGATTTGGAAAGAAGGTATAGTGAGAAATATGAATAATAGAAGATTGCGTATGACAAGATCTATAAATGTGAAGGGGACTCGAGGTGTGTGATTGGATAGAAAAGTATGGAGATCTGTTCCCTCGACCTATCCCGCAAGTGACACGGCGTGATATATTTGTTTAAATTATGTTTGTACCGGGTGGCCCATGAAAGTCTGTAGGATGTAAATCGCTTTACTGCGCACACTGCCATCGTCGCCCTGGCAGTGTGCGCAGTAGCTCCATCCTGTTGGAACCATAACTCCTGATTATCTTCGACCGCTGGGCGTAAAAAAAATCAAGCATTGTCCTATACAGGGGCCCTTTGATTCTTTCTGTCTGAGATTCCTCATTTTTAAAGAAGTAGGGGCCGATAACTCTTTCAGCCATAACACCGCACCAAAAAGTGAATTTTTGGGGATGCAATTAATGCTGATGTAATTCCCTGATATTCTCAGTACCCTAAAATCTGCAATTTTGCTTGTTGATGTACCCATTTAAATAAAAATAGACCTCATCAATCATTATCAAGTTGTTCAAAAAGTTGTTGGTATCTCTGGCTAGGTGTTGAAATCGAGTGGCGTACTGCATGCGCTGCTGAGTATCTTGCGGTAGTAAAGCTCTATAACCTGTAAAAAAAGAAAATAAAAAAGATTTAAAATGAACAAGTTATGACTTTTTCAAACCTTTCAGTCTTTCAGTGGCCAACCTGTATATTTTTTATTTCCCTTACCATTAATTATACCATTTCCCCTAGGATATCAAATATTTTTAGGGTTTTTTTTTTATTTCCAAAAAAACTTTTTAAAATAATTAATCTTGATAGAGTTGCTGACTTATATTAAAATCCGAAAGGTGTCCTACTTGGGTCATGTACTTAAATGAGCAAAGTACAAATGACTGCACCTGATGATCCAAGGCAAAATATAATGCCGAAGAGGTGTAAGCAGGAGGCAAATCTCCAGGCTCCGCAATATACGTGATTGGACTGGCGGGTGTTGGAGATCTTTTTCGGGCTGCCGGGGACAAACATGTCTACTCTCAAGTGATATTTAACGTTGGGGGGACCTGACATGACACTGGGAAAACGAAGAAGAATCTTGTCAAACCCTTAAATGTAACTCAAATATATATTTTTATAACGATTTCTACATTGGAAAAATAAATTTATTTTCCACTGCTTCTTTTTGCTTAACGACATCTTTATGCCGACTCGTAATGTTGTTTCTATTTTAGTTCTGTGCACTGGCGGCTTCAGTAGTTTTCACTCTAATCGACCGATAGATGTCGTGAATAGTTCGTTTGACGAATAGTAATAATTTTTTTTCATTTAATTTAGAAATTCTGTTAATTTCAAATTAAATGGTAGTGTAAAAAAATGATAATGTTAATTTTTATTTTAAAATGTGTGTTTTAAATAAAAAAATAAATATCTTTTAAAAATATATAAAAATTCTTCTTGTATATATGGAAATCAAAAGATTGATGCAAAAAGATAAATGAAAAAATATAAACAGTTCTTAATTGAAATAAACAACTACATATCTGTTGTTTTTTTTTACAACCATTTTTTTATTATTTTGTGTTATAGGTAGGTGATCAAAATCTTGGAATATTTTTTTTTATCTCAATAGTTTTTGTTAAAATAATATTTTAAAAATATTACGACTAAGTAAAGAAATTCTAGTTTTTAATTTTGTTTTTGTTGCTGTCGCATTGACTTGGTTTAAATAATGTCCGACGTTTCGAAGATGTTGCAGAAGTACGGTATCAAAAATAGCTATGAGAATCTTCTAACATAAAGAAAAGTCTATTTTATAACCGGATTCAAGTATCTAAATGGACTTAATTAAATAAATACAGGTTTATTAATAGCAACAAAGTATGTACATAATACATTTAGACACATTTCAAGAACACATTAAAAAGGTAATACATTAAAAAAACAGAAGCTATCAAAAGGTCTGGGCTCATCTAATAACATCCCCCCGGCCAAGATACACCCCACCAATATATGGCGAGCCCAGCCACGGGGACACCAGATGTTTTTCAGCCCTCACCCTTGAACATGTAGAACAAAAAGATAAAAAAAAACACAGAAAATAAATAGATGACAAAAAAATTCATTCAAGAGAGAAGACATTAAAAGGTCCTTAAAGAGAAGACATGATGACTTAAAATTTAGATGTATTTGAGGTCCTGGCTGATCAAGTCACAATAAGCGACTAACCAATCACTATGCGTCCAACCTGATGGACGAGGGTTGAAGAAAAATAAGTATAATAAGGGTTGAAGAAAAATAAGATGGACGAGGGTTGAAGAAAAATAAGTATAAGGTTGAAGAAAAATAAATATATAAAGTATTTATTTTGTCATACATACCATCACGCCGGTTCCCTGTCGGAGAAAGCAGAGAAAAGAGAGTATATCTTCTACAATACATCCATACGTCTCATACAGTTCCTACGATTTCTCTGACTTTTTACATTTCCTTTTTTCTTTTCTTGGTCCTCTATCACCACGCCTTCCACTCACATTTGTACTGTTTATTCGTTTTCTTAGTATTTATTTCTTCGTTCTACATCCCCGAACCATCTTGGAGTGTTCTTCTTGACCTTACTTAATACATCAGCATTAATTTCACATTCATCCTTGTTCACTTCATTCCGTATTCTGTCACACAGATTCACCCCATATATTCTCAGTACACGCATTTTTACAACATTTATTCGGCTCCTTTCAGTATTTATCCGTATCCATGTTTCTCTCTCATACATCCAAGTTGGTACTAGAATACTTTAGTGGACTATCATCTTAACAAATTAATAATAGCTGATACGTTGTTGAATTTTCAATGTCAAACACAGTTCATATTTTCAATGTCACAACATTGTCAACAATACAGAATGTCGAACCCGCTGTAATCTGACCAGTTGGCGCAGGATGCTGATAATTAAGCGATATCTGTAATAATATAACAGCTTGCGAAAATCAACACTCAGGTGGAACGTATTAGCGTTGGCTCCATTACGAAATTACATTAGTAAAATGTTGTTATTATTATATATTTGTCATTTCAACACTACTTTCAACACGAACAAAATCATCTTCTATCTACATAAGTATGTTTGAAGCTGACAAAATCATCTTCTATCTACATAAGTATATTTGAAGCTGACAAAATCATCTTCTATCTACATAAGTATGTTTGAAGCTGACAAAATCATCTTCTATCTACATAAGTATGTTTGAAGCTGACAAAATCATCTTCTATCTACATAAGTATGTTTGAAGCTGACAAAATCATCTTCTATCTACATAAGTATGTTTGAAGCTGACAAAATCATCTTCTATCTACATAAGTATGTTTGAAGCTGACAAAATCATCTTCTATCTACGTAAGTATGTTTGAAGCTGACAAAATCATCTTCTATCAACATAAGTTTGTTTGAAGGTTTTCACACTTATTGTCAGTAAATTCAAATAATTTTAGGAATTATTGTCGCGTTTTATTGATTTAAAATTAGGTCTACATTTCGTAAGCGTTGAAGGACTTGCACTACGCTCAAACAGTGACAATTGACCACTACATGCCACAAAGTTAAGTAGACCACGAAGTTTAGTAAGATGTAACTTTACCGAATAACCTTTCTAACGAAAATCCAAAAACGATACTTAAATGATTTAATGCCGCACTTAATGGCATACAAGATCGCATGCGTCCTTACAGCCGCAGGTTCCCCATCCCTGTTGTAGGGCATTAACAAAGTTGTCAAGGTTTATTAAATTAATTATTTTACTTTATTAAACCTTAATGTCTCAAACATGAATATTTAAATATTAATAATCCGCCTTTCCACTTCTGTATAGACAAACTATTCATTTCACTGTCTTTTCACAATTTCCTCGAAGTCATATCATTGATTGTGAGCGCTCGGCGTGCTGAGAACTTTCGCCACGTACAACGATCGTTCAAAAGTTCCTCCGTTTAACCCTTGCTCTCATTACGATCACCCTTGACGCAGCCTCCTGTTATTGATCTAGCTTAATCTTTTAATATCTCGGTGATTCTCAAGTTTAAAGACATAATACATGAAAAAGCAAGAAATAGACATAATATATGAAAAAGCAAGATAGATAAATACTTGTAATGTCAAGTAGACTTCAAGTTACATGTATTCAGGTTTATTGCGTCATTTGTCGTGACATCAGTAAGTTGGGTTTGTACCTGTATCTTACTGAAGTGCATGAAAATATAGATTAAAACTTTAACCGATTGTTGATTATTATTTGATTCATTCGTCAAATTGTCTCATTAACTTGATAATTTGTAAGACCTAATAACGGGTGTGTACCACTTGATTTATGGATGTCGATAAACCGAAAGATGTCACTACACAAAAAAATTGAATACAGCTGCCAGTCTACCCCGACAGGGAAACTGTAATTTTCATTTATTTATTTTGTTGATAGATGTTTAACCCAATTACATGTCATCATCATCATTGTCAACCAGGGTCGATCCACTGCTGGATGAAGGTCTCCCCAAGTTGACTCCAAATAATTTGGTTTTTTGCTCGTTAATGGCCATGTGATGCTGCCATGCTTCTTGATTTTATTTATTCAGCGCACCTTCGGTCTATTTTTGGACCTCTTTATGCCTCTTGGGTACCGTTGGATTATTTCGGATGTCCATCGGGAGTCTGACATTCTGGCTACGTGTCCTGCACATTGCCACTTCATTCTTTTGCACACCTTTATATTAATTACAGATGTGTATATATGATATATATTAATTCATTTAAGCTTTTTAATTTTTAAAATGAAATATACGAAGCACTCCTCTACATAACTAGACATGTATGTATCAATCCTAAGGCAGATAGGTTTCATAAAACAACGCTAAAAAAATAGAGAAACATATAAAGATGAATGATCATAAAACAACACTAAAGAAATAAAGAAACATATAATGATGAATGATCATAAAACAACGCTAAAGAAATAAAGAAACATATAAAGATGAATGATCATAAAACAACGCTAAAGAAATAAAGAAACATATAAAGATGAATGATCATAAAACAACACTAAAGGAATAAAGAAACATATAATGATGAATGATCATAAAACAACGCTAAAGAAATAAAGAAACATATAAAGATGAATGATCATAAAACAACACTAAAGGAATAAAGAAACATATAATGATGAATGATCATAAAACAACGCTAAAGAAATAAAGAAACATATAAAGATGAATGATCATAAAACAACGCTAAAGAAATAAAGAAACATATAAAGATGAATGATCATAAAACAACGCTAAAGAAATAAAGAAACATATAATGATGAATGATCATAAAACAACGCTAAAGAAATAAAGAAACATATAAAGATGAATGATCATAAAACAACACTAAAGGAATAAAGAAACATATAATGATGAATGATCATAAAACAACGCTAAAGAAATAAAGAAACATATAATGATGAATGATCATAAAACAACGCTAAAGAAATAAAGAAACATATAAAGATGAATGATCATAAAACAACGCTAAAGAAATAAAGAAACATATAATGATGAATGATCATAAAACAACGCTAAAGAAATAAAGAAACATATAAAGATGAATGATCATAAAACAACACTAAAGGAATAAAGAAACATATAATGATG
The DNA here is from genome assembly GCA_949825065.1 of Odontocerum albicorne. NCBI lineage: Eukaryota > Metazoa > Arthropoda > Insecta > Trichoptera > Odontoceridae > Odontocerum > Odontocerum albicorne. The sequence continues at coordinate 53,815,805 of OX463839.1, read as the reverse complement.
AATGATCATAAAACAACGCTAAAGAAATAAAGAAACATATAAAGATGAATGATCATAAAACAACGCTAAAGAAATAAAGAAACATATAATGATGAATGATCATAAAACAACGCTAAAGAAATAAAGAAACATATAAAGATGAATGATCATAAAACAACACTAAAGGAATAAAGAAACATATAATGATGAATGATCATAAAACAACGCTAAAGAAATAAAGAAACATATAAAGATGAATGATCATAAAACAACGCTAAAGAAATAAAGAAACATATAAAGATGAATGATCATAAAACAACGCTAAAGAAACATAGAAAGATGAATGATCATAAAACAACGCTTAAGAAATAAAGAAACATATAAAGATGAATGTTCATAAAACAACACTAAAGAAATAAAGAAACATATAAAGATGAATGATCATAAAACAACGCTAAAGAAACATAGAAAGATGAATGATCATAAAACAACGCTTAAGAAATAAAGAAACATATAAAGATGAATGATCATAAAACAACGCTAAAGAAATAAAGAAACATATAAAGATGAATGATCATAAAACAACGCTAAAGAAATAAAGAAAAATATAAAGATGAATGATCATAAAACAACACTAAAGAAATAAAGAAACATATAAAGATGAATGATCATAAAACAACGCTAAAGAAATAAAGAAACGTATAAAGATGAATGATCATAAAACAACGCTAAAGAAATAAAGAAACATATAAAGATGAATGATCATAAAACAACGCTAAAGAAATAAAGAAACATATAAAGATGAATGATCATAAAACAACGCTAAAGAAATAAAGAAACATATAAAGATGAATGATCATAAAATAACGCTAAAGAAATAAAGAAACATATATAGATGAATGATCATAAAACAACGCTAAAGAAATAAAGAATCATATAAAGATGAATGATCATAAAACAACGCTAAAGAAATAATGAAACAAAAAAAGATGAATGATCTAAGAATAAAGTTCATACTTAAACAGAAGACAAAATTGAATCCTCCGTCATTACATTACATAATAGTTCTTCCATCTGGGTGAGCCGTAGCTCCAATGTCAGATCTCCTCCACAAGCATAAACTGCAGTTTTGCAAACACAAAACTACTTGAGTCAGAAGAAGCTGGGTTTGCACAGTCGAGGGTACCGAGTCGCGTGGATGAGTACTTGCCAGATGAAGTCATCTTTTACAAGATGCCTGCAAGGATTTGACGACAGCATCAGGATTAATGAAAAGAGTTTGTCAACCACTCATTACAACAAGAGAAACACGGAAAGAAATTTGAGAGCAACAATAATTTATTATATGTTTCTCCAAAATCAGAAATACAGTATTTAAATCAATCTTTTTCACATAGTCATTGACATATGTTAGTACATAAAAATCGTTATATTGTAAATAATATTAACGCCCTCGTGAACAAGAATCTCACTTTGAGAATCTTTTTGAGATCTAAGTATCCTCCCTTCGCAGCAAACTGAACGGATAAAACGGGAACAATCCTCAATATTATTGCGGCTTTCTGACGATCCCCAACTTTGTAGGCTCCGCAGTAAAATTTCTCATTTTCTTGCTATAGACATTTTATAACATAATGTCAGAAGTTCAGTTAGTTTCAATAGTAAACGTTTAGTGTTTTTTTTTTAAAGTTAATTACTTAATATCAATAATTATTCGAAATCCCGTTAAACTTATAGAAGTATTTATTGTACTCGTATATCATTATGTACCTATTTATCACTTAATTGATTTTGTGAAAGCGTTCGTCTGGTTACAATACCTCACCCTCTCTAGACTTGTGCGAGTTTTGTTACCTCTTCACGTGCAGGCTAGTTTTTTTCAATACCTACAATGACAAACCGCTTTGCCTACTCTAGCGGTTCTAAACCCGAAGGCTCGATGTTAATAGGACCGAAAGCAATGTTGTATCCAGGATACGCTCTTCGATATGTTCCTTGCAACAAATTCGGGTATGTGGACATGTTACCATAGATTTTTTTCTTGAAGTTAATATCATTATTAGTGTGTTTTTTTTATTATTTCGCAGGCAAAGCTAAAAAAAATCATACAACCTTGCATTTGGAGATGTTCGTCAACTTTTCCAGCTTGTTAACCTATCAACATTAACAAGTCACAAGCGTCAAAGAACGAGGTTACAGTTAGCAGAGTGTTTCACTTTCCATGATACATTATGCAAAATCGGCAATAGCTTGATTGCCCTTGTCACACGATTCAATCCATATATCATAAAACTTATCTCACCTCTTTTCGTCGATAGTACAATTGTTATGCTTCGCTCCATATAATTTCTCTTTACCTTTGCCCTACTTATTCGAGCACCATAGTGGCAAGACAGTGAATTAATTATATGGAATCAATTCGGCCGTAAAAAGGTGGAATTGCGAGCAGAATCAATAAAGCGGCCGAATTAAAAAAAAAAACAATCGGAATAGAATCGAGCACGAGAATAAATAAACGATAGAAAGTTCTTATGACCTAGATCAAAGAAGTTGGATCCAAGACCTACGAGACTGGCGATTCGTTCTCTCAGTGTACCCAAATAAGGAGACGGCGTGATCTTGATAGATATGTTTTACATCAAACTGTTCACTCAGCCAATGTGACCAGTCTGCAATAAGCATTTTGGCTACATCAAAACACCTTTCAAATGTATTAACCAAACAAATTGTCACTTTCAAAGAACGGCGATAATAAACAGAAAACATTAGTTGTGTATTAACTAACATATGCAAATAAGCAATATTTTCATCGCTTTGATTTCGAAGAATTCAGTTTACTTCTTCCAACACAACCCACGACTGATGCCAATCAACGCATTCCCGAAATGTATTGCTCCTGGTGCAATTCACGCTTCTTCATTCCACGTGTAATGAATCCCCTGTCCATTATAATTAATTGACTTGACACGATTTCTGTCAACGTTTGATAAATATTAATGGGTACGAAAAAAAGCACTTTGAGATATATGGCTTGGGTAAGTGGAACGAATGAATGAAAAAAGACTAACAAAACAAAGACACATAGCAAACGTGAGTCGAAGGTGTGGTAGAGGAAGATCAAGGAGGTGCTTAGCGCACCTCGGGACCAGCCTTTGCTGTTGACAACACGTGCTATACGGAGAATAACTAATTTGGCTGTGTTAAGAGGTATGCGAATAACTAAAAAATTATGCATACTGATGCCAATGAAGTGCTAGTAGAGAGTACAAATTAACTACAGCGTATGATAAGTTATATATAGCAGGAAAAATAAAAAAGAACTAGTTCCAGCAATTGAATGTTTTAAAGGTTTCAAGACGTCGAGAAGAAACTGCAAAATATGCACGGGAAGAATTATTTATTAAAATTAACCCTTCCCTGTGATGTGTAACTAGTACACATTGCTTATAAAACTTTAATATCTCTATAAATATAATAAATACTGGGTTCAGATTTTAGGCATTCCTCCATAATACATTTACGCATTGAATGAAAAAATAATATTAATAATGATTAGCACTTGTCGGCCACATCAGAGATATTTTGTGAAAATCGGGAATTAATTCACCAATACAATCAAACGTGTGCCAGTGTGTGACATAGGTATATTGATTCTAAAAAACCGCTATGGGAGAGGAAGCGACGGTATTCACGTCTAACTCTCACTCTACTTCGGTATATAGGAACGCAAGAAATAGGATCTCAGTTCGCTCGTTTCAGTAACTCTCTGGCATCCATTTGAGGTTGTATCTTCGCCCGTTTTGTGAACGTCGGCCGATGTTTTTTTCATGTTTTCAGCAATCAAATTTTAATTATCACTTTTGACTTCGAATTTAACTAATGTAAGCGATTGGCTATGAATATTCTTAATTTTCCAATTTTAAATCGCTCATTTTTACATGTGTATTGAATACACGGTTCGCTACACTCAATCTATCTTTATGATTTCGATGATTTTTTCGTTTCAAAACGCCTAAATAAATTTAAAGCATGCTTTATTTACATATAATCTGGTGAACTTTTTTACCTTGATGTTTTCCAATCAACTAGGTTTTTTTAATGTAGATTATCGAGTACGTGAGAGTAAAGAAGTGGAAAAACGTTAAAAACGTCTGCGCATGAAAACTTTTATTTTGATATTTGATTGTAAAATATACGAGGCGTATCCAGAAAGTAAGTGTACTGAGGCTCTCACGACCGGATGGATTTTATTTTCGACATGTTGGCTACACTTCCGTGTAGCCTGACCCTTCCCCTCCGCAACGAGACCGGTTTGAGGTCAATACGTTGAGAAGTGTCGACGCGACAACACGTTTCGTGAAAAATGTCAAATCAATCTCCCGCCAAGTGCGAAATTTTGTAAAAAAGCAAGAGTTTTTGAGGCGCTGCAAACTCCATGGAGATGAATTTCTCCGCTCCATCGTTACTGGAGATGAAACTTAGGTTGCACACTACACGCCTGAAACCAAAAGGCAGTCTCAACAGTGGCGTCACACCTCTTCACCCTCCGCCAAAAAGTTCAAAACCACAATTTCAGCCAAGAAAATCATGGCATCCGTGTTTTGGGACTGTCAAGGCATAATTTTAATTGAATATATGCCTCAAGGGGAGACCATCAACTCTGCAAGATACTGTGAGACCCTAAAAAAATTGCGGAGGGCGATTCAGAACAAGAGGAGAGGCATGCTGACAAAGGGAGTCTGCCTGCTGCACGACAATGCAAGACCACACACGGCCAACGCCATGAAGTAACTGCACGCCTCGTTTAAATGGGATGTCCTGAACCATCCCGCGCATTCCCCTGACCTAGCACCTTTAGATTACTATCTCTTTACCTCCCTGAAGCTGCACATGGGTGGAAAAAGGTTTTCAACCGACGAGGAGGTAAATGAGGATGGGGAGAAGTGGACGGAGGGGTTGGCGGGAAACTACTTCGAGGAAGGCATCAAAAAGTTGATACCCCGCTTCACCACCTGCATTGAGAGGAATGGCGACTATGTCGAAAAATAGCTTACATATGTACTACGGTAACCACGTAATTTTTTTGTTTAAATAAAAAAAATTGTAACCAAAAAAATTCAGTACACTTAGTTTCTGAATATGCCTCGTACAAATGACGAGTTTATTGCCACTTGGTAATTTCTTCCAACCAAACAAACAAGAATTCGTGCTAATTGCTGTGTTAAATGTTACAACGTTATTTACAAAAAGAAGAGAAAAACCTTAACATACATATATAATTAAAAAAATATTAAAGAAAAATACAATAAAACATCATATTTGCAGTTTCACCAAAGACTGGGGAAGGAAAAGGGATATTAGAATTGTTTAGTCACTTGTTATTGAGAAGTCAATTTTGTAGTTAAAATGAAATCCATCAACGTGTTGTTATATTTCTTGTGAAATATAGTAGAGCATCGATTTTCTCAGTGGCACGTGACGTGCTATAGTATTTAGCACACACTATCTCCCCTTTACTCTCTCTCCCCAGTGCCGTGTTGACCCAGTCCCTGGAGAGCTTCACTGGGAAATATATTCCGATAACGCCACTCGATAGCTTGGATTATTTTTAATGATTTCCCATTTGTTTCAAAATATTCACATGAATATTTATCTTAGACCTCGACTTAGGTTCCAATTATCGTATAATTGGTATAACTACAATATAAAGAAAATTATAATAAATGCATGGGCAGTAGTAACTAAGATATTATAAATTTGATCATTTTGAATTAACGACCCAGTTGAACTTAATTCTATTCGAATTAATAAACTTAGAGAAGTTCCTAATATTCGGGTAGAAAAATACAGTGGTTAGCTAATCAACTTTTTAACTATCAGTCCTCTACCTTTTTCCTGCTAACAACAGGGTTAAATATAAGAGTTTCCTGCCCATACCACAGACGTCATCTTTAAAAACTGCTCCAGGGATTCGTTCCGAAGGTGTGGAGATTGCCCTTTCTGGAATATCTTGTATGCCTTTTGCGATAGGCTGAGGGGATTGATTATCTTATGTATGTAAACCTAAAAATGAAAAACAATTGAGGAACATTTTCAGCACCATTTTCTTGTCTTGTGAAATTTTACTATCAATTGTTGATTGAATATATTTGTTATGCGTATAATGGAAGTGCTTTTTATATTAGTTTTTAATTGAACTCCATAAAACCAAAAGATTACTAATATATTGTAATGAAAAATTGTTTTTATATCAACAAAAACCATTTTCTAACGAAGTTTTTTCACGCTGGAAATCAAAGAACTGTAGTTAATTGACAACACTACGATGTTCAAGTCGATAGTGTACCTTCAAGTGAATTTTGTATTTCAGTGGCATCTTTGGGGAAGTGGAAAAACTAATAAAAATAATTTAAAATCTTGATCAAGTAAAGACGTTTACTGTTATCATTCAGAGATAATTTGTAGAGCGCAATTTCATGAGCGAACTCACTTCAATTGGGCTTATGTAAAACTTAAGACTATTTAATTACGAGTATTTAAATTACTGAAAATTATATAAATTTAGCTTTAACATGTAAAATACAATAATTTGATAACAAAATACAAATAAAATAGCTAAAAAATATTGAACAAAAAAATATTAAAATATTACGTGAGTAAAAGTTGGAAGGATTCCCCGCATTTCGTTTTTAATAAAAATAGGCGTTAAGTTCGTAGTAACTTTCTGTGCAAGTTATCGCTTCGAGATAATGGCGGAATAACAAGATTTCTGACAAATTATTGTTATGTAAGTATGCAAGTTGGATATAAATATCCCAAATGTCTTGTTTAAATGTTGGTTTCCAGTATACATATTAGTATTAACCGCAAATATAAGCATACGTTTAAATTGATAATTATTATTCTATCCGTTTTTGTCATCACTATGCCTTGTATTCCTTCCGTGGTTGCAGTCCTAAGACTGGTTTGCAGCAATTTGAACTCTTCTCCATTCCCCCCTGTCCTGTGCGGCTCTCTTTAAGTCTGTATATGTTGAGCAGCGCACGTCCACCAACAGGTCCTCCAGGTACTCTCGGCGTGGGCGTCCCCTAGAGTTTGTCCCCTCGGTCATACCCTCCATTATGGCATGCAAGAGGCCCTCTTGTCGTATTATATGACCGATCCATCTCGCACGCCTTTCGGACAGGATCCTGAGCAGGTGCCTTCCTCCTTCGATTCGTTGGAGAACCTCTTCATTTGTGATGCGGTCTCTCCAGGAAATTCCTAATAGTCTTCTATAGGACCACATCTCAAAAGCCTCTAGTCTTGCCTTGTATATAATGTGCCTTGTATATTGCCTTGTATATAATGTGCAATATCATTTAATTAGCCGATTTGATTTATACTTGAATGGCGTCACTACAAATTTGTATATATTTTTTTATAATAATGTTAATCATATAGAGAAATAATCCACCAATTCTAGTTCTTCAGTTATGGAAACTTTGTTGAAGTAGTACTCGACACTTTTATGCAGAAAAAGTGAACGTTTTAACATTAGAATCTTTGGAAAACTACTACGCTAGATTGATTAACCTAAAATTATCGAAATACTTATTCTGCAAATCCTATTCCTGTAAAATAATTTCTTGGAATTGACCTGTTTCACGTCAGTTTTCGTAATTCAGAATGAAGGCATATTTTTGCTACACAATATTTTCCAAGTTTTATATATGTTATACGAGGCATATCCAGAAAGTAAGTACTGAATTTTTGTAGGTTTAAATTTTTTTTATTTTAACAAAAAAATTACGTGGTTACCGTAGTACATATGTAAGCTATTTTTCGACATAGTCGCCATTCCTCTCAATGCAGGTGGTGAAGCGGGGTATCAACTTTTTGATGCCTTCCTCGATGTAGTTTCCCGCCAACCCCTCCGTCCACTTCTCCACCTCCTCCTTTACCTCCTCGTCGGTTGAAAACCTCTTTTCCACCCATGTGCAGCTTCAGGGAGGTAAAGAGATAGTAATCTGAAGGTGCTAGGTCAGGGGAATGCGCGGGATGGTTCAGGACATCCCATTTAAACGAGGCGAGCAGTTCCTTCGTGGCGTTGGCCGTGTGTGGTCTGGCATTGTCGTGCAGCAGGCAGACTCCCTTTGTCAGCATGCCTCTCCTCTTGTTCTGAATCGCACTCCACAATTTTTTTAGGGTCTCACAGTATCTTGCAGAGTTGATGGTCTCCCCTTGAGGCATATATTCAATTAAAATTATGCCTTGACAGTCCCAAAACACGGATGCCATGATTTTCTTGGCTGAAATTGTGGTTTTGAACTTTTTGGCGGAGGGTGAAGAGATGTGACGTGACCGTTTTTAAACTCGCGACACCACTTGTACACGCTCGTACGATTCATAGCTTTATCACCATATGCAGTTTTCACCTCATTATAAACCTCAACCGGAGGTTTTCCCTTCCAAACGAGATAAAGGATGACGCCGCGTATTTCGCACTTGGCGGGAGATTGGATTGACATTTTTCACGAAACGTGTTGTCGCGTCGACACTTCTCAACGTACTGACCTCGAACCGGTCTCGTTGCGGAGGGGAAGGGTCAGGCTACACGGAAGTGTAGCCAACATGTCGAAAATAAAATCCATCCGGTCGTGAGAGCCTCATTACACTTACTTTCTGGATACGCATAGTATATCATATATGCGTATGGCATAGTCAGGCGCTTTATAAAATCAAATTTAAATCCCTCAGCCATCTTTTGGCTTCGGTCGTCAGTTTGTTTATATCGTCCATCACTCCGTGGAACCTGTGTTTAGGGCATTCTCTTATAATATGGTGTGGGGTCTGAGCCGCAGCACCGCAGTCACAACTGGGGACATCGATGGAGCCCCATCTGTGGCGCTCGGCTGCACTTCTGCTGCAGTCTGTTCCAGCACGGTTCAGTGTTGCCCATTCTTTGCGGTCCAGCTCAAAGCCGGCGACCCTCTTAGATGGTTCCGTAATTAGGTGTTTATTTTTTGTGTCCCCATTTCTCCGTTCCTCTGTCCAGACCTGTTCGACCGTGAAACCATTGCTCTCTAAGGCCTGTGCTCTGGCCCAGAAGGGTTTTCTTAATTTAAGCTTAGTATGTGGGGTATTCCTCAGAGTCAAGTTTAAAAGAGATGTGTTATGTTTTGCCCTTGTCCATTCTCTTACTGTAGATGCATTCCTACGAATGTGGGGAGGAGCTATGTTGGTCAGTACGGGTAGCCATTGGCATTGGGTGGGTTTCAACAATAATATAATACTTAAAATAGTTGTATATAATACTTAAAAGTTTGTGTATCCATTATTCGAAATAGAACATTTGAGATGTTAAACAAATATTTTTAGTTGCAATTTCTGTTAAAACATCAGTTATACGTAAAACTCAACATTGACTATAAATTATGTTGAAATTAATCTTTCCATCGCAATAATCGACATATTTCCAGAAAATCAACATGGATTTATTTAAATTAATTTGATATATTGGGTTTTCCAGAACTTATTTATTTTAAGGCCAAATTCAAACGTAAAATTACACTAAATGTTTGTGGACGGTGGCTTTCGATATTTTCAATACCTCAGCAATATGATATATCATGTCTTGGAACGTTGGTTATTGTCGATCCTTCATTTGTTCTTCATCAGTGGTAATCGGCCTTCCAGACCGGATACCATCGTCAAGTGTCGTAACCATTTAATATTGTTTTAAACCACATTTTACACACACAATCGCTTAACTGCATCGTTGCGATACACTGCATACATTTTTTGTCGCGTTTTTCCTTTCCGGTATAAAAAATCATCAAACACTGAATATACTTATTTTGTTCCATCTTCAAATAGAGACCATTCAGAAAGAGTGTATTGCATTACATTTTCGTTGTACACAATAAAACTTGGCGGACTTATTGTCACATGGCAGTCTCTTTATCAAAGATGTTGAAAAATTGATTTTTTTATACCATCGGGAATTGAATTCTAAGTCCCTGTGTTGGAAGACACGCATTCTACCAACTAGGCCATTGAGATCGTCTGCATAACCGTATTCCATTTAGTGACCAAAATCAATGCAATGGTGTAAACTCTAAATCAACTGCAGTTAATTTGTCTATCTGCACTGCATATATGCACGATGCATTTCTGTGGGATAAAATCATTCGGAGTGGACACCATTTTTACAAATAACCAAGAAAGCCTTCGAACATATCTGACCATGCATTTATGATCTATGATATATGTATTTTTTTATTTTTTGTTGTCAGGGCCGATGTATAGTACAACCTGGCGGATTAAGTGCAATGGACAATCTCTTTTAACCAACAAGAAAAGTTAGTAATGAGGACTGAAGTGAAAACCAGACATAAACTTTTTTTAATAAAATGGAATACTAACGAGATCCAAAACAGCATTCCCGAATCGGAGCACATGCATCGTAGAATACCAACTAGACCGACCGGAACACATGCATCGTAGAATACCATCTAGACCGACCGGAACACATGCATCGTAGAATACCATCTAGACCGACCGGAACACATGCATCGTAGAATACCAACTAGACCGACCACCAGTAATGCCATATTTCGCCGTATCGCAGTCCATTTCAATAATTAGGAATAACTATTTTTCAACGTTTTCCGAGAAAAGTACGTTTTATAAAATACTTTAGAATATTTTCTTTTTCTTCGCCTTCGTTTTATCCAAATCCTTGGTTTTTACGAGTTAATTGCACGCACTTGACTATATGTTTCCGAGAACTTTCCTCGCCATCGAGTTTTTCCTCGAGTTTAAATTTAATTGTGCACGCGGAATATTTAACTTTTTGTTGATGAATCACACCGCGGGATATTTTCGCCATCGTCACCTGAAATACTGAATACGTCGAGCAATTAAAAAACACACAGCAAGCAGACCTTTGGTTTTCGTTGTGTTTTCATCATTCTACTATAAATACAATTTTCTCTTTAAGTATATTTTAGACCTTCGATTTTATCGTATCCGTAAAGCATTGTGACCTAGAGATTACATTAAATTGTTGACTCGATTTACTTTACCACTCACTTGGCTCAGGATTACAATTAAATTGTTGACTTGATTTACTTTACCACTCACTTGGCTCAGGATTACAATTAGCGTTGACCAAATGAGAAACGAACAAAAGTTCTACTTTAGTATCCAAGGAAATGCTGTGGCAGATTAAACCTTAGATTTTTTAAATTCATTTCATCAGGAATCTCAGGTCAGATAGATCAAGACGGAGATAACTGTTTCATTCGTATTGTACCGTTCAACCATACGAATTGGTAATGTTGACATGTTAACCTTTCCCTTCCTGCGCTAAAAAAATCCACCCGTTTCGGTGCTGTATATTCAATACACATGTAAATATGAGCGATTTAAAATCGAAAAAATTAATTGTAATTTATTTTTATCAAACACTGTTTATTCCACATTTTTATGACGGTATAACCCTACCGGTTTCAAGGCTTTCACCTCATCTTCAGGGGAGCGCAAACAAGACTAAATGCTGTTCGAACTGGCACCGATATACACGCTTCAACGATTGCGACTGGGGGGGGGAGGAGGAGGGGAGAAAGGCACGGGACTGATAATAATTGAAATTTAATTGCTGAAAACATGAAAAAACCATCGGCCGACGTTCACCAAACGGGCGAAACGACCACCTCAAACGAAAGCCCGCGTGCTACTGAAGCGAGAGAAGTGAGGGGACTGAGATTTTATTTCTTGCGTTCCTATATACCGAAGTAGAGTGAGACGTGAATAGCGTCGCTTACTCACCCATACCGGTTTTTGAGAATGAATATACCTACGTCACACACTGGCACACGTTTGATTGTATTGGTGAATTTATTCCCGATTTTCACAAAATATCTCTGATGTGACCGATAAGTGCTAGTTATTATTAGTGTTATTTTTTTTTCATTCAATGCGTATATGTATTACGGAGGACTATCTAAAATCTGAACTCGGTATTTATTATGTTTATAGAGATATTAAAGTTTTTAGAAGCAATGTGTACTAGTTACACATCACAGGGAAGGAAGGGTTAACCCTTCCTTGAACTTGGCAGGGAAACAACATTGGCATCGAGATATGAACCATTGGAATAAGTAGGTAACTCGTAATTCATCATGTGTGCTATCAATACTATCGCAAAGAGAGTAGTATTCTGAGAGATGCATGACCGCGCGGTAACGCACTGGACTTACGCGCGGAACGTCGTCGGTTCGAACCCCGCGCTGTGCTATTACCCTCGAATGTAATATTTACAATAAAATACTGAGTTAGACTATGACTTAGAACTATTTGTCTAATTTTGGTTTTTATTCTTTCATTACCTCATCATTAGGTCATAGCGTTACTGTTTATATTTGAAGCAGCTTTATAAAATGTTTGCTAGTGCTTTAGACAATCCATCAAGGAGATATTGGCCGCGACACGCGAAGCTTTTCGCGGAATCGATCAAGTCAACTGACCAACATGGCATGGCCCGGGGGAGGTTGAGAGGCTATTAAAAACTTTCAATTCTGATTTCACTATCCGTGGTAATCCATTCCAAGTCACAATAAATTGCCCGACAGGGGAAAATGTAAAACATTTTCTTTCGCAGTGTATTATTTCTTATTTGAATTTTGCCAACTATCAAGTATGAAAGACTGCTTCTTCTTCTTCTTCTTCTCCCTGGCTCCATCCTAACTCACTGTCTGCGAAGACTGTTGGGAACAGCTCTCCTCGTCCTCAGGTTGTATGCTCTTCTGTCCCGGACTACGTCCCCCAGGCCGTGCCTCTGCATCAGGTTATCTTTTTGCACCACCCATGAATTCTTTGGTCTTCCTCTGGTTGTTATTCGAGGAAGATCCATGGAGATTGCCTGGTTCACAATGTGATCGGGTGCTCTGCGTCCAACGTGCCCATTACATTTCAATCGCTTCTCCTCCATCTTGATGTTGATGTCTGTAACACCTAGGCTTCCACGAATGCGTGAGCTTTTTATTTTGTCTCTTAGGGACACACCAGCTGACCATCTTAGCATGCACATTTCAGCAGTTTCTAGTTGCCTAGAGTAAGAGTTATACATCGTCCAGCATTTGGAGCCATAGAGCAGTGCGGGTCTGACAATCGTTGACAATCTGACAAGACTGCCCATGTCACAAATAAACAAAACATCCTGACACTTATTCCAATTCACTTATTCGTATTCCAATGAAATAACAAACTACAATAATAGATTAATAAAAAATATCTTGTAAAATAACACACCTAATTTATTTGTTAAAAGTAATACTCATTGCTTTTTAGGGAATATATTTTCGAGATATGATAAAATAAAGAAATATATTGAAAGGCGTGTTGCGGACGGTAACTAGGTTAACGGCGCACTCAGTACTGTTTTTTTGTCAATAATTCGATCCCATTTTTTTAAATGGCTGTGTATAGTGGTGTGCTAGTCCCAACCTTGATGTATGGAAGCGAAGTCTGGACATTGAAAGGGAATGATGAGAGCAAAATAAATGCGTGCCATGCATATAATATCATGTACGAGGTTAGAGATGTATGTATGGATAGAAACGCGTGATCTGTTCTCTTTGCTAACCCCCAAAAGGAGCAATGCGTGTTGGTGATTAAACCCTTGGCGTTATTTAGTGACAACAAACCAGCTAAAGGGCCTCCGTTAGACTTCTCGTATGTAGCATCAGTTTTCTTCTGAGAACTTCCAGATTATTTTAGTCTTATCGTGTTAAGACTTCCACATTTTAGTCTTACCATGTTAAGACTTTAACTGGTGCATTAACAGAGTATTTCATAGTATTGAAAAGTAAACAATATGGTTGGTTCCTCTTTAACATCCTTCCAAGTTTTTAAAACGTTTTGTGCAGATAAAGTAACGTTTCTTATCTGATAAATACATTGTTCTCATGAGTTTGCGACACATGTACGAGTAATATTAATATGTTTTCATCTGAAATCATATTATTTATTTATTTAACATTTCCGATCATCCAGTTTTTGTTTCATAATTATCATTAGTATCCATGGCCGTGTCTTTGACACAATGTATGAAATATTAAAATAGAAGATAAATCTTAAGGAAAATAGGGATTAGAATGGAAAGTTGAGAAAGAAGATTTGTTTTAAATAAATAATGCTTCTTTAGTTTATCCTTAAATATCGATAAGGATTTAACACATCAAATTGAGCCAGGTTGATCGTCCAAGTCGACCCGTGTGAATCGCAAAAGATGATGTGTAACGCGTTGGTATACAAAGGATTCTGCTGTCAACAGGTCTAAGTGACAGTCCGTGCTCAGAAAGAAAGAAAATTATATGATATATCAATAGGTAAGCTATGTGGTAAATAACAGAACGAACATTTGTTCTTTTATTTACCACATATATGATTGGTCAATCTAAATATTAATAACAAAAATATGAGCATACATAATGTACCATCATGCCGTATCCTTGTCAGGGTAGGCTGAGAAGAGAGAGCACCAGATTTTCCTATGGCGTAACTCATCTTTCGCATCTTCCACTTCCATACGGCTGTAACGGTTTCTTTGATTTTTTACATTTCCTTCTTTCAACGTATCATACACTCGTTCCTACTATACTTTCATTGATCTTTCTTTAACACGCTTTCCATTGAAATTGGCACTGTATATATGCTTTGTTAATCTTTCTTCATTAATTCTTTCCACGTGCCCAAACCATTATGTACATAAGCATTAATATACTCGTACATCCCAAAATGCAACGACCAATACATGCGTTCTAAATTCAAGAGACTTGGAATAAACTAAAAGGTCGTTAAATTTGTTTTTTATTTATTCTTGACTAATTTTGACGTTTATAGGTTACTGCTTCCTTTATCATACATTCTCGACTTTTTTTATCTCGTCTCATGAAAAATAACTAGTGTCGTTCTGTTATCATTAGTAGACTTCTTTCGAGTAATCGTTACTTGTTATGGATCCGCATTGACCTTCGCCTCGAGGGAAATTGTCCAATTTCTCTGATTGAAAAAGTGTCATATAATAGACGCAAGGTCGCCTTTCTGAGTAGCAATTTATTTGTTGTAATATATTCGCGTAACCTCTTGATTATGTGCATATTTTGTGAATTTAACATGTCCATCCATCAATGTAATGTTAAGTATGACACGTAAATTAACCTTAGTTACCAACTCCAATACGGATGGTTCGAAGAGTATGTTATGTTAAGTATCTAAGGAAGGGCGCTCTTCATTATTATTATTATAATCAACTTGTCAGTAGAATACAGGGAAAATCCTAGTTTACTGGGTACGTGACAAATAAAAGGTTTGATTAATTGTTATATTTGATTACTTGTTATCTTTGATTACTTGTTATCTTTGATTACTTGTTTTAAAAAAATGTAAAAATACATGTTGTAAATAGACTCGTCTGTGACCTACGAGTAGTTGTTAGAACTCTTGGCTTCTAACCCGGGGTTAACAGTTTGATTTATGTTAACAGTTTGATTTCTGATGAACCCAAAATAAAAAAAAATGTTTTCTGGAGACCTTGTATTTATGTACTTTTATATATATGATACATATGGTTGTCATTTAGTTAGCAAACTCAAGCTATGATATAAAAAATAAAATACGAGTATGTTGAAAACAAACTACATAAAATAGCTTCAAGAGATTCGAAAAAAATGTTTTGTTACTAAAGATAGGAAGGTATCGGTTGTCCCTTTGTTTTAAATTATGTTTTGTTTCGATTTAAATAAAAATTGTGCTAAGACACATGGCAGATACTACCACTTTCTGCGTAAGTTTTCGCTCCGGGATAATGGCGGAATGGCATGATTTCCAATTAATTCTTGTCGTCCAGTTGGACATGCGAACAGGCGGCTTGCCACCCACGGCCACTTTATAAACATCCCAAAAGTCTTGTTGAAATTTAAAAATTTCCAGTGAATTAGTACGAGTATTAAACCGCAAATATAATCACACGTTTAAATAGATAATCGCTCTCGCATCCGGCTTTATCACAACCATAAATCATTTTACTTTTGCCGATTTTATTTATACTTTAATTCTACAATATATTATTAATCGCGTGCTCAATGCTGAGTGTCGTGGTCCTCTGCTATATCCCGACGCACCACTGTCTATCCTTCCCAGTCCTGAGCCGAGTTGAATGCAGCGGTAAAAGAGGACCCTATCAACTCCTTAAAACTCGTTTTTTTGTTTTTTGCATATTCTTAAAGCTTAGAGACCTTTAAGAATATGTTCTAAAAAAGGAAATTTTAAAATTCTCAATATTTACGTATAGCTATAAATGAGGCAGGAATTACACCGCACTGGAATGACTGACAATAATTTCAAAACTTAAAACGCGTTTTTCTCGTAACTACCTTTTTCGACCTGGTCGACATAAAATCTCAAGTTCTATCCAACCGATTGCCTTCAAATTTGGTATGAAACTATATTTTTTTTATACCGTCCCTACCTTGAAAAATTCAAAACTTTTTTTTTTTACTATTTTTTAATAATTTAAAAAAAGGGGTTTGTTTCGGATTTACGAAAGGGTTCCAATCATTTCGACCAGCTCACCCTCCTTTTTTTTACAAGATATATAACAGCTGATAACATCTTGAATTTTAAATTTTTGTTTTCAAATATTTTTTTTGTACATCCTCAAATCATCAATAAACAAACTGTAAAAAATGTATGGTAAAAATATATATATATTTTTTTATTAAGTCTGAAAAAACGCCCGAATTTCACGCCTCTAGAGTAGAATACCTCCTTAATTCGACCCGTGTATCTCATACCTTCCTCTGGCTTGCCATTCCTCAACTGTCCCCGTGATCACCAGATTTTCATAATTATTTCTAGCAACATACACCGAGTACGTTACAATTATTTTCCCGCATGTTATCTGGATATATACATAAAGGATGAACCGCTAAATATTTATTTTACGACGTACTTCCTTCTTTCGTCTTCTCGGCATACATTTTAATTTTATTTTTATCATCACACAATGTAACCTATTCAGATGTTGAATCAGATTATTATCAAATATAATTAATGGAAAATTCTCTCTTAGTTAATGGGAAGGAACACATTGTCATTATTGTTTTAACCCTTTGCACTCGAGAGCTTTTTGTTATGTGCCTACGAAAAAAAAACGTTTACTTTGAAATATAATAAAAATAAAAACACTTTTTTTTTTTAATTTTGTTTTGGTAAAATAAGTATGTAAGAAATAAAATGGACATGAAAATTGATTATTTGAAGTTTCTTATTGTACTCGTATGGTATTTTACATACGAGTACAATAATAAACTATTCCCAACGTGAAGTCCAGGTTTACTTTCGCAGGTTTCGCAATATAATCGTGTTTCTTTTCTCCCGTCCGGAATTTTTCTATTGGAACATACTGCGCAGTCCTTCTTAGTTCCAGAACGTAGAATATGCGATTTATTTATAAGTCGGTCTTCTGTAGGGAGAGTAGTAGAGCGTCGTCGAAATCGAGTATCTCCTCGATAATCTCCTACTAATTGATCAACCAATCATTTTACAAATTTCGTAACTTATTATTATTGAATTGTACTAGTATAATTCTTGGTTAAATAATATTGAAAACTGAAAAACTCAATATATTAAAAATATTGAGAAATAAGACTTTATTTTTTTGGCGACCCTTTGCACTCGAATGCCGCCTCTATGGCGGCATTCGAGTGCAAAGGGTTAAAAAAAGTCCTGTGATAAAATCTTATTTTCCGCGTCACTACCCTAGTTTTCATAATGTAAACAGCTATTTTTAAAATATGAAATGAAGTTTATAAGTTATGTTTTGTCGCTCAGTGTCGCTACATGCCTCCTCTTCAAGCGTGAGAGATGGATACGGCTATTTGCTTCCCTGTGCTGAGTGTTTTCCTACAAAGTGTTTTTTTTGTTGTCTTAAAATATAAATATATGTTTGTCTTCTACTCTAGAATAATTCTAATTGTACTACTCGCCACGGATTTCCGGGTTTTAATATTAGAAAGTGGGATGGTGTTCTAAATATTTTTTTAAAGTTATGTTGGGATTACAGTTTTATTTTTATATATTTTATTTTTGCGATGTCATTTTGCGGTTGTTATTTTTAACAAGCGAGGAAGAGTTGAACCAACGAATAATGTAATTATATAGTTGGAGAAATTTTAACTAAAGGAAAAATAATAAATAATGTCGAGATTCGTGCATTGAGTTGAATACATGGAGTGACAATGTATGACAATACGGAATGAAGTGATAAGGGACGAATGTGAACTTAAGGCTGATGTGTTAAGTAAGATAAATAAGAATACGTTGAGATGGTTTGGGAACGAAGATCGAATGAATGAAGAAATACTAACATAATATATATACAGTGCAGATGTAAGTGGAAGGCGTATGAGAGAAAGACCAAGGAAAGTATGGTTGGATCAAGTGAATGATATTCTGAAAGGAGCAAAAGTAGAGGTTGTATGAGAAGATGTATGAATGTGCAAGAAGCCAAAGTTACGTGAATTTAAGAAAGTATGGCGCTCTATCACATGCCTACCCCGACAGGGAAATGGCGTAATAGTTTGATATATGGAAAGTTAAAGAGAAAAAATTACAGAGCATATACGATGAGCTGTATGGATGTCGAAGAGGTAAAGACTGTGTGTGTGATATTAGGGAGACTTGGAGATTTATCTACGTAGGGCCCATGACGGTATGGTATGGTACTAGTTTTTTTTACTTTCATTGTTGTGTCGTGAATCAATTCAATAAATACGAACTTGAGTAAGAGTCGTGGTAGAAAAAAACGAAAAAAGCATGATTTTAAGAAGTAAAACTAAAAGAACTATGTCGGAAAATATGTTAATAAAAAGGAATCGTTTTATAAGAATTTTGGTACTAATTTATTTTTGCCTACCCGCATAGTGATATGGTGTGATGGTTAATATGCATGAATCTTCTTCTCCCTGGCTCCATCCCAACTCTCTCCTCGTCCTCAGGTTGTATGCTCTTCTGTCCCGGACTACGTCCCCGGAGATCCATGGAGATTGCCTGGTTCACAATGTGATCTGCGTCCAACGTGCCCACACCATCTCAATCCATCCGCCTCTCCTCCATCTTACTGTTGATGTCTGGAACACCTAGGCTTCCTGTCTCTTAGGGACACACCAGCTGACAATCTTAGCATGCGCATTTCAGCAGTTTCTAGTTGCCTGGAGTAAGAGTTATACGTCGTCTAGTATTCGGAGACATAAAGGAGTGCGGGTCTGACAATCGTTTGGTATATGTGAATGGTTAGTGAAATGGTTGGTTAGTATGCATGAAGGTTTAGGAAAATATTCGATGACAGTCATAAATCGGGGTCCGCTCTCACGACACGCGAAACTCTGTGGATGATTGCCAAATTGAATTCTCGAATCATTGTGACTGATCACGGGTCCCGATTTCATTTCGCACTCTGCGCTTTTGACTAAAATGTATCATTTCACTTCACAACATGCTAACAGTTGAACATTAAAACAAAACATTCTCTTCGATCACGCCTCGACCACGCTGCATGCAGGAAACGAGCCAAAGAAATACGAAAACAAGTTAGAAATAGTTTTTAATGATGTTTGACATATATTTTTTTATTATAAAACTTATTTCACCTGTATGCGTATAAATAAGGGAAAATTGCTGGTTGCAGATGTGTTAGCATTCTTGTATTTTTGCCAGATTGTATTGAATCGTTTTAATACGTTTGCAATAATAAATACATTAAGTTATTTTTGTTTAGCAAAATATTCAAGTTACACGTACCATGGTGCTTTAAAATAACACTTGGATTTATAAATTTTGTTGATATCTTGTTCTGTGGACTTTCGAATGTGGATGCACCGGAGAATGCTACGGATACCCTGGACGGATATGGTCAGCAACACAAGGGTTCTTCAAAGAGCAAAAGTTGATAGAGAGTTGCTGACTAATATTAAAATCCGAAAAGTGTCCTACTTGGGTCATGTATTTAGAGGAGCAAAGTACAAATTAACGCACCTGATCATCCAAGGCAAAATAGAGGGTCGAAGAGGTGTTGGCAGGAGGCAAATCTCCTGGCTCCGCAATATACGTGATTGGACTGGCATAAGGGGCATTGGAGATCTTTTTCGGCTGCCGGGGACAAAGATGTCTACTCTCAGGTGATATTCAACGTTGGGCGGACCTGGCATGACACTGGGAAGAAGGATTTTTGAATAAATGCATGTACATCATCAGTATACGTATATCATAAATATGAAAAAACTACTGTTTTGCAAACATGTCAGCATTCTTTTATTTTAGCCAGCTTGTATAGAATCGTTTTAATACATTAAGTGATTTGTGTTGAGTAAAATATTAAAGTAACACGAACCATGTTGTCTTAAGATAACACTTTAGCTTCATAAATTTTGCGCATTGTTTTTCTCATATTATGTTATCTTTTAGTCAGTGTGTTTACTTTTGAATACATTCAAGTCCATAACATCATTAATCTTAACCTCGTCTTAAAGTAAATTTAAATGCAAAGAACCTTTGCCAACTTATTAAGTGGACGATTGGTAAGCGTTAATCCGTTTTACATACGTGTTAAGTCTCACTGAATCTAAGCAGGGTCAATAAGACCAGGTTTTCCTGCAGACCTACTATATGTGTCGCTGAACTTGTTCGACACAATTGTGCGCATTTTCACCTCTGCTCGAATGCTTTCAAGCTGAATTTGAAGCTGGTTTTCTTTTTATAACTAAATACATTAGGGGTGTTTTTATATCACTAAGCAGCTCTTAAAAACAAATCAACATTATGTTTTCAAATTTCTTATTATTTTTTTTTTTTCAGGTATGCGTCTTCTTTTTCTGCACAACATAACATGAACGTTTCGGCCGTTATGTAAGTACGAATTTCATTTTGAGAAATATATTTTCGTTTTCGTAAAGTTGTCAATTGTGACCTTTGGGTAGCTCAAGGTCCCAAAATAGCGTCTAACGAAAATGAAAAAAAAATTACAGATTCTAGCAAGCTACATATTTTAGGTAAGCTTTTCTTATTCACTTTCAAAATCCAAGTCCGGAAATACAAGCATCATTTAGCCAACAGAGACCTTCTATCGCTTTTGTGCTGGCAAGAATCTGTAAATTAACTTCTCTTTCAATCTTAAAAGGATACGTATGGCAATGCCTATATCCATCCAACTTATCTCGAACAACAAGGAAATACCTTAGAATGATGAAAAGTCACTTTGTCTCTGTTATCAGATGCAGTATCGATATATATTTAATTAAATTAACAGTTAGGTAACTACATCTATAAATGACAAAGTATTTTAAACCAGAGTAATACAGTGGTTTTTTTTATTACAAATTCGTTGTATTCAGTACAGCCTAGCGGAGTTATTGTTTTATAAGTCAAATAACGAACTTATCGTTCAATCAATTTTTATTACAAGTTCGTTGTATTCACAGCCTAGCGGAGTTATTGATTTATAAGTCAAGTAACGAACTTATCGTTCAATCAATTAACCACCTTAATATCAACTGCGCCATTAAATCATTCGAATAATTGATGTAATGTTTATAATACAATATTTACTTAATTTTTTTTTTAATATACAATACTGCATGTAGGTTTTTTGTGCCAAATGACAATCTCTCCTATCCAACTAGAAATATGCTAAATTAGTCTAGAATGAAAACTAGACTGAAACGTTTTTTTTTTATATAATAAGCAACGGTGAATGGACACAAAACCTTGTGTAGGAATACATACGTCTAACCAACTAGACCACGGAGGTTGTGTTTCTGAAATTTTAACATAGAAACAGTTTTAAATCACTTTAATTACGAGCAATGTCGTACAATATTTACTCAATCAATGTTTAATTACGAGCAATGTCGTACAATATTTACTCAATCAATGTTTAATTACGAGCAATTTCGTACAATATTTACTCAATCAATGTTTAATTACGAGCAATTTCGTACAATATTTACTCAATCAATGTTTAATAACGAGCAATGTCGTACAATATTTACTCGATCAATGTTTAAATTTTAAATTCTTATTTCTCCGATTTATTTTTCGTGCATAAGTACCGAGTGACTAGAATGTTTTGTATATTTCTTAATAATGTCAGAGGGAAGCCACCTGGTGTTATATTCCTGGTATAGACATTAATTAATACATACCTAATTCATGACAATGATGTCTGAACTTCGTCCAGTCTTGACACTGAGTACTTGTAGACATGCGCAATTGCTATTAAGGTCACTAATGCCGACAGCAGTACACTTCCAGTACCCATCTCGCGGAATTTTCCACGCTAGACATTGTCGCGATGAGTCACATTATCGTATCATTTTAAATTATGTATATTAGAAATGTACATCATTCACGCGTCGACAGAAGATTTATACCATACGTTCTCAACGTGGGGGATAACGCCCCCTTTTGGGCGTTTGAGACTTTCAGGGGGGGCAGTAGAAGACCCAGAGAAAATTAGGGGGCGTTGAGATGGCACGGAGGGGCGTGGGCAGATTAAAAAAATATAGTCTAAAAAAGACAAAAAAAAGCAAGCTAATCACGTACTAACTAAAGTAAACTTAAATATTGGTTAATTTTTGTAATTGTATGTATTTTAATCATTTTTATCACGTGTGCGAAAATTGACATATTTCGGTAGTTCGGTAGCCTGATATTAACAAACTCCTTAAAATGCATCAAATTCAACCTTCTCATTAGATAAGTTATAAATTCAATGTCTTTTGAATGTTAATAAAAATACTTTTCAATATAATTAAGTATGCTTGTGTTTTAATTGTTCTCATTGAAACAGTCTTCTTTAAACTCAGAAATAGGATAGGGTCATATCCTATCTTACGACTATAGCAGTGCTCCGCAACCTTTTCTAGCCTACGACACACCAAAATTCTTCCTAAAATTCCGTGGCACACCAAAAGCTAAAATATATAGGTATTAAATTGATACACAAATTTTACAATAAATTTTTGTTTTTTATTTGAAAAGTATACATACATAAAACTATAACATATTTATTTTTACGCAATCTTAATAATTATTATAAAATAATAATTCATTAATGTGATACCTGCGCTTGTTTCAATGAACACAAAAGTTTTATATTCGGCTCGATTTTTGACAGCGCAACCCGAAGTTCTTGGTCAAGACCTTTTAAGCATGACCGCTTATCATTTTTAATTAATACAAGAGTTGAAAAACTTTGCTCACATAAATATGTCGTCGAAAATGGGAGTAGTGTTAAGATTGCTTTGTCGGAAATGCGAGGATATTATTTTTTAATAAAGGTCATTTTTCTTTGTCTATGACTAATTTGGTGCGGCCATGGTGTGTACAAAGCACACTACGCAGTTTTCAACAGTTGGCACCAGGCGCTGGGGGACCATTGAAAAATTATTTTGTTATAATAATTATTCTATACAACATTTTGAAAAATAGACAATATTATGAAAAATAATTTGTCATTGTGTATTATATACATAATGAAAAATTGTAAAATGTCAAATACATTGAATTTGACCGCGGCACACCTGTATCCGGCCCACGGCACACCAGTGTGCCACGGCACACCGGTTGCGGAGCACTGGACTATAGTATATAATATTACACGTTTAAATATAATCGTGGCAATAGCTGTTTCAGATTCGCAAGTAAAAAAAATTGGGGGGCTTTAGAAAAAAAAAATATTCTCAAAGTGGGCGGTGGGCAAAATAAGGTTTAGAACCTATGATTTATACAGTAACACCCGTATTTTATTTTATATGATTTTCATATATCCGTATAAATAGGTTTGAAATAACGAAAACAACTTTCTTTAAGTTGAAAGCCCTGATAAGTGGAAAAAAAGTTGGGATATGCATGAAGTTTGTCAAATATTTCGTATGGTTTCATCTTATATACATTGTTGAAGCCTTCGAATTGTGAATGTACAAAGCGTGCTCTATTACCATTGGAGAAGCAGAATGGGCGATGAAGAAATAAGTCGTTCGTATAATGGGCACTGGGAACTTCTTAAATCTATTCTTCTCCCTGGCTCCATCCCAACTCACTGTCTGCGAAGACTCTTGGGGTCAGCTCTCCTCGTTCTCAGGTTGTATGCTCTTCTGTCCCGGACTACGTCCCCCAGGCCGTGCCTCTGCATCAGGTTATCTTTTGGGACCACCCACGAATTCTTTGGTCTTCCTCTGGTTGTTATTCGAGGAAGATCCATGGAGATTGCTTGGTTCACAATGTGATCGGGTGCTCTGCGTCCAACGTGCCCATGCCATCTAAATCGCCTCTCCTCTATCTTACTGTTGATGTACGAGTATGTAACACCTAGGCTTCCATGAATGCGTGAGCTTTTTATTTTGTATCTTAGGGACACACCAGCTGACCATCTTAGAATGCGAATTTCAGCAGTTTCTAGTTGCCTAGAGTAAGAGATATAACTTCTTGAATATATTAGGATGACAAAATAGGATACCTTGGCCGCACCTTTGCCAGCCCAAAATATTGTCTCCTTCAACTGATCATGAAAGGGAAGATTGAGGGGACGCAGCGTGTACGTAGGGGTTTAGATTTTCATGGTATTATAATATGTATTATATGGATGTTATGCTATGGATTGAACTACGGTATGGGGAATATTCATGCGTTTTAGCAAATTGAAACACATTTACGACTGTATTCGTCAACTTTTTTTTTTGTTTTACTGGCGAGTTTATTGTCATGTGACAATCTCTTCCAACCAACCAGAAATATGTTTTATAGGTCCTAAGTGTTAACCAGACTGTAATCCTATTTTAAAAAATCTGGGTTCCAGCGGGGATCGAACCCGCAACCTCCGTATCGGCAGACAAGAGTCTTACCACCAGGCCACGAAGGTCGTCAACTTGTTAACCACAGAACAAAGATGACTTCAATGTAGGTTTAAGATACATGCAGTACAGTTAATTTTTGTGAATTGAAACATTCGTAAAAACATCAGCCCTTCTTACAGTTTTTCCACTAGAGACTCCCTACTTTGCACCCTTTTTACGATCCTCAAGTTATACTCACACAAGAATCATAGTATAAATAGACCAAACCCGTACGATGGCTGTCGTCAAAGAAAGAATACGAGAATTGAATTTTGAATGCGAGAGAGGAATACTTAGATTCTCTGCGAAAGTAATTCGAAATTTGAATCTCGGTGGGTCCGTGATAACTGAACGAATTCCAAATACCTAGCTAACAATTTTTGAACCGGTGTAAAAGAAGACGATCTATAAATGATATATATAAACAAATTTTATATTTATGAATATATATTTTCATAAATGTAGAATTCGTTTTACTTCCGTGAATATTTCACGGATTGCAACTAGTTAATGTTTAATTTGCTTGACAAACAGCTCGAATTACGAGAACAATATAATATACAAGTGTACAAGAGTGTGTGCTAGAAATCATCTAACGTCCTCGTGGGCAGGCTCGCCCTCCTATTGGTGGAGGTGTTTCTCGATTGGGAGCACGTTTTGAGATGATCCCAGACCTTTTCATAGTTTCTCTCTCAAACGATTTGGTTTCCTTATCATTGTTTTAATATATGTGTGTTTTTATTTCAGGATATGCACATATATTTACATACTACATATGTTGCTATCAATCAATAAAGATATATAAGTAGTGGAATCTCAAAAATAGAACCTGAGATATTTCATAAAAATGTATATAATTTATTTGTCGACTTGAGTGTGTAAGGAAATATTTGTTATGGTTTATCGTTCTTCCCTAAGAATTTGTCTTTATTTTATTTATCTTAATGTGTTTACATTACAGTGAAACCCCGTTTTTGAAGGGACTGATAAAAAACGTAATTGGAGGGAAAACGTAGATTCGGGGCTAGAAAAAAAAAAGAAAATTATTTTTTATTTAGATAATTACGCAAATCGGAAAACTTTTTTCAATCGATTCGCGATTTTTTATTATCGTAGCCAAAGTTGTAATGGGTATCCCCAAATCACGCGCGAGCGAAACACGTGATCCAACGTGTTTATTCACTTTTTCGAGAATTTATCTTTTCTCTTGAATCGATAATGTTTTTCTTTGCTGAGACATTATTTGAAGGGATTCAACGAAAAATTAAATGAAATGAGAAAAATATAAATTGACACACGAAATACACGACAATTGAAATTGTATGTACACGTCCGACACGTTTAAAACACAAGCACATATTGACCAAATATGGTATACAGTCTGTCTGCCTCTGATACGCTAAATTTCCCATCAATTGCATCGTATTACAGGACTCGTGTAACCTTGACCAAGAGCGCTGCAGGTGGTGAACACGTGTCTATAAATAGAAACAACATATTTCTGCTTCCTAATATTCATTTCAAATATTTTAAATCGTCGCGCATTTAATTATATATGTTGATAAATTGATTTGCATTTTCAATATTTCAAACGTAAATTGCGGGAAATAAAAACGTAAAAGTGGGTACTTAATGTACTAAAATAAAACGGGATTGTAAAAATTGAACGCAAATAGCGGGAAAACGTGAATTCCGGGCACATAAAAACGGAGTTTCACTGTATTTGAAGAGGAACTCTTTGTTTTTTTTTTTATTGAGCAGTCAAGTTGTACTCGTATTTGTATGTCGCAAATTATTGCACAAACAATGCACAGTAAATCTCTTTTATCGTCTTCAAGGCACTGTACGTGACCTTCCGTACTTACTACGGTTTTATCATAAACATATTACTTATTTACATATTTTTCATACTCGCTCACGTATACATACACCATTAAACATTTTCGTTTCTGTTTTACTGCAATCACTTTTTGCATTTTATTGTATCACTAAGACCTCGGCTGCACGGGAAGGAGCCTCGCTTGATGCTTAGAGCTCCGTTGCGAGTTAGGCGACATATCCTAGCAAACCAACGTACCGCATACTATCGCAGTGGCCACACTGCACGCCTCGCGCCTCGTTGCATGACGATTAGTCATCTAGTGAATCTCCAAGCGAACAGACGTGCTGGTTAATTTACAAGATGGCGGAAGTTTCAATGACAGCTGTGTATAAAAGGGAGCCTTTGTGGAACCCATCGAGGAAGTTATAGAAAAATGTACCTGTAATAATATCACTTTGGAATGAAATTGCACAGAAAGTAAATAAAGATGGTGAGTTATAATGAAATTGGTTAGTTTTGAGATTGACATCGTGTGTTGACCGCTCCCAACTGTCAAATGAATTTGTGCGTAGCACTTTGGTGTGGCCAGGCATGAAGTCACCTAGTATATGAGTCACGTAAAATAACACTTAATGAAGCATTTTTGTGTAGTCTCGGCCTTAGCGATGCCGTTTTAAGTGACCGAGCTATAGATTAATTCACATGATAGAAAGTCCAAGAAAGACTGATCTTACTTCTGATGTCGGCACAACTCCAAAACCGCAACATTCATAACGATGCCTCCTCATCTCGGAAGACCATTCGTATTCTACTCCAATACTTCCTTTTCCCTCAGTTTCTCTAAATTGACCGGCACATTGTCCTTGAAGCGCTGCCTAGTTCTCAAGACCCATGCATGCAACATCGAAGTGTCAAAAATATATATCAAGATTACAATCACCTATCGTCATCGCCAATGCTGATGCTGTCTTACCTGAAACATCCGAACGTTTAATACCCGAATCATTTAGTGCAAAAAATGATCCAGGATTGGAAATCCTATTATCTTGGTTAGAACCAATATTATATTTATTTAATACCATTTTATCAAACACTGTTTATTCCACTTTTTTGTAACGGTATAACCCTACCGGTTTCAAGGCTTTCACGTCATCTTCAGGGGAGCACAAAAAAGACTGAATTCTATATTTTAAGTTACCCAATATTATCTGAAAAAACTGTATTTTCGGTGGAGTTAACTCAAATTTGTGTGTTTTATTTATTTTCTATTGTGTTCATACATTTTGTCGTTAATTCCATAAATTGGTTTTGGATAAGTGTCAAGAGGACATTGAAAGAGATACTGTTATTTCACTCCCATACATCAAACTTAGTATTAAATTACTATTGTGGACTATGATCTTTGCAGATTTTGATTCTGCCCAGTTCGATTATGTATGTTTAAAGGTCCCCATTGACTCGGTAAGTTATGGAATGATAAATTAACATTTTATTCGGCAAAACATTCCACAAAAATCGATGCCGTTCCATTGCCCTTTAAATATCTGACGCCACGGCCAGACCGGAATGTCATCGCCCAAAATGCACATTATTTAGGCGCCGCTATACATCACCCACACTCGTACCTGATTTACCTATTTCTCCCGGCCCAAACCTGTTTCTCGTAAAACTTTCAGGTATTTTAACGAACCGCGTTTCGTATTGTTCGCTCTCTGTTTTATTTCCATGTTTATTGCGTATCTCGTTTTGTTTTTGCCATACATTTAACGATTCTAAATGTTTTAATCAAAATCTCCGAACAACTCTATTGTTCTTGTCGATCGCGGGGATGACTTGTCTTTGAGAGACTTCAAGTTTTTTCAGTGTTTTCGAAATACTGGGATTCGATTTTGAAGATGAACATCTTCGATTACATCAAACATTTTTCTGTTTCCGTTGTTGGACCTCTGATTTCGACTTCCACAGTTCTCTATTTAGCGTGAGAGCCTTTTGCTTCGAATTTCGTCGAACTACCTTTTACAAATCCTTCCTTCCGTGGTTGCAGTCCTAAGACTGGTTTGCAGCAATTTGAACTCTTCTCCTCCATTCCCCCCTGTCCTGTGCGGCTCTTTTTAAGTCTGTATATGTTGAGCAGCGCACGTCCACCAACAGGTCCTCCAGGTACTCTCGGCGTGGGCGTCCCCTAGAGTTTGTCCCCTCGGTCATACCCTCCATTATGGCATGCAAGAGGCCCTCTTGTCGTATTATATGACCGATCCATCTTGCACGCCTTTCGGACAGGATCCTGAGCAGGTGCCTTCTTCCTTCGATTCGTTGGAGAACCTCTTCATTTGTGATGCGGTCTCTCCAGGAAATTCCTAATAGTCTTCTATAGGACCACATCTCAAAAGCCTCTAGTCTTCGTCTATCTCTTTCGGATAGGCACCATGTCTCGCAGCCGTACATCAAGATACTCCATACATAGGTCTTGATGAGGAGTATTCTCAGTTTTAGGTCTATATTATTTGATTCTATTATTTTCGACCTTTTATTAAATGCAAGTCTAGCCTGATGTATACGGCTGTCGACCTCGCTCTTGGACCGACCGTCCCATGTTATTTTGCTTCCGAGGTAGACAAACTCCTTGGTGTTCTAAATCTCCTTGGTGTTACAAATCATGGGACCATAATACCTGAGACCTGTCAACCATTTTTTAAAACTATTTTTGAGTCACTGATCTAGGACTTCATGTGTTTATATCATGTTATCTATTCACCTTACAATATGCTATTTTTAATCACTACCTTTTGTACTTCATCTCTTTTCAATTTGCCTTCTTTGTTAATTTTACTTTGAATACCGTAGAGTTATAATCAACATTTTCCTTTCCATGGATATCCTCTCTTTTAGTCATTAGGAAATAATTAACGCACTCCATTTACACCTCATTACATCTGAAAAAAATTAACTGGTTAAAATGCGATATGAGAATTATTCATAGTAACTATGCCTCGTGGTTTTTGAGGGATTCAGGGCACTCGAGGTACTACATATCTGAGTTCTGATTTTATGAACTTTGTTCGGCCACCTCAACGCTGAACAGATTCTATGATGCTGGAACTGTTCAGTGGAATAGTCTACCTATGAATCTAGACACTGATGATAATCTGAAAGTATTAGGGTAAAGTTAAAATTGCAACTTTGCTCAGCGTCCCTAAACGGCGCCAAAGAGTAAATCGCTATCATAATATGTTTCCCCGTCAGTTTTAAAAGTTAACGAATGAAATTTAATTTTCTTTACGTTACTTTTCACATCGAACTTCTCACGGTGTGTAACTATAAAAACCTCGAAACAAGAGGGTAAGAATCCATTGCGATATTCCTACTTAAGGTTTTCCAAGGTTGCTTTAACTGTCCCGCGATTCTAGAAGCACTAAGTTTATATGTATCCAATAAATATAGCCGTGCAAGGAATCACTGTTCTACATACCAACTTACAGGACGAATATCATGGCTAAACACTCAGTCACGCGTGGTATAGATATATTGAACCAACTGAATGACACGGTTGATATATTCTCGGTACTGCCTTTGCAGTATGAGAAGAATCCTGGCTGATATTATTCCTAACGAATAAGCTTACTCTAGAAGCAGACCCTCTTTGTTTAACAGGAGAAATCTATGCAAAGTGATAAAAAAAAATATACATATGATATATGTATTTTTTGGTACCATTAGTGACCAAAATTACTCCAAAAGCTGTGACGTTTTAATGTAATATATTTTAAGTAGTGTGAACTACAGCATTTCTTTTAACACTTTTATATCATTTGTTAATTATGAGATATTGTTGATTCGGATAATTCGGCGTCCTCGATATATGACATTTAACCAAATGACATCCAAGGAAGTCTACAACACATTCTTTCGATTTCATCCTCTTATTTTGGTAAAACTAAACACTAAAGTTAAGTTATACTGCAGCCATACTTCAGGTATTATTAGTAACATTTTTTAAGCTTTCAAATAAGATTGTTCTCTCTAAACATATCTAAAATGGATTAATCTAATGATACCTTATTTTGTAATTGATGGTTATTAATAAAATTGTCGACAGTTTTCAAAAACGGTATTTTTTTTTCAATATTTCTGTAATTCAAAATGAATCTGGTGTATTTTACTATCAACTCTTTTCTCTGATATTTCTCTTTTACTATCTGATATCTTCTATAACAGTTAAATAGTCATCTTCCTCATCTAAAATCGTTTATTTACTATGAATGTTATTACGAGTATCTTACTGACCTCGATTTCCTTCTCTGTTTTTTATTCTGTTTATTATGGACGTTTCGATTATTGTTTCCAGGGAGGGAAAACCGCAACGGTTTTCATTGATTTTAATTCAACCGTCATTTTTTTTTATAAATTTGTTTGTAATGTAATATTTTAAAAAATGTTTTAATTTTGTATTCGATGACGGAAATATGCACTAACGGTGCCCCATGTCCCTGAGAGGCACTGACGCTTCTAGGAAATTGTAAAGTGTAAAGGTGAAGTTTTATTTTGATTATTCCATTCTAAACATATGCTTACTTAAAGTATTATTTATAGTTAAGGTATTAACATTGTGGAGGTTTAAGTACATTGCAATTTGTTTTTATCAGACATTGTTTATTCCACTTTTTATAACGGTATACCTTTAAACCGGTAGGGTTATGACCCTACCGGTTTAAAGGCTTCCACCTCATCATCAGGGGAGCACAAACAAGACTGAATTATGTTCGGACTGGTACCGACATACACACTTCTAACGGTAAACATTCGGGGTGGGAACTATGTGTGAAGGAAGTGAGGGGACCTCAGCGAGGAGTGGCGAGACTCTTGGAATATATGTGTTTGCCAGATGTTCACCTCGATGCACTGACTTTTCTAGGGCCTCTAATCTGTTCAATTTATTTCCGTTACTACTGATATGTAAGAATTTGACATCATCGATAGAAAATGTATGGTTTTCACGGTAAGAATGAGTAGCCATTTCAGAATAAATTAGAGGATTTGGCAGATTACTTAAAGGTTTTCCTGATTCATCGTCATAAGTTTGATAACTAAAAAACCGTTCGTCTCTTTTTGCTAAAATCTTTATCGGTTTTTGGCTTCACTTTCATTTGTGGTCGAAAGCAAATTTTAAAAAATCTACCTTTGAAAAAGTAAATATTAATTCTTCTTTTCGCGTCAAACGTATTATACTACTTCCATCCAGAATTCTGCCATCTGGACAGTACTTGTCGTTCCACAAATCAAGACCTCTTCTGTGTCCAAGACACTGGGCTCCTGAAGCACTGTAATGGTCAACGGAAGCTCAAATGTCTGTCCGTATCCATATTTCCGACGATCTAGTTTTCAATATATTTTAAATGGTACGCCATGTTGATATGATCATCCAAATGCTAAGTTCAAAGTTTTTTTTATATGCATATTAACAATTAACGTATTTAAAAAAAAAGAACGTTTAGAAAAACTGTCTATAATAAATTATTAACAAACATCATTTTTAATAGAGACATCTGTATTTCAAATATATATTTACAAGCACTAAATATTTTATTGCATACCAATATAGCATGGTAACTCAAGCAAATTTATCATCTTGTCTTTACAAATCATTCCACAGGTGGTTTATTGCGATTGCGATTTGAAATCGGCATTATACTCGTATTAGAGTAAAAAATATTAACTGTAAACCTACATAAATGAATAGCGTGTTCATTTAAAATCTTTAGTTTAATTTAGCAAATTCTCTGTATGCTAACTCGCAATAATAATAAATAGCATTGTTTCTTTATAAAACATATCATCAAGAGTGCTTTGTTCTCGAAAGGCAGTTAATGACCACCACTAGATAAATAAGGATGGGGTTTTATTTGAAAGTAAGATTTAAACTGGGCATACAAGTGATTTTTTTCTAGAAAAATAAAAAATTATCTACTAATGATGAAACTTTTTGCGCTGTAATACTAAGTAGGATTTTCTTGCTCATTTATCAGGTCTGTAAATATGAAACCGGATTTTTTTTATAGAAAATACACATTTATTATATGAAAATGGTAAAAAATGTTTTATTTAAAGTATTGCCCATCGCTAGCTACGCATGTTTCCCATCTCTCTGGCAATTTATGGATGCCACGGCAAAAAAACTTGCTCTTTTGAGGCAAACCAATCATCGAGCCATTTTCGTAAGAAGTGAAGCGCTGCTCAACAAGTGCGTGTCCCATCGATGCAAATAAGTAGTAATCGGATGGAGTCAAGTCTGGTGAGTAAGCCGCATGCGAAAGTATTTGCCAACTAAACGCCTCAATCGTTTTCTTGACCGGTTTTGCTGTGTTCCCACCTTCTGGATCTACCATGGCTTTCAAACGTATGGAGACGGCTTCTCGTGTCACATTTAATTGATCCGCAAGTTGTTGTTGCGTTTGAGCGTCATCCTCATTCAACAATGTTTGCGATTCCGGCGTCTTCAAACTTTCTCGGTGGTCTTCCACGTTCTTCGTTTCTCACATCAAAATCGCCACTTTTCGAATTTTTTAAACCACTCAAAGCACTGTGATTTACCAAGAGCATGCTCACCGTAAGCTTCGACAAGCATTCGATGCGATTTTGTAGCAGTTTTCTTCAAATGGTAACATAAAATCAATGCTGTCCGCGAATCGTAGTTTTCAGGCACAAAAACAGACGTGTTCAACGCTATGAAAACATATGTAGTTGTATTAAACTTGTATTGTTGTGAGTTAAAAGTCTGTGACAAATGTAAACACAAGAAAAAGGCGCCAATGACGCGGCTTGACTGTCACTTTATTGACAACTAGAGCCATCTATAAGCAAATTTCGGTTTTATATTTACAGACCTGATATATGGTATTTAGCTCTTATGAGTTAGGAAAATAAATTATTTGGTGTTTGTATTCAACGTTTTTATTAGTATTGTAACAAATGTTTAGTATATGCAATTTAACATGGCATTATTACAATACGAGTATAACCCTCTTCAAACTAACCAGAAAAATTTAAAAGAGGCCTTATGTAAAATGCTGGATTTTAACCCTCTAAAAATAGTGTCATCGTTGCGAATTATATAATTATTTATCATAGCTTCATTGAAACATTAATCCCAAAACGCGATAAAAAGACTAATATGTTCGGTATCAACTGATACATAAGGATATGCGAAAGGATGCAACTTTAACTCTTAAATGCATGATTTTTTTTAAATTCACTTTAAAACATATAATTATGGGGCATATGAACCTGTAAATAAAGAGAAAAATAATTTGAAAAATCCCAATACATTTTATCCATTTTTTATTGAATAAAAATCATATGTTGCAGAAATGCATCATCATGCATTAAGGAGTAAACTAAGTTTTACGTAGATTCATTCAAAATTTGGTTTAAATACTCCTCTAGCTTTTCATTTGGTATAATGTCTCTTTTTGCCATGCTGTAATACAATAAAAATATATTTATTAGAACATAACATTTATGGGAAAACGCCTCACTATGCAACCATTATTCAAAATGGAGTAAATGCATGATGATGCAGATCTACACATATGAATTATCTTTGTTATTTCTTTTGATTACAAATATTTTATAACATTATATGCATCATTGCAAAGCTTACCTTATTTTGAAGCCGAAGATATGTATATATTTTTTTTAAAGTCACAAAATAATAGCTTTTTTGACATTGGTACGGCGTCTCCCGTTTAACGGCTATAAATGATTTTTTTGAAGTAGGCAATGATATCTAACGAAAAAAAATGTTTAAAAATGATTATCACTTTGCATCTTAGCTAAATCAATAAATCTAACATTCAATTTTAGTTCCCGCTGACATTTATAGATGTCAGAATAAACTGTTGCAGATATGCATCCAGATGCATTTAAGGGTTAAAACATGTTCTCCATTTTATTACGCATCATCGCATATTTTGTATTATATATATTTGAATTCGAATGACTTTCAAAAACTTTGAATTAAGATGCAATTGTTAAAGTTTGAAAAAAAACCCGCTTGGTCACTTGACTGCGCCCTCCAGACGACTTTAGGCCACGCGGCTGTTTGTATCTTTTTCAACAGGGCCTC
The DNA here is from genome assembly GCA_949825065.1 of Odontocerum albicorne. Lineage (NCBI taxonomy): Eukaryota > Metazoa > Arthropoda > Insecta > Trichoptera > Odontoceridae > Odontocerum > Odontocerum albicorne. The sequence continues at coordinate 53,780,944 of OX463839.1, read as the reverse complement.
CGAGTATTCATTCGTGCTTTGATGCATTGTTGTTGTCAGTTCATACATAACACATCTCTTCCGTTGGCCTAAAGAGAAAGAGTATATGCAGGGATCAACAATTTTGAGTTATCAAGATTCTTTTTCTTTAGGACAATTATTAATTCACCCTTAACCTGTACACCGCGTTAAAAATCAAATTCCACGAATCCTGTGCTCGGCACAATTTCGGCGTTTTTAAATTTCTAAGTTTAAACGCGTATTTTGTTTAGAACCACTGATATTTGATTACACCACCAAGTAAACATGACATTCAAGTAATTTTCTGATAATAAATAATAGTCATTACTCTTAAGGATACTCATTAAATAAAGGGGATAAACTAAACATTACGTAAAATACACAAAGGAATGCTACAGATCAGATCACAGGCGTTTGTGCTTCCCGCGAGGAACACGTTAAAGACTGGTCAGTTATTTTAAGAGTGCTTAAAAAATCAAAGGTTTCGACTTTAACTTGGTGAAATTCCATAATAGAATATTTAACAATAATTTTCTTTGTTATTCCACTAATTACAATAATCCCCGCTACACGTATTTCTATCTCATATCCCGAATGCCTGCCTGACTCCGTCTGAAGAAAGCCTAAGTATAGGAGGTAGAAACCATCGGTATAGGATCTGAGTTACATGCAAAGCAAAATCTTGCTTACATGTTACGACAGGCTATCCCTCGTGATCTAGTATTATTGTCAGCCATCTTGTGGATGAAAGACGCGTTTGCGTATATTGGTTTATTGTATGCAAGCTGTTACGCTTCAATAAGTACGCAGTATTGACAAATCAAAATTCCAAGATGACTGACGCTCCAAAGCTATCTTTGTCTTGCTTATTAACGTTATAAAATTTACGATACGCAGAATATAGGGTTCAGAAAAACATACATTCAGATGTAAAACGGTCTATGTATAAAACCATAACCTGCGTGCTTAGCGTGAACATTAACCGTTAAACCACGATGCTGATAAATAACCGACCACCATGCTTACCAACCGTGGCACACAAATTCTTAAATCAACTGTTAATATGTTTTATACATACATACCATCACGTTGTGGGCAGAATGGACAGAACGTCAACTTTCCTATCTCGACTCACATTTTTCGCCTCTTCTACATATATAAACCTCATACAATTCCTATGATTTCTCTTCATTTTTCTTCTTTCAATTTTTTTTACTTGATCCAACCATTCTTTCCTTGGCTTTTCTCTGCCACACATTTCACTCACATTTACAATGTATATTTGTAAGTCTTTCTTTTTTCATTTGTTCCACGTGCCCAAACCAAAAGTGCTCATTTTACTCAACACCGTCTTAAGTTCATATTCAAGAGTTAATCACTTCATTCCGTATTATGTCTTACATCATCATCCCATGTCTTAGTGCAAGCATTTCTACATAATTTGTTTTATTCTTTAGTTTCTTGCCAACGTTTTATTCCCAAGACGTTACTAAAATGCTGTTTTATAGATATCCTTAAATCGAAGATTTTCTATTTGACTATTTCATCATACTCGTTGTTGAGTATTTTATCAATTTGAAGGTTTTCTATTGCCTCCCTGTCGCGGTAATCGGCTATATAATTTTTGAATAATAGAGAGGGGCGTATTCGCTTTCTTTTCCAAGAAGCCGCACCCCCCAGAACCACGCTTTAATCACTACCGTCAATTTGCTATTGAAATTCTTGTGTCTAATTGGAGAGATCATCACCTCCACATCATCTCCTTCCCGGAACCCGTGCTAGATCAGATTGTTGTCTTATTGCCACGTGTCGCTTCGATGCCGAGCAAAACCCTTCAATTAAGTATGGTTTTTAATATAAAAAAAAAACACCATGCAGTGCGATAGAAGTTAAATTAATGTATCGTATATGGCATTTGTACGATAACTTCCCTTTTGTATTTAAAAGTCATTATATTTCCTTCTCTCTATTTCACTTAAAAAAAATCGTGAGATGAAACAGGTGTGATGATTTTCATAAATAAAATTTTTCCTCATATTTAATAATTGTAGATACTGTCGTATATTTCGTATTTCTAATAATTTTGACATTACTGTGTATCGTTTCATATTTTTTCAACTTGTTTATTGATATATAATTTATTTCATATCAAAACCTTTTTTCCTTATCTTTGATAGGTTACATGAATAATTCAAGGGAAAGAAGAAAATTAATGAGTATCACTACTTGAACATTCATATTAAATGTATAAATAATGACTTTAAATCATTTGAGGAGAAAAATAATTGGATATTCACAGAAGATCTTTCGTAGGTATTTTTTTATAATTGACGAGTGACTCATAATGGAGAGGTTTATTTAAAGAAATATATTTATTTGCTGAAAGAAATATACGAGTATCAAGTCAGTAAATTAAAAAATGGTACATCACCAATCCGGTAGGATTGTTTAGGTCATAGTTTCCCAAACTTTTTCGCCCCGTAGACCACTTGCCGATTTTTTGGTTTTCCGTAGACCCCCTGCCTGCCTAATATTGATTTTTTCTAAATTAATAAACTTCAAATGTATTTTTGACAACTGACACAGTGCTGTTCACCTTTATAAGGTTTTTCTTAGAGTGAAAAATTGTAAAAACATGTACAATTTTTATTCATACCGTTATTGAAAAGACACAAAATGCAAGTAAATATTTGGCTTTGGAACGAAACAAATCAAAACCTAGTAAAATTCTTACATAAAATTAATACACAAATAATACTGTTAATGAGAGAATTGAACCTGATGCTCTGCTAGCAATGGATCAATAGTTGGCTTCAAATTAGTAAGGTATTTAATTACCACGTTCAGTGATTTGCATTCGATTTTTTTTTTCGTAAGAATATTGTCAACCGCCCTAAAACCTATTTCTACGAGGTATGAAGATGGAAAAGCTAACAAAAACTTTTTTGCAATAGTCCATAATGCAGGATAAGCAACAGGAATATCTTCCTGAAGTCAGAACTGCGGATACTTCTTTCTTAACTGCACCTTAAGTTCTTCGTTTGTACTTTTTCCAATAAGTTATTCTTGTAATATATACATATATGTACACACAATATGTGTTAGGTGTAATAAGACATTTACGGAACGCCTAAATATTGATGATGATCTGCCTAAATGGGATCCGCTCACGTGGACCCCCATTTATGTTACATCTCGTGCACCCCTATTTTCTTTTCTCGCTGACATATACCCCCTGCAAATCGAAATCGATCCTTGGGGGTCCATATAGATCACTTTGGGAATCTTTGGTTTAGGTCTAGTACAATAATTATGATGCTTGCATAGCACACAAGTCCGTTCGATTCCCGTTGAAGTCACTCCTGATAATTTAAATAAAATATTTATCACTAGCCATATAAAAGTGCCTTGTACAAAGTTGAATAATCATTAACTCGACTTAAAAACGTATTTTATGAATTTTTAGTTTCACCCTTTTTAAGAAAAGGGTGAAACTAAAAGCAAATATATGGGTGAACAATGAAATATTCAAGTAAGTTTATTGAGAGTTACGAGAGATATCGAATGTGTTGTAAAAGGAAACAAAGAAAATGGGGCACTACAATACATATACTCGAACCGATGGCATCAATATTTGCTGATGATTGTCCACAACAGTATTATAGTAAACTACGTGCGCTGAGAAAAATACAAGAGGTGACAATGTATGGCAGAAGGCTGAAGTAAGTGATTAGGGATAAATGTTAAGTTAGGGCTGATGTGTTGAGTAATATGAAGAAGAGTACTTTGAGATGGTTTTAGCATGTAGAACTAATGAATGAAAAAGACTAAAGAGCAAATATTTAGTTCATTTGTGAGTGGTAGAGAAAGATAAAAAAAAAGTACGTTTGTATCAAGTTAATGATATTTCAAAAGAAGGAAATCTAAAAAGTCGGAGGAATCTTAGGAGTTGGATGAATTAGAAGAGGCTGTAGGAACCACGGTCGTCGCTGAATATTGTTAACACACACGGTCAACGACCGACGAAACGACCTTTGGATATGTCCAAAGGTCGCATACCAAAACATTGAAATTGTTTATCCACAAATACTATTTACGATACATTCCACAGTAGAAAGAGAACGCATCACGCTGTCTCGCCGTTTTCGCCAACAAATTGTCTCTACCCACAATACTATTTGCGATGTCTGCAATATTTCAATCGACCATTTCTGCACGCACAGAAGCGAGATAAAAATATATTGCGGGCGCACTCCCGCGCCCATTCTGAAATGTATAAATACCCACTTACCGATAAGTAAAGCTTTATTATTCATTGATTCATTCACTCTCTCTTTCCGCATTGCTAATTGACGTATTTTATTTATTTACCAACATTTACTATCATCATCTCGTCTTCCAAGGACATACTGCTAAAAGGCGAAAGATGTTTATCGTGAATGGAAAGTCGAACGCTTCCCTCTCTGCCTGCCCCGATAAAGAAACGGCTGTATGGTATGTACACATACGAGTATATAAATAAAATTTGGTCTTACATACGAACATACATATCACCACGCCGTATCCCTATCAAGGTTAGCAGACAGGAGAGAGTGCAAGACTTTCCTATCGCGACACACATCTTTTGCCTGTTCTACTTCTATACCTTTTTCATTTCTTTCTTTTGAAATATACGCTTGATTCAACCATACTTCCTTTCGTCTTTCTCTACCACGCCTTCCACTCACATTTGCACTGTTTATTTTTTTTGTTAGTCTTTCTTCATTCATTCGTTCCATGTGTCCAAACGATCTCAGTGTTACATCTGATTAAAAAACGAGGTATATTCTTATTTTTTTTTTACACTTCTTCAATTTCGATTTCCTCAAAGGGCATCTGAAAAAATATTTTCTACGCAGCAATACACCATATGTAGGCACCGCACAACCTCTATCCATAGGACATTGCTCCTGCATGAGTATGGTATGAGTGACGACACTATTTCCAGTGGGCAATCGCGTTTCCACATTATGTTAACCTATCTCTGCCTGTACGAGGAGACAGAGGAGCGGTGGGTAATTAATCATTCCAATGTAAAGGTGCATTTTCACTAGGCGAGCTAACGAATATTTTTTTTGATAAAAAAAATTCGCATGCTTGAACCATATTTTTAGCAGATTCCGTTGGCAACATTTATGAATGTCTTCACAGTTCGCTCGCTTTCCGATCATCGATATTATCTGTAAACTTTATATTACGGGTAAATACTATCACAAATTATATAATTTGGAATACTCTTCCTGATTCAATCAATCGTACTTCATTCTAATCGACATTAAAAGAATAAACCAAAAAAAAACGTTTAACAATTAATCCTCGCTACACTTGTTTCTACCTTTTATCCCGAGGCTCTTTTCAGACAGACATTCATGCATACAAAGGTTATCTTCAGGTATTCCTCCGCAGGATAGGAGGCGGAAACACGTGTAGAGCGGGGGTTTAATGTAATTAGTGCAATAATACTAAATACTACAGCGTAACTATTTTTTTTTTCTGAAGAAATTATTATTTTAAGCTGAATTTCATCCAAATTTATACAACGTGTTTTCATTACCTCGCTTTAAATTTAAAATGTATGAATTTTGACTCTGAATACAAATTTAGATGTAAGAAATTATTTTTAGTATTTGGACAGAACTGTCAATGTACACACTTTCCTTTTCACTACTATATGTTGAATCGAACTCGAAGCCCCGTGGTGTAAGGCAAGCGTTCTTCTATCTGAAAATTACAGAACTGTAGAAATATCTATTATACGTGTATGTAAACAATGCATTCACAAAGTGATATTGTAAATCACGCATACTATTTTCATTGAACTAGCATTAGTTGCTCGTTCGTTCGCCATATGAAAACGCTCCTTAATACTCGTTTCTGATAGCTGACCCGGCTGCGCGCACTAAATTTCCATTAACCTTCAAAGCGTCCTGCTCAAGGACTCGCCCCGCGCCGCGATCGTTCCGCGCCATTTTTTGTTACCCCGATTCCTCGCGTGTGTTGATGCCGTCATCTCCCTCCCTCTGCACATACTTCTTTCCAACGTCCTCCTGGATCCATGGCGACGCTCCTCCGGAAAATAACACAAGTCAAAAATTATCCTTTATCACATACATTAAATATGTTATGTTGTTTATAGTTAAGGCATTAACGTTGTGGAGGTTTAAAGACATTGTAATTTATTTTTAACAAACACTGTTTATTCCACTTTTTTATGACGGTATAACCCTACCGGTTACCGATAGACAATTACACCATTTTCTTAAATATTTAAATTCAATAGAAAGTTTTATAAAATTTACATTAGAAACAGAACAGGACGGAAAATTAAATTTCTTGGACCTAACATTATCTCGGAAAAAAGGCACATTTGACTTTGATATATATAGGAAAAATACTTATTCAGACTCCATAATTCCAGCAACTTCTAACCATCCTAATAATCATAAATTCGCCGCCTTTAACTGTATGCTTCATAGATTGCTCAGTGTCCCATTAACCGACGACAATTTTAAAAAGGAATTAATAACCATCAAAAAAATTGCTACAAATAATGGCTATCCTGGAAGCCTCATTGATTCACTTTTAAAAAACAAAACAAAAAAGAAACTCATAAAAGATTATATATTTAACGACACCTATAAGCATACCTATAAATGGAGCAAAGTCCTATTTATAAAAAATATATCAAATGAAATAACCAAAAATATTCCAAGTCACATAAAGCCAGCTTTTTACACTAACTTCAATCTCCGGAAACTCTTATTTAATGGGAAAGGCAAAAATGGAATACTTAACAACAGCGGTGTGTATAAACTTTTATGTGCTGACTGTGATAATTTCTATATAGGAAAGACAGGAAGATCTTTTGAAAAGAGATTTCGTGAACACCAATCTGCCTTAACAAATCCTCTAATTTATTCTGAAATGGCTAATCATTGTCACCGTGAGAATCATACTTTTTCTATCAATGATGCCAAATTCTTACATATTAGCGACAACGGAAATAGATTGGACAGATTGGAGGCCCTAGAAATTTCTAAGTCAATATACAGATCAGAGCATCTGTTGAATAGTTATTTCCCCAAAATCTCCCCGCTCTTGGCCGAAATAATACCTAGCCTTCCCCTCACCCCTCCCGCCTCCAACCGTTGAAGTGTCTATATCGGTACCAGTCCGAACAGCATTTAGTCTTGTTTGCGCTCCCCTGAAGATGAAGTGAAAGCCTTGAAACCGGTAGGGTTATACCGTCATAAAAAAGTGGAATAAACAGTGTTTGTTAAAAATAAATTACAATTAAATATGTTAGTTAATTGTATTGGGTTGCATAGTTAAAATATGCATTGTATTGGGTTGTATCATATCATATTAGGTCCTTACATATGAAATTGGCGTTTTGTTTGGGAGGAACATAAAGTTGATTTTTTTTAATATAATATATTTATTTAATCAAAGTATGTACCATTGCTATCTATGCACTTTTGCCATCTCATAGGTAGTTCATCGATCCCTTTACTAAAAAAACCATTCGGACGGGAATCAATAAAATCTTTGAAGTCGGTTTGGACTGCCCCATCGGAGTTGAATTTTTTCCCTTGCAAGAAGTTATCCAAATTTCGAAAAAAATAGTAATCTGTCGGGGCAAGGTCCGGAGAGTACGGTGGATGTCTTAGACATTCCAATTGAAGCTCTTCTAATTTGGTAGCCGTCTGTTGTGCAGTGTGTGGTCTAGCGTTATCATGAAGCAGCAGTGGCCTAGAGCGATTAACCAGCCTCGGTTGTTTAGCAGCTAGCTTTTCCATCATGGTTTGCAGTTGCTGACAATAGACATCTGCCGTAATCGTCTGGCCAGATTTAAGAAAGCTGTAGTGAACGACACCAGCACTAGTCCACCAAACGCTCACAAGTAACTTTTTTGGAGTCAATTTTCGCTTGGGGCATGGTTTGGCTGGTTCGGCAGGGTTCAGCCATTGCGATGAGCGCTTCCGATTATCATACAGGATCCACTTTTCATCACAGGTAATGATTCGATTCAAAATCCCTTCATTATTGTGCCGGTTGAGTAATGCAACGCAGCAGTCAACGCGCGTTTGTTGATTTGCTTCACTCAATTCGTGAGGTACCCACCTTTCAAGCTTTTTCACCTTCCCAATTTGCTTCAAGTGGATTAAAACAGTTTTATCACTAACACCGCAGCCTGCAGCTAACTCGGACGTGGTTTGCGATGGATCCGCTTCCACAATAGCCTTCAATTCTTCATTATCAACTTTCTGCACGGGGCTTGTTCTGCAGGTCGAAATTTCCAGAACGAAAACGTTGGAACCAAAAACGCGCTGTGTTTTCTTTTGCGGCACCGTCGCCATACACATCATTAATCCTTCGAGCCGTTTCTGCAGCACTGGTGCCACGGTGGAACTCGTACTCGTAAATAACGCGATATTTCAAGTTTTCCATTTTGTAAACTGAGTGACGCAAAGAAAAAAAACAATTGAGGAAAAAACAAATGAATTATAATTTTCGAAACACAAATACTTGAGTAAATAGCTGTATAAATTTTAATTTGGAATTCCTAACCAAAGAGAAGATATTTGAGATCAAAGTTGCCAGTACGGCAAAACGCCAATTTCATATGTAAGGACCTAATATATACCTCCCGTTTTAACGTTTTAAAAATATAATAATTGACTTGTAAATAAGTTTAATTAATTATGAGTATTTATCATGTATGCCACTGTGATCGATGTTGGCCGTGTTAAATTTTTCTGTTAGCTGAAGGATTCCTCTCTTGTAAGATTCCTGGGAATCGTTAGCGAAAAACTGGTTCAATCGGCTTTGCTGGGGTTCAAATTCAGTAATTTTACTCCATTAAGAGAGTTTTGAAAGCATCGAACCAACTTATTGACAGAATGTGCAAGTTCCGGAGTGTATATTGTGGATGCACTAAAACATCTCAACCAAGCTGCAACAAAAAAGTGCTAAATAATCTAGAAACGTGTGGTCCGGCGTTGTTATACTGAGACACGACACTTTTTGTACTTGCCAAATTTGGCATTTTCTTGTGGGTTACTTGCTTCAATTTGACTTATTTTAAGCAGTACTTATTGAAATCAATGCTTTAGTTTGTTGGCAATAACTCTTAGTCCACGATACCCTTCCAATCCCACTAGATATAAAGCATGACCTTCTTTTTTTATTCCACTCGTTATTTTTAAGAGACATTTATGTTCTAACATACGTATAAAACTGTAAAATCGATATAATTCCATCACTTGTAATAACATTGCGGAATGAAACTGGACCTCGCAATAATATTATTTCACAATACGATTCCATCAACACCAGAAAGTCTCAGCTTGCCATTTAATATTCCATTTCTATATCTTATTTATTTTGGCTCGATTTAATGTTTCGGATTTTTAAAACGTTTTCAGTGTTTCGTGAGTAAGCTTTCGGGCATATGAGTTATTTATTATTTATATACCCGTACACAATTAGCAATTGGTGACAAGGTGATCCCTGTTAAATATAGGCGTGACTTAACCGTTCCCACATTCTGTTTCTCACCAAGCGACAACTGTCATGTATCGGAGCGAATAATTATATAAGCTTTTCACTTTATTTGAAATAATTATCAAATTAAAAATTCTTTGTTTCTTTCTAAAAGACAATCTGCTTTACTGTGACTGTTGATTAATCTTATTAAATATATACTTGTAGATATCTTGAATGCCTATATCATATGTTATTTACGTAAAAGGACAAATAAGTAAATAAAAAAACTTATTTTGTATTTTTGTGTTCACTATAGGTATATTTTGGTTTACAACCGGTTTCGAAGACCACTGTCTTCTTTGTCAGGTGAAGATAAACTAAATTGTTAAAAAATATACTTCTTCTACAAGTGCAAATAATATAATATAAGGGGGGTGAGGTAGGGGAAGATAAGTGGGAGAGATGTGATACAATGGTGAATGGGGCGGGGAAAAATTGAATTTTTAAGGCAGGTCAAGTCTGAATATCCAGAGGGGGGGATTTTAAATTGGAAACATATTAAGCAGAGGGCTATTATGAAAATTGGTTTGGTTGTTGATGATATTTAAACTTAATTTTATACTTTTTTTGATCTCGAGAATTTCCAAATTGTCGAGCTGCAATCCTCCTCGGCTTATGTGTAGAATCCGCAAACCACGATTAATAACGAACGAATGGTTGTTTTCAATTAGGTGGTTAGCGAACTCTGAAAAATTATTATTGTTCAGGCATCTTAAATGTCACTCGTTTTTCAAAATTTCTTTTCGTCTTGCCGATATAAAAATATGAACAATCATTGCGTTGTTATTTGTAAACTTCGGATTGAATAAGTTTACTTTCCGTGTCTCCATTGTTCATCATTTTATTTTTTAATTTATTGGATGTATAAAAAGCTGGTTGGATATTTTTAGGTATTGATTTGGACACCGTTTTGGCCAAATCATTATTGATATAAATTATTCGGCGCCATTGTTTCTGTTGTATTTGATTAATTTGTGGATACAAATATTTGTTTACAAACATTTTTTTCTGTTTTTCATATGTTATTTGATTAAAAATAACATTTTCTAAGATAGTACGTTCAAAGTTAGCGTGTTTCAAACATTGACTCAAAAAAAACATTATTTTCAATGATGTCATGTGTTCTGTGGTTCCCCGCCATCCTTCCTAATATATCCTATCTCCCTAAATTGTTATATTACGAGTATATTTTGTAAATCATCAAATGATTCCTGTCTTTTGATTTTTCTATAAAGCTCTAATGTCAAATCTTTCACCCGACACTTATATAAAATTGTCGAACAATACCATATTTCTAGTTAGGACAGATTACGCTTTGGCAATAAATTGTACAATGAAATGTTTAAATAAATAAATAATAAAAGTGTGCTTTTTCCAAAAGTCTATAAATCTGCAAATTCAACTTTCAAAAGAAAACGTACGTCCATACTTAATTATTATAAAATCCTGTTTAATATTAACATTTCTTAAACTTGCTGAACGAAAGACATTTTAAATTTCATTTAACTTTCATGTCAGGCGTATCCATAGGATTCTACGAGTATATGACTTGATTCAAATTATGTTGAATTGGTAGGTACAGTTTCAAAAGTGATACGAATATACGAGTAATTCGTTATTTTCCCATTAAGAAATATCCTGAAAGTACCGACGACATGTTTCAATCTTTGTTACGATCACATTCATCTAGTCATGCACAATCTTCTATTATTCCTACTTCTCAGTTTACTTTTAAAAAATGGTCCACTTGAATTAGCCAAGTTTTCCTCAGTCTACCTCTATTACGCACACATTGCATTTCTGACCTGTATACTCGCTTAGTTATCCATTCGTCATTCATTCTCTACACACTTCCAAACCATCTTAACGCTCAATTTTTCATCTAACTTAAAATATCTATTTTATTCATGCATTAATTTCCGATGTTGTCATTCCGTCTCCTTTCATACATTAACACTCCACATTAATTTCCGATGTTGTCATTCCGCCTCCTTTCATACATTAACACTCCACATTAATTTCCGATGTTGTCATTCCGCCTCCTTTCATACATTAACACTCCACATTAATTTCCGATGTTGTCATTCCGCCTCCTTTCATACATTAACACTCCACATTTTTTTCTAGTTGTATTAATAATATTACAATAGTTTGCGCTTTGCGTGTCAAAGCATTTTTTCGGTCGTATCAGAAATTTCAAAGTAAACATTTATTTTCTTTTACATCATACGCCTGAACTTCCCTTTAAATGTTGATTTTTACCACGACCATCAGATAAATAGTTTTGCGACGTTTATTTTTTGCAAAGTTGATAGCAGCGTGACTTCATCCTCGGCGCTCGAGGGCGGGGATTGTGCATAGAGAACACAACAGACTCGTTAGTTATTCCGCGTCCGTTGCCTTTTTTCATTATTTATGCCTCGAAGAAAAAAATCACTACTGCGCAGTTTTTTTTTAAATTTTGTACGAGAATAAATTTAATTCACGCACTTGTGGCATTTGTGTGTTTTATTGTTGTTTTCTTTTTAGCTGTCGAAAAATATTTATAAATCTATTTGTTTGACTGGATATTATATATAACCTTTTTTCACATAATAATAAATAATAAAAGTCCCCAACCCAGTCCAATAATAAATAATAAAAGTCCCCAAAAGTTCTCAGCCCTCAGTCCCCAACCCGAATGTCCCAAACCGTTGAAGCGTGTATATCGGTGCCAGTTCGAACAGAATTTAGTCTTGTTTGTGCTCCCCTGAAGATGAGGTGAAAGCCTTGAAACCGGTAGGGCTATACCGCTACAAAAAAGGGGAATAAACAGTGTTTGATAAAATAAATTACAATGTCTTTAAACCTCCACAACGTTAATGCCTTAACTAAAAACAATATATAAAATAATAAAAGGATATTTTATATACCGCCGTTTAGAGAGCAGACTCTCTTCAATGGCACTCTAACTCGGGATTCGAACCCACTTTTATTATTGACTGATTAAAAATATTACCAAATAAATATATGTAAATTGATTGTAAGTGTGGGAGGGTGGAAGGTGCTGCTATTAGATTAGACACTTCTCCGCATCTGCATGTGTTCACAAAAAGCATATTTGGTAAGAAAACCGCAGTAAACTTACCAAGGGAAGTCGAACTAAAAATAAACCTTTGTAGATCTTTCAGTATTTGATAGTAACACATTCGGCTTTAGGTATAGTGTGTGTGTAGTGTATGTGTGTAGTATTCATATGTAATCATACATTTTAATAAGACCTTCCAAAAAGGGTTATCTTCAAGTGCTTCCTAAAGTTGCACACGCCACTCATATCTGTAACTCTTATATACAGACCTTTCCTAACCACAGGACCAGCAACAGCAAAACCCCTCTCATAATACTCCGCCCTATTGAATCCATTCGGAATAATCAATTCTTATTTATGCTGCAACATTTAAACGAATTAATTTTATTTCAAAGCAAGGGAAATTCCGTTGTCTTGTAACAATTATTTAAAACGTGTTGACTTACGCAGAATTTTGAAAGCTTCTTCTTTTTGTGTACTCGTATATTTGCAATCAGTTAACGAAATCGTTTAAAATGTTTAATCGGTAAAAATTTAAATTGGTATTCGTCCAGAGTATGGTTTGGTCAGCTATGGTTTGGTAGTAGTAAATTTTGTAGCGCCTTTGAAGAGCGTTTGCTCTCTGAAAGGCGTTATATAAATTGTCATTTTATTGTTATTATTATTCTGTAAGATCGCTTTTCCTCATTTAATTTTATTACGCCACTTCTTGACCTCATTCCAAGAACAGATACTGCAAAATATCAAGATTTTTTTAAAATATAATTATCACAAATGACTGACTGCATAGCAATTTTCCTTCCAACATGTGTGTATGTAACCCTCCGCATTTATTCAAGGATCAATTCAATAAATGTTGGTGTTTATCATTGTTAAGATTCTACCAAGAATATTCTCCAAGTATCAGTAATTATAAGCGTGCATTTTAAAAATATAATCGGACGATGTTCGTGTAATAAATTACGCAGTGACAATATTTTTATACTCCTTTAAGATTACTCAAACTGGTTTATAAGAGGATCTATAAATTAGTTTTTGTTGCACAAAAATAATCGCCATTAACCTAAACATTTAATTATGTTTATTTTTTTAAATACGCTTTCATTGTATTATGTGTGTATGGCACAACCTGGCAGATTTATTGTTATCTGGACTTCCATCTGGAAGGTTGTCGGTTCGCACCCCGCACTGTGCTATTCCCCTCGAATAACACAGGTATTTTTCCGCCTAGTATTCGAGGTTATAAGGATATCTATAACTTCAGTCATATTTATTTATTTAACACTTTTATTACAATACAATCTGGCGGGCTCATTGCCAGGCGGCAATCTCTTCCAACCAACCAGACAAAAGTAAATGAAGCAAGTTACGTGGTCACATAAATCATTCAATTGACTATCCATCCCCACGAAATTCATAAACATATACGTGAGCACACGCCCACGAACCCCACAAAAACGGACAGTCACCCGAACATTATTTTTCATATAAAGTGAGATATCATCAATCAAAAGGAAAGGAAGGGATGGTGGAGAGGAAAGGAAAATAAAAATCAGGAATGAAACACGTTATTTCACTGACTAGAAATTAAGAGGTTTTTCAGTCGCTTCTTAAAGCATGCCAAGGACGGAGCGAACGTTGTATATGGCACATATGTGTATATGGCAACGTTGTATATGGCACATATGTGTATATGGCACAACCTGGCAGATTTATTGTTATGTGGACTTCCGTCTGCAAGGTCGTCGGTTCGCACCCCGCACTGTGCTATTCCCCTCGAATAACACAGGTATTTTTTCACCTACTATTCGAGGTTATAAGGATATCTATAACTTCGGTCATATATACTCTTCCAAAAAAAAATATGCCGGTGTGCTCCGATCGTCTCATTTCGGTGCGGCATCGGATCCAGTACAACAACAGTGTAACCTGTGAGTTTGCTGATGTGCAACAGCTCAGTCATTTAAAAAAACTCCACGGCACAGTTTCGCTTTCTAACTGAATTGACGTTGGAATGGCAAGGGGATCCTCGACTACGAGATCTGGCAACGACGACGATTGTTATATGGCAATCTCCTTCAACCAACCGGAAATATGTAAAAGACCATAAGTACTAACTTTACTTAAACCCTATTTGAAAAAAAATGGGTTCTAAGCGGAATCGTTCCGTCGGATGACAAACGTTTCACCATGTCGGATGACAGACGTCTGACGATGTCGGATGACAGCGTCTCATACTGGAGGTCGTCTATATATTAAATACACTTTTTTTTAATAAATGTCTGTAACTGGAATGTTCATCGAAGTTTGCATTTTGTTACAATTTTAACTAAAACGATCATTTCATTGGAAGTGAATAATTGTAGAGTCGTTAAGTTGATAAAACAGACTTTTAATGTTGTATATATTTATCGTGGCTTGTCGCGTTGATAAATCGATTTTTTTGGCAACTTATGTCATATATTTGTTGATCCAGGTTACATCCAATAAAATATGAGTGAAACATTGTCTGGTACAATTTTACTTCGTTCCTCAATTACACCACTCAAATTTAAACTACAACCGTTTACAAAGCGAGACAAAATAGTTACAACAAAAAAGTAATTCTTATACTTAATACATAGAGTAATCCATAGATTATAGTTGTGTTTACAGACAGAATAAACGACACTTAAATGTCCATTATGTAGAGATAGCTTATGAAAGATAACGCGCGAATATATTTTAGAAAAAAAACCGAATAATTCAGGTTATATATCATATCTACAATATACTCGTATATTTAAAAATATAATGCTTGAAAATACCGGTTTAGTTTAATTCTTCTTCTTCTTCCTAGTGTCATGTCAGGTCCCCCCAACGTTGAATATCACCTGAGAGTAGGCATTTTTGTCCCCGGCAGCCCGAAAAAGATCCCCAGCGCTCCTTATACCAGTCCAATCACGTATATTGCGGAGCCAGGAGATTTACCTCCTGCCAACACCTCTTCGACCCTCTATTTTGCCTTGGATGATCAGGTGCAGTAATTTGTACTTTGCTCCTCGAAGTACATGACCCAAATAGGACACCTTTCGGATTTTGATATTAGTCAGCAGCTCTCTATCAACTTTGGCTCTTTGAAGAACCCTTGTGTTGCTGACCATATCCGTCCAGGGTATCCGTAGCATTCTCCGGTATATCATAGTTTAATACAGTACGCATAAAAAATGTGTACTACTGGAAATTGACCTTCTTTAACCCTGAGGCCACGACCAACTACAATGTGTAGTGCAAGAAAATTGGTCCCTGCGTACGACCAACTACACGTTGTAGTTCAGAATATTCGTCATGTTTATCTCCACGTATTTCGTTAATTTGACGGTAAAAACCAAAAGAAAAATGATCATACTATAGAGTCAAGTGTTTACTACAATACCCTTTAAAAATATTCTCCTTTTTACTTATAGAAATATTTTTAATTAATTTTCCGTGACAAACATCCAGTCATTAGTAATATTGCATTTCAGGCATTCGCACACAGTCTTAGTCATCCTTTCCATGTGCGACGTCTGTCCGTTGCCGCTTGTCTGTACACGATATCCGCGCTTGTGTGTACATGATATCCGCGCGTGTATTTGTTTATTTTAGGGTGCCCATTATTTTATACTCGACTCGGAGTATTCATTAGATGAAATACTTCGTTGTTTCATTTATTTTGTAAACATTTCCTTTAGTGTAGTGATCCCTTTGGATTTAGTATTTTATTTATGTTTATTATTTGAATGACACTAATTATTTAGTTGTTACGCATCATTTTGTGTTTTTTTGGAACAAATACTGTTTTTTAAGGCATAAAAATGAATGACGAGGAAATCGAAAATTTTGCGCTGGATTGCGATTCAGATTTATCAATGAGTGATGAAGAAGATTATATTCCGCAAAATTTGGTGAACTTAGAGCATACGGGTATAACGCCGGTAAACAGTGAGAGTGAAATGGACAATTCTGAAATATTAGAAGAACATCCCCCCAGTGAAATAAATTTTACAAATTTCTCACCCCAGTGGGAAAGTGGAATTAACTTCCAACCAGATGTACACAATTTTAATGAACAATCTGGTTTAAGAGATTGTGAATTCATCAATGAAGAGAGTTGTGAATTAGATTATTTTGAGTTATTTTTATGTCGAGACATTGTGAGTAATATAGCAACTGAAACTAACCGATATTGTGATACTGTAAAATTGAAAACAATATTAGCTCCGAATTCCAGATTACACAAATGGAAAAATGTTGAAGTTGAAGAAATGTACGTGTTCATTGCCTTGACCATGCTTATGGCAACAAACAAAAAGGGTCAAATCCATAAATATTGGTCATTAGACAAGTTCATTTCGACACCAATATTTGGAGAAATAATGCCAAGGGATAGGTATTTATCAATCCTAAGTATGCTTCATTTCTCGGATAATGAAAAACAACAACCAGGTGACACGACATACAAAGTAAGAGATTTTGTTGACTCAGTGTGTAGCCAGTTTAAAAAACATTTTTATCCAAACGAGAATATTTGCATTGACGAGTCGTTAGTATTATTCAAAGGCAGGTTGTGCATAAAACAATATCTTCCAGCGAAAAGACATAGATTTGGTATAAAACTTTTTGTGTTATGTGATTGTAAAACGGGACTTGTTTTAAAATTCGTAATTTATTGAGGCGCTAAAACGGAAATACTAATACCAAATATGGAAGAAACTATGTCGAAGCAATTGGGGATTTCTGGAAAAGTGGTTGTTTCATTATTAGGTGATTACTTAGGAAAAGGCCATACAGTGTATATGGATAACTGGTATACTAGCCCTTTTTTATTTAATTATTTACATACCAAGCAAACCAATGCCTGCGGTACTGTAAAAAAAAAACGTAAATTCATGCCATCGTTTGGATTAGTCAAAAAAGGAGATGTAGACACAAAACAAGCTGGATGCCAACTTGCCATGAAATGGCATGACAAGAGAGACGTGCATCTGTTGACTACTTCACACGACGCATCAATGATGGAAACGGGAAAAACTAATTGGAAAAATAAAGCTCCCGTGTTGAAACCCAATTGCGTCCTTAAATACAATAAGAATATGGGAGGTGTTGATAGGTCGGACATGCTGATAACATTCGTACAGTGTGTCCGAAAGACAGTAAAGTGGTATAAAAAAGTTGCTTTTCGAACAATCGATGTCGTTTTGATCAATGCCCGTGCCATGTACAAATTAAAATCACAAAAAAAATATTAGTTTAACAGATTTTCATTTACAAGTAATAAAACAATTAGTTCATAAGTATCATATTCCTGGGTCAATAATAAAAGTTAATCGAGTTGGCGAGTACCCACTGAGGTTGGTCGAAAAACATTTTGTTGCGGACATACCAAAAACAGATAATTCAAAAAGAAAATCGGTTTACAGTGAGTGTCATGTTTGTAGACACGCAAAAAGTGTCCCTAAACGTCGTGTCCAGACACGTTACTGGTGTGTCGAGTGTGTTATTGGTTTATCCCTAACCAATTGTTTTAAAATACATCACACCGTGGAATTTTATTAATCAAAAGTGTCCGAAGCTCCGAACAATCTTGTGGTCACCCTATTAAATGCCGCCATGGAGCCCGTGTAAGTATGTTTGAATGGCGGAATATTATCTTAGAGACCTTTTAAAAAAATCCTTATAATTATTGTGTAAACAAAACTCCCAATAAAACTGAATATGTTTATTCCTAAATGTACATTCTTGACACAGTAAAATGATTTGTTACGATGCGGCTATAAATAAAGTCTCTGCGAGTGGTTCTTTTATGGAGAGGAGCATTTTGAAGGTAATTTATAATTTAAACTTCATCTAACATATAAATAAAATAAAAAACGGATCATTTTAACTATGCACAAACAATTCAATAATGTTTAACAATACGACACGATTTTTTTTATAATTTTAATTCTATTTGGTAAAGCACAAAGCAGTGAAATGCACAACAACAAAATGCAGACAGTGATTTTGAGATTCTCACCGTTCCAGATAGCAAATTAATACGAAACCTTCCCGTCGCCTAGGGAGGGGTTAAGCGAACAAACAGAAAGATGATGTGACAGATTTGCGTTATTTTATTAATCTATGGCTCTACCTACATATGTCCTACAACATAGTAAGAAAGGTGTTGTAAATAAAACACCTTGAATCTTAAAATTATATATTCATACTTTTTAATTAACCAGAGTAACATTCTCATTACACATAGAAAATTAAGATAACGAAAGATAATATTTGAAATAAAAATCACGAATAACATTAAAAATAATCCTAATGAGAAGGATGAACTGGTGCACTGCTATCAATTTACTAATGTGCGACTCTATTTTTGTCAGCAGATGGACGAGATGTGCGCTTAAATGTTACATTGTATATTAATATACTCTCAGCATGTTTGGAATGAAGTTTGCAATGAACGATATATATCCGAGAAATACGAAAATATCTATATAAATTTACAAGTGCGCCTATTATTTTCCTTAATCGCATGGTATGCTATCATCGGTATCAGGTCTGTTAATATGAAACCGGATTTTTTATATAGAAAAAACACATAAATTGTATGAAAATGGTAAAAAATATTTTATTTAAAGTATTGCCCATCGCTAGCTTTTCATTTTCCCCATCTCTCTAGCAATTTGTGGATGCCACGCCAAAAAACTGTTGCTCTTTTGAGGCAAACCAATCATCGAGCCATTTTCGTAAGAAGTGAAGCGCTGCTCAGCAAGTGCGTGTCCCATCGATGCAAATAAGTAGTAATCGGATGGAACCAAGTCTGGTGAGTAAGCCGCATGTGAAAGTATTTACGAACTAAACGCCTCAATCTTTTCGTTGACCGGTTTTGCTGTGTGCGATGATGCATTATCATGAATCGAAATCACTTTGTGTTGCCTATTTTGATATTCTGGTCGTTTTTCACGCAATGCTTGGTTCAAATCCATCATTTGTTGTCGGTAGCGTTCAGTATTAATGGTTTTGCCAAGTGTTAGCAGCTCATAATAGATAACACCCTTCTGATCCTACCAAACACAGAGCATTCTCTTCCGTCCGTAGCGATTTGGCCTTGCAGTCGATGTCGCTGGTTTGCTTGGAGTTACCCATGATCTTTTACGCTTAGGATTCTCGAAATATATCCATTTTACATCGCCTTTTCATGCTCTCCGCAAATCCTAGTTTTCAGGCACTGTTCAACGCTATGAAAACATATGTGGTTGTATTAAACTTGTGTTGTGAGTTAAAATTCTTTGAAAAATGTAAACGGCGCCAATGACGCGGTTTGACAGTCACTACATTGACAACTAGAGCTATCTATGAGCAAATTTCGGTTTCATGTTTACAGACCTGGTATGTCGATCGCGGTCTGAATTATATTTTTTATAACAGCAAGAATAATATATGGCAGAGATCTAATGAACTTAGATCCCGATAAAGTCACAGTTTCTTCCCGGAAAATAAATCTCTTTTTTTTTCTTCTCTGCTTCCACTGCTGAGATCTCCGCAGATTGCGATATAATTTGCACTTCCCCTCGGGCGGAATTAAACCTTTTTTTCTTTTTTCGCTACTTGGTTGTGCATCAGTT
Organism: Odontocerum albicorne; assembly: GCA_949825065.1. NCBI lineage: Eukaryota > Metazoa > Arthropoda > Insecta > Trichoptera > Odontoceridae > Odontocerum > Odontocerum albicorne. Next base: position 53,760,652 of record OX463839.1, on the reverse strand, counting down.
TTTGCGCGTCTACTATTAGAGAGCCCCCCCCCCCTCGGACCACCATGCCCTCTCCTCACCTAAGGCTGCTTTATAGGCTGATGTCACGTTTATATTTGGATCTCGCTTTCTGATCTGTCGACCAAAGAAGCATCGAGTGACCTATTGCAGTGTTCAGTTATTCTTTATCAATAAAAACACCGCATGGCTCAGAGCAAATATTTATGATTTTTATGACATACATACATACCATCAGGGCGTTTCCCTATCAGGGTTGGAAGATAGGATAGATCACCAAATTTTCCTATCGTGACACACATCTTTCGCTTCCTCAAAATCCATACAGCCCCTACGATTTATCTGACTACATTTCCTTTTTTTCGAAATATATTCACTTGATCCAATTATACTTTTCTTGGTCTTCTAACACGTCTTCCACTCCTATTCGCATTATATACGTGTTTTTATAATACTTATGGTTTTTTTCTGCCCTGTTGAACTTCAACGATCATTTATTACATCTCAAATAAATAAGAAATTCAAAGTTCATTAAGTTCTCGTCCAGGATTTGGTTAGATTATAGTGTTAAATGTTCATTAGAGTTTTTCTGAAACAAATTATGTATTACACTTTCGTTATGTACAGTACATCTTGGCGGGCTTGTTGCCATGTGGCAATATCTTCCAACCAACCAGAAAGATGTTAAAGATGCCTTAAGGGACAACCAGACTGTGATACTTTAAAAAAAACTGTCTTCCAACAAGAATCGAACCCGCAACCTCCGGGCTGGGAGACAAGCGTCTTACCAACTAGGCCACCGAGGTCAACATAATAGTATTCCTAACTCATATAACCGTAACTTGACTCGAACCGGTTAAATAAATGACTGAATCGAAAATATAACTATATACTCTTCGTCTAGTTGGGATTTTACTCGGAGTGTCGGTCCGATTTATGGACACCTTACTCCTTCATCGGATGTTATTTGAACGGACTTGTTTGATTGATATTTGGGTGGTGGAGTGGAAAGTTTTTATTAAATTAGAGAGGAAGGATAGAAGTTGGTACATATATTAAGGATACAAGTACATATATCGGGTACATATTAATATACTTATATTTATGTGTCACGAGCGTTCGTAAATAATTATACAGAAAAGAAAGGATAGAGATATATACGTAGATATATATGTATTAAAATAAAATATATTACGAAGATAGGTGGGGGGGGGGAACGCTGTGACTTTAAAATAAATAGATAAATATGGGAGTAAAATAAACTATATACTAATAATTAAGGCAATTTATACAACAGACTCGCCTCAAAGGCGTTGTTCTAACATGAGAATATAACCTATTACTGAAAGGATATTGCTAAAAATACAAGACAAGTGTAAGGATAGGAAAGCGGCGACTGCGGTCTTTAGATTAGCTACTCATCTGATATTAATAACATATAACGTCGTGTATTGAAAATTATTATATAAAAAAACATCCAAATTTTTTCGAAATTAATATAAACATTTCTTAGAAATTTCGACTCGTCTTAGTTTTTGAAGTAAATTCTGTCTTAATGTCGCGGAACAAGCTTGGGGTTATTGACCTGATCTTATTTTACTGGACATTGTTTAGATTGATGCTTTAATGGTTAACGTGCTTGGTACGAATTCAATCATCCCTGGTTCGTGTTTGTACGGGCTCGCTCTTGTATCTCAAGCTTAAAGATCCGAGTCTTGTATAACATATGCAAAGAGGATATTTTGTTTTACCTTACATATATTTATTAATGCTAATTCGTAAATTTGAGGCACTATTGATACATTACGTATCATCATCATTGTCAATCAGGGTCGTTCCACTGCTGGATAAAGGTCTCCCCAAGTTGACTCCAAACAGTTCGGTCCTTTGCTCGCCGATGCCACGTGATGCTGCCATGCTTCCTGATTTCGTCCATCCAGCGTACCTTTGGTCTTCTTCTAGGCCTCTTTATGCCTCTTGGGTACCATTAGATTATTTCGGATGTCCATCGGGAGTCTAACATTCTGGCTACGTGTCCGGCCCATTGCCACTTCATTCTTTTGCACACCTTTGTAACGTCTTCTACCTTTGTTATATTGCGAATCCAGGTGTTTCGTTTACGGTCTCTTTTAGTATATCCCAACATGCATCTCTCCATGCCCCTTTGTGCGGTCTGGAGCTTTTGCGTGTTCTTTACTGTGAGCGTCCATGTCTCGCAGCCATACGTAAGTACTGGAAGAATGCACTGGTTGTAGACCCTTCGCTTCAAGGATATTGGGAGATTACTTTTGAAGATGTTGTTCAAACGTCCAAATGAGCTCCACGCCAGTTTTGTCCTTCGTGATATTTCCTCCGATATGCCACCTACAAAGGAAATAAGTTGGCCCAGATACACATATTCCTGGACAAGTTCTAGCGGCTTTCCATCTACGTTTATTGGTTTTGGGGTAGCAAAGCCAAACATTACGTATAACACTATCAATTAACCATTTCGTGCTGAAATTTTATTTTTCTTTATATTTATTTTTTTTTCGCATTTATTAGTCATTAATATTTATAAATAAATATGGAAAAAAAATCTATTGGAACTTATAAAAAAACTAATGGGATCTATACATCCCACTGATACTTGGTAGAATACTCAGTGTGCGTAAGAAAAAAAAACTTTTTTTTTTGTTTAAGAATATCATTTATTTTAAGTAAAAAAACATTAAAATGAACATTATAATTAATCCTATTCTACATTCATCGATATATCCGGTTGCGAAATTGTCACGCTATCAAGTGCATCGATTTATTTTTTTCATGCTAAATATCCTCAGTGAGATACAGGCAAAAGCCTAGTTTACTGGGGATACGACAAATGAAAGGCAACAAACCCAGATCCGTTAAAATTGTATGTCCAAATCAAATTATCTGTTGTTTTTCTCAAATTGTGTATATTTCTTGTCATATGTAATAATAAATAAATAAATAAAATAAAATTCCTCTTGTGCACCATCGTCAATTTCTATGTCTGACATTTCTTTAACATCGGGAAGTGAAAATAAAACTCCATCGCTTTTTCCATGTGGTTGGGGTTATTCAAATTCTATTTACTAGCCATCTACAAGAAAAAAAATTAATCACATATTTTGAAACATAACCTTTATTTAGTTTCGTGGGAAGACCGCTTCCCACTTATGAAATATGACTTACCTTGAAATTCAGATCAAATCACCAGCTATGTATATATCATACAGTGAAAAAAATGTCTATAGAAAACTCAATTCAATCGTCAAAATCCTTATTTACTTGAAAAAGTTTTGTCACAAAATCAACGTATCTGACGCACGATACTCCGAACAAAACAACACGTGTTATTTAGAATTCAACTGCCAGTTACAAGATCAACCGATAAAGTAGGTAAATGTTTTATCGTAGTTCCCAATAATGCCGCTAGATGGCAGCAGTGAATAAACTTGGGAAACGTAATTCCTACTGATCTTTTTAGAGCAATTTCGAAAGGGGGGGGGACCGTATTCCCACCAGCCACGAAAGGGTTAAACCAAATTTTTCATTGTAAATAAAATATGTCAAGATTAATGTTGTTTAATTTTTTATTATACTATTATACTAAAAATAAAGTTTGGAGCTCAGTTTTCTCCGCCTACCCGATAAATAAAATGGCGTGATCTCATTTTATAAATGTTTCCATCATAGTGTTATTGATGAATTCATATTTCAAAATAATTTCTTAATACTTAAAATGTGAATTAAATATTTTATTTTTGTCCTCAAATTGTAACCGCAGATCCGGGTTCTTTTTTTTTCTGCAGTCGATGTTGCGAATTAGTTTTTGATTTGGCCCAGGTGTGTCGACCCGCAGAGCACGCTCTGCTGTGCTCCGGCCAGCGGATGTTTCCGATTATTGCTGATTTTTTCACATCAAACCATGGATATTCGCGATTTTCTTACCACTCCGTATGTGCAATGGTGAAGTTCGAATTGAGACATAAATAACATGTTCATTTTCTGCTTAGCTGATACTTCGAGGTTTTGAGGAATCCACTGTTCCACGAAGACTGACAAACTGAAATACTGGAAACGTTGATTCAAACCTGTTTCTTGTTGCATAGTATTCTACTAATAAAATTGTTGATTTCCTGTCAGTGTGTAAATTGATGCAAGCAACACTAGCTATAATTTTACACTGTATAATTAATTCGACGCTGTAATATTAGCAGAAAACGAAGATGATCTTCAGATAATGCTCTACAAGTTTCACCTTGCTTCTAAGAAATACAATATGACGATTTCTGTCAATAAAACAAAGTGCTTAACAATATCAAAGGAGCCACTCAGATGCAAACTGATCATCGATAACGTACCCATCGAGCAAGTCATGCGATTCATTTACCTAGGTGTAGAGATCTATGATATTCTGAAAGAAGGAAACGTTGAAAGTTAAAAAAATCCTAAAAGTTTTATGAGATGGGGTTTGGATGTAGAATAGGCTAAGGATGTGTGTCGAGATAGGAAAGTCTGACGCTCTCTCCTCTCTGCCTTCTCTGACAGGGACTAGGGCGTGATGGTGTTTATGTATTCCTGATTCAAGAGAACTGCTTATCTACTCGTACAAATGTGGAATATAAAGTACGAGTATTTACGTGAAATATGAAAAATTGATTTGGAATTTAAATATTTTCAAAAATTGAATATCTGCTTTCGATTTGTCAAACATACCTGTATGTTCAATATCCGTATCATATTTGAGAGATATACATTATGATACGGATATTGAACATACCCGTATGTTCAATATCCGTATCATAATGTATATCTCTCTTTAAAAATTATCCATAATCGTTTTAAGGGTTTTACCCAAAAGACGACTCATTTATTATTTAGGTACTTTGAAGTTTCTTTTGAAATGTTTTTGTTTTGAAAGGATTTAATCAATTAGTTATCTTTAATTAAATATTTCCGGATGTTTAAAGAACACTATCTGGAAAAACAAGTATATGAACATCCAAAGCAAGGTGAGGATATACAAGACCTGTGTCCGCCCCATAATGACATGCAGCATAGAGTCCAGAGACGACACTCTCAGAACCAAAAATCTCGTTCGAACCAGCGAAATGAAGGTACTCAGGAGTATCGCTGGCAAAACCCTTTTTGATAGAGTGCGTAACACAGAAATCCGAAGGACGTGCTAAGTTGAAGATATTGTCACATGGGGACGACAGAAAAGAAGGTTCTAGAACGAACAGGTATCCAGAATGGCGAAACCACGAGTCGTAAGAATGGCCAGGGACATTATCCCCCAAGCAAGCATACCTCCAGGACGACCTCCCAAAAGATGGAAAGACGGCTGGCCGTCGACGTCACAAGAGACAAACAATGATGCAGGACCATAACAGGCCAACAGGCCTAAAATAAGAAGAAGTTATACTCGTATTTATTCAAATATTGTATTAAAATAGCATTGATTTACCTCTATGTGAATAAAAGATAACAGAAAATCAAATAGAAAACTGAAACTTGTGTATTGCGTGTTTTTTATCAAATAGTTTTTTTTTTCTGCAGTATTGCAGCGGTGGTTTCCTTTGTTTTGCCAGTATATCTGACCTTTACATCATTATTGAATCATATTTGGTTTCTGCGGTTAATTATGTAGTGTTCTTATTATAAATTCAATTACGTTACAATCAGTTCAAAATGTTACTCATCACGTTTGCTAACTTGCAAAAGAAATACACTAGAATTAGTGAAATTTCTGTTGAACAATCTGATTTAAATGCTGCAGATTTATTTCAAAGCGATGCTGCGTTCTATCAAAAGTGATGACGACTTCTGTAACTTAATTGGTAAGTCTCGTCTTCCAACCCTGGGTTTCTGGATCGATTCCTATTGGTACCCGATATTTTCACAAGTTGGAAATCTCCTGGCTCCGCAATAAACGTGATTGGACTGGTATAAGGAGCGTTGGGGATCTTTTTCGGGCTGCCGGGGACAAAGATACCTACTCTCAGGTGATATTCAACGTTGGGGGGACCTGACATGACACTGAGAAGAAGAAGAAGGAAATGTAGGGTACCAACCTTGTATGTTGGAAGAGATTGTTTTATGGCAATAAACCCACCAACCTGTAATATAAACAACAAAAATAATATATTTTGTTCATTCACAATTCACGTATACGACTTTTGCGCGGTTCTCTTTTCTCTTGTTCTTAATTATTTAACCCCGGTTTTTTTTCTCGTATTATTTTTTTAACCCTTTTAATCCCAGCATATTTTGCATAAAATGTGCGAAAAATCCCATCATATTTTGGCAAAAAAAAAACAAAAAAACAACGTATTTTTATCTCAGTTAATATTTAGTTTTAAAACCTATTTTTTTGTGGAGACCTCCCTGTAGTGTAAAATAATAAGTAATTTTCATATTTCATAAAAAGAAAATATTTATATTTTTATTTCATTTAACATAAAAACTTGTATGAAAACATTTTAGGCCGATGATCGGCCCCGTGGGATTTTTCGCTTACACTAGTTGGGGCCGATAATCTGTCCCGTGGAATTAAAAGGGTTAATTATATTTTTATTTATGTTTATCGAAAATGAATCCGACATTCTGTGGTCTGAAAAAAGATGATGAAATCTGTTTGCATTGCATCAAGGATAACGTATATTTTTTTAGTCCTGCTCGGGACTACATCACCGCATGGTATGTCATCACAAATATTACCATATAAATGTATTATTATAAACATGATGATTTTAATATAAATAAATGTTATGTAGGTTCGTGTGTATTTCATAAAATATGATTGCGAGTGATGTCGTTACCCCCGATGGCGTCACCCTGTCTTGTAACATTGGACATTATTACGCAGCACATTTCTAGTTTAAATTGAATAACTTAACGTAAATAGCGGGAAAACCCGAATTCTGGGCACGTAAAAACGGGGTTTCACTGTACTTGTATAAAACGTATTGCAAATATATATGTTATAATAGTAGTATATAGATATTGTTTTTTAACGCTGTTTTTTTTATTTCTCTCAAATAATACAATTTTGTATAATATTGTAAAATACAAATTAGTTACTCTTCACAAGTTGATTACCTTCTTCTTCTTCCTCCTCTTCTTTTAGGCCTGTTGGTCTGTTATGGTCCTGCATCATCGTTCCCCTCCTGTGACGTCGACTGCCAGCTGTCTTTCCATCTTTTGGGAGGTCGTCCTGGAGGTCTGCTTGTTTGCGGGATACTGTTCTTACGGCTCTTGGTTCCGCCATTCTGGATACGTGTTCGTTCCAGAATCTTCTTCTCTGTCGTCCCCATCTGACAATATCTTCAACTTCGCACATCCTTCGGATTTCTGTGTTTCGTACTCTATCACGAAGGGTTTTGCCAGCGATACTCCTGAGTACCTTCATTTCGCTGGTTCGAAGGAGATTTTCGGTTCTGCGGTGTCGGCTCTGGACTCTGTATGTCATTATGGGGCAGACACAGGTCTTGTATATCCTCACCTTTATTTGGATGTTCATATACTTGTTTTTCCAGATACTCGTAAGTTGATTACCAATTTCACAAAAATTAAATGTCTTGTTAATTGAAGTATGTGTATAATCTGGCTAGATAATAATGTCTTCCAACTAACCAAACAATAGTAAAAATATTGGTGACGATAGACATTTCATGAATGTGTAACTACACTTGTTGACACAACGAAAACAAAACCTTGTTATATATGTACGATAAAGTTTTAACAATTTCAAAACCTAATATATTCTATGACACCTTAAGAAGAGTGAAGTGAAGTCCTTCTTTAAGGCCGCCTCCATTTAACTGTATTAGCCCTCAAAGAGTTTACGTGTCACATGGTCACGCTTTTTAATTTTTATTTCTTTCAGAAATTGGTTCACGTGGCCATGTTACGTTTGTTTGATCGTTCTAAGCCTCTTCCACCCCATATATTATTTGTAAGTAGTGTTCTTTAATCGTTTCCAGCATCCCCAATTCACCCCCAAAGCTCTTTGGTTTGACCCTATCTATATATTCATTCATTCCCTATCCCTTACTGATTTCACATCTTATCTTGCCTATTAGAAGAAAAACAAGATATTATATCGCATATATTGTAAGACAAATTGAAAATTTAATAGTTACCGATTTAATAGATTTCATACTTTATATTACATTTTCAATGTGTACAGTACAACCAGGCGGGTTTATTACCATGTGGAAATCTCTTTCAACCAATCTGAAAGATGTCACAAAGATATTTTAGTAAAAACCAGGCTAGAATCCTTTTAAAACAAACATTTATACACAAGATTTTTCCAACTATTTACTTTCAGTATTTTTTCCAAACGTTTATTGTAGTGACCCGAATTTTGAGGAAATTTTTTTTAATAATAAATAAATCCTTGCGTCAAACGCGTCACCTCGAAACGATGTTGAAATAAAATGATTTGACCCCACAGCCTTCTGCTTTTCGGGCTGCTCTTTCCGCTGAGCTGTTGCAAAATATATTTGCACCGCCAATTTCCAAGTACTCGTAAAATACACAACATTTACTCTTTTTACACACCATCTTCCTCATCGTTTTTTAAACTAAGAGTTCCCCATTATTTTTAAACTAAGAGTTCCCCATCTTTTTTTAACTATGAGTTCCATTTCAAATTTAGGGTTTTGTGCAGTTGCATGCATCACTGGAGAATATAGTGATAAATAATAATATTTTAGTTCTGTTTTCACTGTTCTATTTTATGATAACTGTTTTATGATTAAATGCCTATTATTTAAAAAAAAAACATTTTATTTGTTACTTAATTTTTAAATATTCACTGTATCTTTTCCTCGCGTAATTTCCTCAGTTTCAGGTTCACTCGTACAATTATTTTCATATATATTCTATGCCTGTAAATATATGTATATATCTCCTGTCTGCCAGGATAGTATGTATGAAAAATAATATATGACAAAATAAGAAATAATTACGTTAGGAAATAATGCGGATTGAAAGAAGAATCAGTTCCTAAGACGAAGAAAGAAACATTGAGATGGTTCCACTACGTAAAAGAAGTTATTAATGAAAGGTTTATGAAAAATATGAATGAAAATAGTTAAGAAGATATGAGAAGGTTGGAAAGACGTAGAACAATGTATAACGGCCAAATGAATCTACTCGTAATTGTAAAGGTGAGAAAGAAAATAGTTTTTATATGGAGAGTATTCGTGACGAAATAGTGTGCGACAGGATTGAATGAGTTTGTTTTCACCACCAGATTTATTCATTTATTTATTTAACACTTTTATTGCAAATACAATTTGGCGGGCTTATTGCCAGGCGGCAATCTCTTCTAACCAACCAGACAGAAGTTCATTAAGCAAGTTACGTGGTCGCATAAATCATTAAAATGACTATCCATCCCCACGAAATCCATAAACACAAAACGTGAGCATATACCCACGAACCCCACAAAGACGGACAATCACCCGAACATTATTTTTCATATAAAGTGAGATATCATCAATCAAAAGGAAAGGAAGAGATGGTGGAGAGGAAAGGAAAAGACAATCAGGAATGAAACACGTTATTTTACTGACTAAAAATTTAAGAGTTTTTTCAGTCGCTTCTTAAAGCATGCTAAGGACGGAGCAAGTCCTATATTGGTTTGTAACTGATTCCAGAGTCTCACTGCATGGACAGTAAAGGACGACGTATAAAATGATGAGCGGTGAACTGGAAAGGCCAATAGACAATCTCTGTTTGAGCGTAGCGCTAATCCATGATTGGATTCATAGAATTCAGATTCATAGAATAAAGCAACTTATTGCTTTCTAAATTAATTAAGAGTTTTCGCTCCTGCAGTCCAAGTTGTCACATTTGTTATTGATCCCACCCAATGCAGTATCGTGACGTGTGGAGCCTTTTCGTGTCACAGTTTGCCGATAGACCTTCACTTTTCGTGTCACAGTTTGCCGATAGACCTTCATTTTTTCATTTATTATTCAAACGAGATAATTATTTCCAATGGCGTTTTAACTCGATCGTTTTTCCACATACATTATATGTTATTTTATTGTTTAAATAGAGACGAGAAATCATCGGTATTAAAAATTTAAACCTTGATTTGGATAAATATGTTAGTGGCATTCGTAAGAGCAGAATAATACGTACCTGGAGAAAAAAAATATATAATTACATATTCAGTAAAGAGAATGATGGAATAAGAGATATTTGTTTTGAAGGGATGTGTGTAGAATAGGTAATGGAATTCCGAGACGGCTTGGCCACATTGAAAGAACGTATTGCGGAACATTAACAAATACATTATTCTTAATCGCGTATTCAATGTTGAACGTCGTGGTCCTCTACTTCGTCTGGAACTTGATGCACCACCTGTCTCCATCCTTCCCGTTTCTGTGCCACGTTGAATGCATCGTTTAAGGGGGTATTGTATTCTAGAGGCGTGAATTTCGGGCGTTTTTTTTTCAGACTTAATAAAAAAACTGAAAATATTTTTCCTATACATTTTTTTACAGTTTTTTGATTGATGATTTGAAAATGTACAAAAAAAAATTAAAATTCAAGATGTTATCAACTGTTGTCTTGTAAAAAAAAAAGGTGTGAGCTGGTCGACATAATTGGAACCGTTTCGTAAATCCGAAACAAAAATCATACACAGTTTCTTGATTAAAAATAATGTCGTTATAGTTGGTACCGAAGAGAAAAAAAATTAAAAAATTCGATTGTGTTCAATTTTTAAAAAATAGTAAAAAAATAGTTTTGAATTTTCCAAGGTAGGGACAATATAACCCATTATCAAAGTTTCATACCAAATTTAAAGGCAATCGGTTGGATAGAACTTGAGATTTTATGTCGACCAGGTCGAAAAAAGTAGTTTCGAGAAAAACGCGTTTAAAGTTTTGAGATTATTGTCAGTCATTCCGGTGCGGCGTAATTGCTGCCTCATTTATAGCTATAACTTCGTACTATAAATATTGAGATTTTTTTAATTTCCTTTTGAGGGTATATTCTTAAAGGTCGAAACTTTAAGAATATGCAAAAAAACAAAAAAAATCAAACTTCTAGAGTAGAATATGATACATTGTTTGGTCAGTCTATCTCAAAGGACCTCTTGGTTTAGGTCGTATGACCGTAGACCGAGGAATGAATAAAACAACATAGTTGGAGATATGTTGACTGAGGTAAAGTATGGAAACCGAAGCTGTATACTTGAATATAAAGGTTTATTGGAAAATTACGAGTATGACGAAGAAAAACGTGGTCGAGGCAAAGATTTTCTGCGTAGATAGAAAGTTTGGAAATCTGTCCTCCCTTCTTCTTCTTCTTCCTCTTGGTTTAGGTCGTATGACCTGTTGGTGACGGTGGGCTGTCCTGGGATGATGACGTCCAGCTGTCCTTCCACCTTTTCGGCGGCCTTCCTGGTAATCTCCTGCTGTTAGGGTTTTCAGTCTTGTTTCCAGAAGTGCCTTCTGCTTCTTCCCCAGATCACTATGTCTTCAACACCACAGACAGACCTAATCGTCTCATTTCGGATCTGTCCTCCCTTTTTACCTTAAAAGAGACATGGTGTTATGGTATGTTTAATTTATGATGGTGACAAAAAGAAAGGCGTGGGGATCTGTCATCTCTTCTTACCCTAAATGCGACACGGTATTTCTTCGGTCAATTCTTCAGGTGTGTTCGATATATAATACTATGAATTATTTATTTTGGTATAGACAATGGGCTATAACATATAATTTACTTCTTCATCCCGCGAGCCTTTTAAGGAGTTCATTTAAGTTTATCAAAGTTAATTTAATATTTTCCTAGAATCGTTTTGGAAATGAGAACAGCCTGACCTCGCCTGGATTGTTTTTTGTATTGTCACACCGTGTCATTGAACTAATCTAGAACATTAATTGAAATGATCGGTTGTCAATCAGGGCGCTCACTAGATAAACACGTGGGTACATATATCCTAGGATAAATGTTATGCTGTTTTTTTAGAGCAAATAAACAAATCAGGGGTATTTGTTGTACCTATTTAATAAGCACATTGCCAATTAGTTTATACTTTTTCACTGTATAATTTTATTTATAAAGGAATGTCACTTCCGAATTATGTTCATTTTTACTTGTTTATTAGGGCTCAAAATCGATCACGTATATTATTTATATCAACTTACATGTGTGGAGTAAAAGCGAAAGTAATTTAAAAAAAACGTTATCTACGTTAACGCTATTAATTTTAAGATTTCTGTGACAAATGTAAATAATATTAAATTACAGATGCACTAAGAATACATGGGATGACAATATATATGGTTAGTGCATGTAAAACGAATGAATAAAGGAAGATGAAAAATTATACTATGCAAATGTGAATGGAAAACTTGGTAAAATAAGGTCAAGGAAAGTATAATTGGATCAAGTAAATTATATTTTGAAAGAAGAAATCGTAAAAAATCTGAGAAATCGTAGGAGTTGTATAAGGATGTGTTTGGATGTGACAGATGTGTGGCGTTCTGTCCTCTCTGTCTACCCCTACAGGGAAACCGTGTGATGTTTGTGTTTTTTTTTTTGATGTATTATTTCGTCTATGAATGTAAAATATGTTCTAATGTATGTCTCTACGGTTTCCCTTTCCATTAAAACTTTTCTAATTTTAAATAATACATTAATCAAAAGAAATTATTTATCAAGATTTAGATATAGTTTTACCAGTTAATATTTACTTGTAATAAATTACTCGTACATACAGAGTCAAGTATGTTTCTATATGTTCTTTCGAGTTTGGATTTTCATAGTTATTTGGGGGATCGACTATAATAGCATACGCTCAAATTCACTTTAGATTCCTTAGATACTGGCTGACCCATATATCAACTTTTTCCTGATGTTTGCGATAGCTAAGTTTTTCATTCGCGAAACTTATATCTCGCGGATAGTTAATTCGATAGGGACTTAAAACAACAACACCCAACTTCCTAGACCTTGGTCGATAAAACTTAACAATCGGCCAGCCCTGTTTCGCAAATGATGTCGGCTCCACCCCGTTCTGAGTAGCACGGTAAAATTTCCTCCGCCGTTCCATTTCCACTTATAAATTACATCTCTCCCCGGCAGATTATGATTGGCAGCCGGTAAATGGCGAATGGGCGAACTAGGTTAAGGACTCTTGATATATTCGACGGCGCAACGAGCGTTTTGCGTTTTTTTTTTATATCTTGCCAAAATGTTGCACAACCTGAATCGACAGACGCTTGAAAGTGCGCTGCGAATACCGGGCAACACTGCGCAACGTGTCGAAATGCGATTATAAGACTCGATCAATAGATCTGATTATTGCGATCAGATAATAGAACTTAGTTTCAATAGTAATTAATGCATGTCTTTTATACCGCTGGTTTATAAAATGTCATCTTAACAGCGCTCTGTTTTTGAACCTATAAAAGGAATCGAACAAGTATCATTCAATAAATTCAGATAACTAGGATGTCATTGATGAAGAACAAGTTGACGATTGTATACCTGTCAATTGGTGCGTGCAATGATACCTCTATTGTTTGGAAAAACATACTCGCATATCAAGATTATAATTACTACCAGGGTAATAAGAGAATTGGGGCATGTTTAGAAAACTCCGAAATATTTTTTAAAGGCCTCAATTAACTATGGACATTTTTAACACCTTTGAATACAACGTTAAAATATTTGAGTTTGTCTAAATAATACTTGATCCATGATGATCACCTCCGTGGCCTAATTGACAAGACATCTGTTTTTGGATCCAGAGGTTGCGATTTCTGTTTTAACCCGTATTTTTATATGAAGAATTCCAGTTTAGTTTTCAGGTAAGGCAAGATATCTATCTATTATTATTATTAAGATTATCATCTTTTTTAGTGGTTGGCAGAGAATGCCACACATTGATATTTTTACACCAGATTGGAGTATATACTATAACGAAAGCGTAATATAATACTTTGGAAAAAAACATGCATTTTTAAATAACGTATAGACAGTTGAAAGATTTTACATGCAATAAAACATTTGAATATGTGTTTTTTATGCTTCATTTTTTATTTCTCTCTTGCAACCAAAGCAAACTTATTTGAAAAAAAAATCCATTTCTTCATAACAAATATCTAAATTATCTTATATTATATTCTATTCCATGTAAAAACGTTTTATAAAATAAAATTTTCCCCATCCTTACGTAATCAGTGCGATTTGCGTGGAATCGATAGGTTTGTTTGAAAGTCAGTAACACGAATCAATTGTATTGAAAAAAAGTTTGTCTCTTAGTTGTTAAATCGTAAAAAATATTGAAAATGATAAGTGTAGTAATTTCAAAAAGTTTCTTTATCAACAATGTACGAGTATATTCTTTCTCAAAAGCATTTGAACCAAACGTTTTCTCGGAATAAATAAAAATATAACATCGCTTTTTGTAGATTTTCTTGCAGTTGCAGGAGACGAAATGCCATATCCTGCTAAGTCAGATGCATTCATTAATTCGTATGATCTTCGACTCCATGAGTCCTCAGGCTTCAGAACCACTATAATAAGTACTGAACTTGCATTTCGTAATCGCACATGTTGGCAATAAAATCGCACATGATAATTTATCGACACTATCATATGTCTAGGCGTGGACATCGGGAATCGAACCCGAAACCCTTGGAATTTGCCTGGAAGTCCAGCATGTTAACAACAAGACCACGGAGTTTGTGGTTTAGTCAGATAATTATTAGTTTTGTTTATGTAGATTGGCTTTTGTTACTGGAAATTCCTAGTTTTAAATGACATTAGGTCTGAAATGGTCGCTCGTGCGGATTGGTCAAATGAATTAGTGTTAGGGCTGGGTCAACAGGGCATTTTACGCAAATCAACATCACCATAACCATCAGTGACGGTCAATTGATTTCTTATGCTACATTTATTCACCGAGCCATTTTGGCGGACGTACATTTGGCAAATAATTACCGCTACTATTTTGGCTGTCATTTATTCGTTTCGACGGACTGCCTGCCTGGCGTTCTGACGTTATAATAATTATACTCGAGTAATAAAAGTGAATATGACTGCCGAGTTGATTTGTAAACGACAGGAAGTCGTTGAAAAATTGATAAGGTTTTTTACCTTTTTAATTGAAGTTATGGTCAACTGCATTTTGGATATTTGCATAACGTTGAATTCTTTGATTATTTATGTTTTTTTTTTCTTTTATGGTGTGTTGTTATAAATATTTGGGTGGAAATTAAAATATTAGGAAATAATACGGATCGAAAGAAGATGCAGTGCTTAAGATGAAAAGAGGAGCATTCAAATAGTTCGCCAACGTAAAAAAAAATTATCTTTAAATATTGTTGTAAAATAAACTATAGAAAAGAATGGTATGAAATTTGGTAAAATACATAAAAACGTGAATCAAATTCTAAAAGAAGAGTGAGCGTTTATAATACATAGGAGAAAATGCATGGCGAGGTGAGGGGTGAGCCTTTATGGTGAGCTAAAAGAGGGATGAGCCTTTATAAAACATTGGAGAAAATGCGTGGCGAGGTGAGGGGTGAGCCTTTATAATACATTGAAGAAAATGCGTGGCGAGGTGAGGGGTGCGCCTTTATGGTGAGCTAAAAGAGGGATGAGCCTTTATAATACATTGGAGAAAATGCGTGGCGAGGTGAGGGGTGAGCCTTTATGGTGAGCTAAAAGAGGGATGAGCCTTTATAATACATTGGAGAAAATGCGTGGCGAGGTGAGGGGTGAGCCTTTATGGTGAGCTAAAAGAGGGATGAGCCTTTATATTACATTGGAGAAAATGCGTGGCGAGGTGAGGGGTAATCCTTTATGGTGAGCTAAAAAAGGAATGAGCCTTTATAATACATTGGAGAAAATGCGTGGCGAGGTGAGGGGTGATCCTTTATGGTGAGCTAAAAAAGGGATGAGCCTTTATAATACATTGAAGAAAATGCGTGGCGAGGTGAGGGGTGATCCTTTATGGTGAGCTAAAAAAGGGATGAGCCTTTATAATACATTGAAGAAAATGCGTGGCGAGGTGAGGGGTGATCCTTTATGGTGAGCTAAAAAAGGGATGAGCCTTTATAATACATTGAAGAAAATGCGTGGCGAGGTGAGGGGTGATCCTTTATGGTGAGCTAAAAAAGGGATGAGCCTTAATTTGGATATTTGCATAACGTTGAATTCTTTGATTATTTATGTTTTTTTTTTCTTTTATGGTGTGTTGTTATAAATATTTGGGTGGAAATTAAAATATTAGGAAATAATACGGATCGAAAGAAGATGCAGTGCTTAAGATGAAAAGAGGAGCATTCAAATAGTTCGCCAACGTAAAAAAAAATTATCTTTAAATATTGTTGTAAAATAAACTATAGAAAAGAATGGTATGAAATTTGGTAAAATACATAAAAACGTGAATCAAATTCTAAAAGAAGAGTGAGCCTTTATAATACATAGGCGAAACTGCATGGCGTGGTGAGGGGTGAGCCTTTATGGTGAGCTAAAAGAGCGGTGAGCCTTTATAATACATAGGCGAAACTGCATGGCGTGGTGAGGGGTGAGCCTTTATGGTGAGCTAAAAGAGCGGTGAGCCTTTATAATACATAGGCGAAACTGCATGGCGAGGTGAGGCGTGAGCCTTTATGGTGAGCTAAAAGAGGGGTGAGCCTTTATAATACATAGGCGAAAATGCATGGCGAGGTGAGGGGTGAGGCTTTATGGTGAGCTAAAAGAGGGGTGAGATCATGACAGACTTACAGTTTTTATTTGGATTCTGTATTATTTTATATGCGATATTGTAAATAGGTTTAACATGCGAGTTATATCCATTTTTTGTGTATAATTATTTTTCAACTCGTAAGGAATTAATTTTATTATGAAGTTCATAGGTCATCCTTATTTTAACCACACTTACCACCCACTCTAAATATATTTTCAATTTATATCAAATTTGAATTTTTTTTTACATAATAATAAAGTACAGGCGGCCCTCTACTTTCGCACATAATTGGTTCCTTAAAATGTGTGCGAATGTTGAATGTTCGAAAGTAGAGGGATGTAAAAATCTATCGAAAATTGTATTTTAAAATATTTATTTATCAATATACATAATTAAGTTAAGTGCTTTCAGGTGTTTTCCTTATAAAGTTGTCAAGAGTTAGTTGAATACCACCCTTTATTTTCTTTTCTTGATAAATAGTTCTATGACATGCTGTGTCTTTCTCAATCGCCCTACGTACTTGAGATATACGTTCTCCATTGGGATCACATTCTTCCATGGATAGTCAAAAAAATGTCAAGATGCATGAAGGCTTTATTCATATTTTTGATTGTCAAAGTCTTGACGATTGTATCAGCTTCTTCTTCCTCGCTTTCATTGTGTATTTCATTTAACTCTTGTTGCTCAATTAAGTATTCATTTGACAGATGTACTGAGTGAGATTCAATTAACTCATTAACATCTTCGTCGTTGACGTCCAAGTTTAGTTCATTCATTGGGCTAATTATTTCATCTGTGATAGTTTCCGGAGTTCAGAATTTATAAAATCAATTGTTTCCAGGAACCTTTCATTGTTGACTTTTTTATTTCAGCCCACGAGTCTCCAATATTGTGAATTGCGTTCCATATATTATAGTTCTTCCAAAAAAGTCGGAGCGACTGCATGGAAGCGAACAATTTTTGCATTATCGACAAAAAAACTTAAAAAAATAGTTTTTTTTAAATGTACGAAATAGCGAATTGTGCGAAAGTCGGGGGCCGGCTGTATTACGCATTTGAAAAAATAATGTATTAAATCAATGCAATGTATGTGAGGTTCATGGCCGCGCAGTAACGCGCTGCACTTCCGTGCGGAAGGTCGTCGGTTCGAACCCCGCGCTGTGCTACTCCCCTCGAACGACACAGACACTTTTTCCGCCTAGTCTTCTTCTCCCTGGCTCCATCCCAACTCATTGTCTGCGAATACTGTTGGGGTCAGCTCTCCTCGTCTTCAGGTTGTATGCTCTTCTGTCCCGGACAACGTCCCCCAGGCCGTGCCTCTGCATCAGGTTATCTTTTTGCACCACCCATGAATTATTTGGTCTTCCTCTGGTTGTTATTCGAGGAAGATCCATGGAGATTGCCTGGTTCACAATGTGATCGGGTGCTCTGCGTCCAACGTGCCCATACCATCTCAATCACCTCTCATCCATCTTGCTGTTGATGTCTGTAACACCTAGGCTTCCACGAATGCGTGATCTTTTTATTTTGTTTCTTAGGGACACACCAGCTGACCATCTTAGCATGCGCATTTCAGCAGTTTCTAGTTGCCTAGAGTAAGAGTTATACATCGTCCAGCAATCGGAGCCATAGAGGAGTGCGGATCTGACAATCGTTTGGTATACTTTTCTTTTTAACTTTACTGGCATTTTCGGATCACATAGAACTCCCGTCATTGATCTAAACTTCATCCATCCCACACTAATTCTATGTATTACATCTGCTGCGCATCCTCCATCGCTATGGATGAGTGACCCAAGATACTTAGAGTCACAATTTGGTAATGTTTCTCCATCCATTTGCATTACGGGAGTGACAGCATTTGTGTTCTCGAATGGTAGGTACAGATACTCTGGTTTCTTTCTGCCCAGTCTCAATCCATTGCACTTTTTCCGTCTAGTATTCGAGGGTATAAGGATACCTATGACTTCGAAAAAAATATATATTTCTTATATTAAAAATAATGATGTATGATTCATTATTTGCATATATTATTTTCGTATATCTTTCCTATAAAAAAAATATATATATACGTATTAAATTATCAATGAATAATAATATTTCTCAGTTTCATATAAATATCGATTATTATAATATTTGCATAGTATTTTCTCTGTATGTCAAACAGAAAAATTCTTATATTTTTTATGTTCTCAATTATTCATATAAATATCATATTCTGAAGTCATGAAGTTTATTTATATGATAATATTTATTATGAGCAGTATCTTTAATGGCAAATTTCTTATTATAACGATTTCATTAGATCCAAATGGACTTCCGTGTTTTAGACACTTTTGAATATTTATAAGCGATTAATATTTCTCCTTCAATCTAATTCTTTCTCAACCTGAAGGTACGAGTATTTCACAATACTAGATTTTTTTGTGTACTGTTTCTCAACTTGTGGATTGCGAACCCCAGGTAGGTCCCTGTGAAATATCAGGTGGAGTCGCCGAAATATATAATCTTGTGTACAAAAAGAAAACACATTTTTTGCTAAAAACAAACACGTTTATTTAAAAATGTATATATATCGTTAGGGGTTCAACATTTTTTTTTAAATTTATGGTGTGGTCGTAAGGTATAAAAGATTGAAAAACAATTTATTTTTATTTATTTATTATTACACATGACAAGAAATATACACAATTTGAGAAAAAACAACAGGTAATTTGATTTGGACATATAATTTTAATGGATCTGGGTTTGTTGCCTTTCATTTGTCGTATCCCCAGTAAACTAGGCTTTTGCCTGTATCTCACTGAGGATTGTCTAATCAAAATAGTGAAAATCAAATCAAGTCATCTCCCTCGGTACTGCATAAACCGGGAAAAACGATGATTATGATCATTATTTTATTTGCATAACTATGTTTATTTAAATTATTTGATTAGCCCTTTATTTATTAAAAAGTTCTCTCTTAAACTGTTTTAGAAATATGTACGTCAGGTTTCCAAAAAAAAAATTGTCTGATTCATTTGTGATTCATTGTTATATGAATTTGTTTTCGAATTCTTTTTAGAATAAATCGTTTAAATGAAATAATAGAAAATAAAGTAACTTTGTCATATCAGATTTTTATATTGTAATTTATTTTTATCAAAGACTGTTTATTCCACTTTTTTGTAACGGTTCAACCCTACCGGTTTCTAGGCTTTCATCTCATCTTCAGGGGAGCACAAACAAGACTAAATTCTGTTCGAACTGGTACCGATATACACGCTTCAACGGTTGGGGACTGAGGGGTAAGGGAGACATGGGACGATTTCGGCCAAGAGCGGAGAGATTTTTGGGATATAACTGTTGACCAGATGTTCGGATCGATAAGATTTTTCTATTCGAATTCAATGTAGATGTTATTACATTTTTAAAATTTTGATGTGAATATGTAATCTGTGTTTTTAACTCGTTTTTTCGATCTACTTTACATGCTTCATTTCATGAAGTTGCAACTTCATAATACCAACAGAGTTATTAAAATATATTTAAACCAAATACGAAGTAAATTTATTATTTAAATATACACATTCAGCATAATCTAGGGGTCGTATCGCCACATAGGCACTTCTTCCGATCAGCCAGAGAATACGTTTGGAAAAAAAACTGTTCATAACATATAACATACGTTTGTTGTTCGGTTACCATTTGGAATTGAAATTTTAATCTCTGGATCAATCGAATTTATATTCCATCGTATTTTGATCGCCCTCCATTTTATTTTACTGTCCAACATTACAAATGTCTAGGGTTCCATATTTTATTCGCCTATTAGCTTTATTTCAAAAATTATTAGAATGCATTTCATAAGTCATCGGTGCCGGTCCATGATATCTTATTAGTTGTTGTGTGCAGCTTCAACGGGCTGGCCCTGGCGCTGGGCGGCGCGCGCCCTGCCGAGGGTCTCGCCTCTCGCCCGCCCACCCCGCAGCAGACGCCCCACGCCGCCCCTGCGGACCACCATCCCAACACCAACATCAGGTAGGCAATGACATGTACGCCCGATCGCCCGAGAACATTTTATCCTTTGATTGTTGGCTCTTCATATGCATCTATCCCAAAGTGTGCTGTGTGTGCTCGATTCATTTTGTCACGTTTGAAGATAGGAAGGTAGCAAGTGCGGCCATTTTAGGGTGTATCTGATTATATTTTATTATTTGATTTTGTGTCTGTCTTTTGATGAACTAAGAACGCGTTAGCTCAAGAAAGTTTAGTATTTATCAAGTGTGATAATAGGAAAGTATATATTATATAATTGTATACAGTACACTGGCTGGCGTCTTTATTATCATAAGAATAACTCTTCCAACCAGAAATACGTCAAAGTTTGAAAGACCGGCATCTTACCGACTAGGCCGTTTATTGTGTTAGTCATTTTTCATATCTGCATAAGAATCACTAACAAATTTGTTAAGAAACTCGCAGTTAACATAGTAAAGGAGGAAAACTACACAGAAAACTGTAAGAAAAACTTGTAAAATTTGTGAAGGTAATATATGCGCCATACGTACACATATGTAGTGTGCAATGCGCTTAACAATTTCAACTGATTCAATATTTTTTGAATCATTACATTTGTTTTTTTTTTTTATTTGCGAAGTGCTGCTTCGTACAGTACTAACTACATTTTAACACTTCAATATTTGTCTTTTTCTTACCTTAATCATTTTGCTTTTGATTAAATTTCATATAGCACTGTTTTAAAAAAAAGTCACGTCGATTTCCATTACCCCTTGGTCAATCAACCGATACAATAAGAACATTGAAGTATTAAAGCAAAAATATTCCTATCCAACGTAATTTAAAGCAAATGTTTCAAATATATTCCTGAAAATTTATTTGTTCAAGTCGATCGAACTTATTTTATTTTTCGGTGTTTTCTAATTTAAACGTTCTTTAATCTTATGTTTATTGTCTTGAAACACTTTTTCTCCTCTGTGCATACTAATTAGTAAGATGCCTATCATCCAACTCCTTGGGGTTGCGGGTTCAATGCCTGTTGAAATCCAGATTTAAAAAAAGAGAATACAGTCTGGTGTTCACTTGAGGTCCTTTAACATCTTTATAGTTTGTTAAAAGAGATTGCCACATGACAATAAGCCCCCGGTTTATACTGTATACAACGAATGTGTAATACAATCGTCGATTCGAATGTTTAATTTTTATCGGAAATATACAAGGCCATAGAACGGAAAGCATTGCCATTTGCAATTTTCTCATAAATGTATCGAACAGTTCTAATGCTGACATTCTACTTGATGGCCGTTGAAGGCTGTGAGAGTCTATAAAATGCGAAAAAATCACTTGTTAAATTGAACTTATTAGAAAAACATCATATGATATTGACAGACCAGCTAGTCTAATTTGACAGACGAGCGATCGAAACGATTATAGCAAATAATTGCACTAAACTACTAGTAGTTAATTAGCAAAAATACAATATATTTGTGTGTTTTACTTAAAAGTGAAACTTTTCTGCGATAGTATTCTTTTAAAACGAATGCACTTCTTATTTGGCTGATGCATATAAATTTTTGATTAAATTATGTATTTAAGATTATTTTAGTAAGACAATTTAATTGATTCTCAACATTAATAGACTCTAAAACAGGGGTGGCCAACCTTTTGCATACCATGCGCCAATTTTTTCACAGACGAGTTCAGATGCGCCATACAACTCGAGCACTTTTTTACCTTCTTACGTTCACGTTTGGGGTTGTAAAATAGGGGCAGTGGTAGGATCTGCTTCGTTTAGGGGAGTAAAGGAATAACTCAATCACGCAATTCAGTTAATTAATTTACGCCATTTCAAAAGACTAACTTTTATTGGAGCACCGATCTACAATAGTCAGAAATGATCTCTTGGACGAGAGGGTGATCGCTGTCGTGGACCCCACTGATGGTGCTACAGCTGCCGGAGAGTCTCGTTTGGTGAAGATAACTCTGGACCACAGTTGTTGGATGTGGTGAGAGAGAGAAAGCTCTTAGCGAGATGAAGCACTGAGAGCGAGATCAGCTTGGAACTTGGAGTTGTCTGTTATCTCTACTCACTAAAAGGAGTCCTGGCATATGCTTAGTAATATTTTAAATAAAAGTAGGCTTATAGACATACTTAACATTTTTAAATGAAAAGAATAAGTAGGCGCAAGGATGCAATGCGCCACGATTTGTCCACCCCTGCTTTACAATGTTCCTTGAAATCGCATTTTAAGTATTTTTTCCTACTTAAGATCAAAATTTAACTAATGATTTTTTTTAAATGTGTTTCATTGCATAATTACTCACATACGAGTATAATGAACACTTTTTTTTAAACGATTCTGATAGTTTTCTTGCCTATATCTTAAGGATAAAATGTTCCGAATCTGTGTGCATGCTTGCCTGCTTTGATTTTATTTGTTACGTCAAATGAAAGGATTTCCCTTCTATAATATTATTTGCATTGTGTATATTTTTATTGTTCTTGTACAGACGTTTTGTATAATAAATATTTTTTTGTGTTTTAGCATTTATCGTTTTAACACCAAACTGAGTCTCTCGTCATTGCATCATGTCCACGTTCTCGTTCCATCTTATTTCGGAGCCGAAGTTTTGCCAGAGCCTATTTCCACCTCATTTGGCATCTGCCGTTTCGTCCTGTGTACATTTATAAAGCATATATATATTTTGGTCCATCGCGCATTGTTTGTTTTTTTTTTTCATAGTGTTTGCAATTGTGCTCGGTCGTTGTTAGATTTAATTATAACGATTGTAAATATTTTTATCGTTTGTAAATATTTTTATCGTTATTCAAATATAGATTGCCATTCAGGTGTTGAAATATGTGCAGTGTTTCAGTTGTAAGATTTTAAAATATTGGTAGGTATAAATAGTTGTAAGATTTTAAAATATGATTATTTTTGTGTTATTATTGTAGTTGGTGACGAATCGTTTTAGTCGAAAATAAAAAAGGTTATAGATTTATTACTTTTTAGAGACAAATAGGATAGCAAAAGTTGCAAGTTAGATAGCAAAAGTTGCTTGTTAGATAGCAAAAGTTGCAAGTTAGATAGCAAAAGTTGATAGTGAGATAGCGAAAGTTGCTAGTTAGATAGCAAAAGTTGCTAGTTAGATAGCAAAAGTTGCTAGTTAGATAGCAAAAGATGATAATCATCTTAATAGTTTTAAAGTAATTATTAAATATTAATACAGTCTTGAAAATTGAAAAAAAAAAACAATTTTGATTAATTATGTCGTATTTGTAAGTATTAAACATTCACATTTGTGTATAATGTAACGAATTTAGAAACGCAGCTGAAATAACAAATGCAGTTCATCAAAAAAAAAAAAATATTTTAAAATAACGTTAAAATGACGTTACATAATAATTATGTTTGTGATCGTTTTTTTATGCTTTTCATATGAAAAGATATTGAAAACAGTATATATGTACAACATTTTTTAAGGATAAGGGTGAACTTAAAGCTGGTGTATTGAGTAAGATGAAAAAGGATAAGTGTGAACTTAAAGCTGGTGTATTGAGTAAGATGAAAAAGGATAAGTGTGAACTTAAAGCTGGTGTATTGATAAGATGAAAAAGGATAAGTGTGAACTTAAAGCTGGTGTATTGAGTAAGAGGAAAAAGGATAAGTGTGAACTTAAAGCTGGTGTATTGAGTAAGATGAAAAAGGATAAGTGTGAACTTAAAGCTGGTGTATTGAGTAAGATGAAAAAGGATAAGTGTGAACTTAAAGCTGGTGTATTGATAAGATGAAAAAGGATAAGTGTGAACTTAAAGCTGGTGTATTGAGTAAGAGGAAAAAGGATAAGTGTGAACTTAAAGCTGGTGTATTGAGTAAGATGAAAAAGGATAAGTGTGAACTTAAATCTGGTGTATTGAGTAAGATGAAAAAGGATAAGTGTGAACTTAAAGCTGGTGTGTTGAGTAAGATGAAAAAGGATAAGTGTGAACTTAAAGCTGGTGTATTGAGTAAGATGAAAAAGGATAAGTGTAAACTTAAAGCTGGTGTATTGAGTAAGATGAAAAATGATTAGTGTGAACTTAAAGCTGGTGTATTGAGTGAGATGAAAAATGATTAGTGTGAACTTAAAGCTGGTGTATTGAGTAAGATGAAAAAGGATAAGTGTGAACTTAAAGCTGGTGTATTGAGTAAGATGAAAAAGGATAAGTGTGAACTTAAAGCTGGTGTATTGATAAGATGAAAAAGGATAAGTGTGAACTTAAAGCTGGTGTATTGAGTAAGAGGAAAAAGGATAAGTGTGAACTTAAAGCTGGTGTATTGAGTAAGATGAAAAAGGATAAGTGTGAACTTAAATCTGGTGTATTGAGTAAGATGAAAAAGGATAAGTGTGAACTTAAAGCTGGTGTGTTGAGTAAGATGAAAAAGGATAAGTGTGAACTTAAAGCTGGTGTATTGAGTAAGATGAAAAAGGATAAGTGTTAACTTAAAGCTGGTGTATTGAGTAAGATGAAAAAGGATAAGTGTGAAGTTAAAGCTATTTTATTGAGTAAGATGAAAAAGGATAAGTGTGAACTTAAAGCTGGTGTATTGAGTAAGATGAAAAATGATAAGTGTGAACTTAAAGCTGGTGTATTGAGTAAGATTAAACAGTAGCGACTAATAAAAAGTCTGAAAATATATTCTGTTGATGAAACTAGGGTTATCTCTTTGTTGTGTCATTTAATTTGGTTTTCAATGATTGTTTGAAAAAATCTTTCTAGACTTGTGTGCTCGCTGAGTGACACAGCTTGCTTACAAACCAATACACGCTCATGCGTCATCCATCCACTGGATGGTTAACAATCATACTCGATGTATAATATAGCCTATGATATCGTATCAAAGCGAAACTTTGTAAAAAAAAATTGATCGAACAACTCGAATATCTGTCGAACAACATTACTTTTATATTTTGAGACTTTCACGTTACTGCTACAAACGCGCCCTGAAAGTGACAACTGCAACGTTTTCGAAACATCAGCATCATAAGCCAAATCATGGCAATACAGCACTCTACAAGACCTTATTAGACTGGAAAATTCCTTTTCTTTTTTAATATTAAGGACATTATTAGTCAACTATCGAACTATCCACGGCTTTTCGTCCAATTTCAAACAATTATATTAATCTGTTTAATTTTCATAAATTTGATTATTAAATTGGTTCGTAGTTTATTTATGATCAAATGTTTTAATTTTATGCCATCGATTTATTTTGCAGCCATATTAGCTCAAGTGCGTGGCGGGTCCATTTGATTTCAATTATAGCGTGACATTATGTTTCTTTTTTTACGTTTGCCTCATTATTTTGTCCAATTCGTACATTTATCACATTATATGTGTGTGCATATATATATATGCGAAATCTGAATTACGCAATTGCCGTAGAAGTTTGCTCAGCGAAACATAATATCCAAAAGAAAAACATAAATAAATTGATTCAAGTGAGTTAAGTTTCTCTTGAATATTTGCGCAGGTGCAATCAATTAAGGATAATTATTTTTCAATACGCGTCATTTCATTTTTGAGGGGCATTGTATTTTACAATTTATCTATTGATTGTTGTAAAACATATAAGTATCACAGATTTGCTTTTTTTTTACAATCCTTTGAAAAAAACACAATTTGTCTGAAAACTTGTGTATTGATTACCAGGCAGTATTTTTTTATTTACATGTTTCTTTATCTAATTGTTACATTTAAAAAATATATTTTGTATTTTATTTATATTTTGGTTGTATGCCTCCGTGGCCTAGTTGGTAAGACGCTTGTCTTCCGAACCCGAAGGTTGCGGATTCAATTCCCGCTTAAAGTAAGATTTGTTTTAAAAAGATTTCTTCCTGGTTTTCACTTAACGTCTCTTGTAAAATATTTCTCGTTGGTTGGAAGAGATTGACATGTGGCAATAAGCTCACCTGGTTGTACTATATACACCGAAAGTGTTATACAATACAACATGGCTTGTTTATTGTCACGTGGCAATCCCTTTCAAACTCCAGGAAGGTGTTAAACAAGTCTTAAGTGAAAACCAGACTGAAACCCTTTTAAAAAAATCTGAGTACTAACTCGTATCAACCTACGGGACCTAGTTGGTAACATGCATGTCTTCTGCCCCGGAGGTTGCGGATCCGATTCCCATTGAAGCCCAGATTTAAAAATCGGCATTCTAGTCTGGGTTTCTCTTAAGGCCTCTTTAACACCTTTTTGATTGGTTGGAAGACTTTGTCACATTATAATAAACCCGCCAAGTTGTACTGTGCATTATACAGTACAACTTCCCGGGTATATTGTATTGTATACAACAAAAGTGTATTATTATACAATCGAACCCGAATCGAAAGTAAGTATCTTACCAATTAAGCCACGGAGATTTATTCGTGATGATTAAATAAAAAAAACCATGAATCTCTTTGAAAAAGGTTCAGAGTCTCTTCATTTCCGATATACCAACAACACCCAACGACATTGTCAGATGGGGCAGGAAGTGAAGGCGCTACTGGTGTGACAGTGAGAATATGGTGGGCTATGATATAATCGTATACAAGGGAGCACACGAGATCCTCGCAGTATGTCATACTGCTTGAAACATAGAGAGACAGCTGGTACTTTACCTCCCAGGAATGATTTTTCGCAACAAAACAGAACCAAGATCTACATCAAGAAGAATAAGAATTATATAGCGTCTTTTAATGACAATTACTAGAATTATTGTATAGTATACCCATACGCCTTAGTCTACAAATTAGTTAAGATAAAATTCTGCCACTTCAAGTGAAGTGTTCTTCTTCCCAGTGTCATGGCAGGTCCTCCCAACGTTGAATATCACCTGAGAGTAGACATATTTGTCCCCGGCAGCCCGAAAAAGATTCCCAACGCTCCTTATACCGATGCAATCACGTATATTACGGAGCCAGGAGATTTGCCTCCTGCCAACACCTCTTCGATCCTTTATTTTGCCTTGGATGATCAGGTGCAGTAATTTGTACTTTTCTCCTCTAAGTACATGACCCAAATAGGACACCTTTCGGATTTTAATATTAGTCAGCAACTCTCTATCAACGTTGGCTCTTTGAGGAACCCTCGTGTTGCTGACCATATCCGTCCAGGGTATCCGTAGCATTCTCCGGTGCATCCACATTTCGAATGCTTCCAGTCGGTTCATACTACCAACTTTGGGGGTCCATGATTCCACTCCATGTAATAACACTGACCAAACGTAGCATTTGACCAACCATAGTCGAAGTTTCATGTTTAGATTATCATCGCAGAATACGCTTCTCATTTTATTAAAAGCCGCACGAGATAATTCATTTCTGCACTTGACCTCGGTTTCTGGGTCGAGGTCTTCCACTTGGATACTTTAAATTTTTTCACTCTCTCTCTTTGTGTTCTTAATGCTAGTGAAATTGGACGGCCCTCAATAAAACATAAATCTCATTTACCCAAGACACTGGGTATTTTCTAGGCTTTTCTGTTCACGTTTTTAAGGGTACAAACTGTCGTCGGAACGTATATATCACAGTTGGTTGGAACCTTTTCACTATCCAGACAAATTTTAGAAAAATCTTCGCGTTCCTCTTGGAGCTGTGGTTTCAATTTGGCGGAAGGAACAACGCACCGTACGAAAGAAAAAATAACTTTTTTGTATGCACCCTTCAACATACCTGAATTGGTAATTAGCACGTGCAAAAGAGCGTGACTGGAAGACAATATTGTCGGATTTAGAACCACTGAAGTAGGCATAGAACTCGCGGTTCGTCGCTGCACGTGTTAGCAACGACCCATTGGCCATTCCGATCTAGTGGCGTCAAACGATAGTTTTACTACATTCAAAGTTTTCTGTGACAGTTCTTGCAACTAGCTATGCTGTTATATATTCAAGCTTTAAACCGCTTTATAAGTATTCTGTTCATAGGGAATACAAACTCTCCCGAGTTGTTGACTCTCAGCCGTATTTCCATCTTATAGGTGGTCTTCCATAAAGACGATTGCAATATAGATTGATGTTATGTATGTTTATACCTTTGCCGTGTTTTTATTAAGTTTGCCTCGTGTAATTTTAATTAAGTAACCTATCAGTTTGTTTAATGTGCATCGTCATATCTTCGGCAGTTAATACCTTTTATACGCACACCCTCGACACATAACTCTGTCACACTGATGTCATGTCCCCGAATAGTATTCAGTGTCAGCGTTTCGCAAATTGCAAATGGAAAACGCACCCAAGTCTGACCGCAATAATTCCCGCTATTATCATCCCTGACACAATAAGAAGACGACTGCGGTATCCCATTTAGCGGGCCGCTACCACAACATGCCGAATCTTAATGGTATAATTGTATTGTTTGTCTCGGGATGATGTCGCTGGAAATTAATTGGTTTCTGATCTTGGATCCGCCTATCTGATCCGGTCTGCGGCTTTATTCCGGCCATATTAGTGTACATATGTGCCAGTAACACTTCTCTCCTTTAATTTTTAATTTCATTACAGATTTCAGTATAGCGTTGTGATCAATGTCTGTGATATTTGTTTCTTTTTAATATCAAATAGTATTTTCTGTTCATTATTTTGTATAATATTATGGCGGGGTTATTACTATGTAACAATCTCTTCCATCCAATCAAAAATAGGTTTAACACTTGCCTTACTATGCTAAAAAAATCCACCAGCCACGGTACTGGACGCTAAGTGTCCAGTGAAAAATGTATATTTTAAATAAAAATTATGCAAAATCTGCTAGGTTATTTTTTGTAATTAGCTATAAAAATCATTTTATTATGTATTAAAACGTCGAATAATCAAATAAAATATAAGTCCTGGTCACTCGCTATCCATCACAGGGTGACAAGTGTTAAACAAACGATTTGTTAAAATCAGAATGGAATCTTCTTGAAAAATCTGGGTATCCAACGGGACTCAATCCTGTAAATCCCGGGGTGGAAAATAGATGTCTAGCCAACTAGACTACGGAGGTCGTCATTATATGCATTAGGTCGCTTTCCTATTGGTGGGAGATATCGGCTGCGAAGATGTTATGGGATATGCCCAGACCTATAGACAGCTTCTCTTTTAAATGTATTTTGTTTTCCATTGTCTTAACATGCATATTTGTAAATACACGAGTATATTTTGTATTATATTGCTCCGAATAAAACTATTTTTATGTTTTCATATATATATCAGCCATCTCACAAAGCTCATCGCCTTGTCTTAGCTACCCACGAAATTGACACCTAAACACATCAATATAATAGTTAAAAAATCCAAGCTGCAGCCAGCCGCACGTGTGATTTGACAACTATCAGCAAAATATATTTTGCTTTATTTTTTCTCTTTACGTTGGCAGTGATCTAAAGTTGTGTTAGAGTATGCATTTATATTTTAAATATTTTTTTGTAAATATTTAATTAATTTATAATTGTATCAACTTCTTATTTCTTACTTTTTATGTATTATAATTCATATAGACAAAACAATGGGCTAAATACATCTGGAGTCCTTGCCGGGCTCACCCTCGTTTTGGTGGGGGTTTGTATCTTGATTAAAATGCCTTCTCTGTCGAATGTATTTTCTTTTCCATTACCTTAACATGTACGGAATGTACCAAAAGTCGCCCTTAGGGGTTTAAAATTCTTTTAATTTCCACATTTTTTTTATTATTCAAATGGATAAAAATTCAAAATCTTTCCATTGGTGTGAGTTTGATTTTTTTTATTTTATCCATGTATAACTATTTATGAATATTAGAAAATGTAGAAATAAAAATATTTTTAAATCCCTAGGTGAGATTTTGTATAAGATGAAGATATATATTTAAATACTATTATATTTTCCTGTCAATAAACCTATTTACTTATTTACATATTGTGGAATAAAGTGCAATGCATTATCTTCGGCTCTACAATCCAGTCTAGATCTTAGCATCCTCCGAAATTCGCCTCCACCAGTCTCAATCCTGGACAACAAGTTGTCGCCAGTTTCCCACTTGGAGTGTCGATAAGTCAGTCCCTGGAGAGACAATCTCCTCCCGTATTGATCGTGTCCTCCCAACTCGTTGACGTCCGTTAGGCTTTTAAGAAACGCTTTGGGAGGCGATATTCTTTCATCGGACGTACTTAACCTTAACCATCGGAGTCTATCAATTCTAAATTAAGACTTGTATTATTTATAAATTCTCTGTCCATCTTCAGAATGGGATGCTAAAACCATAATACCACTAAGTGAGAATATTAAACGCCTCTCGACCATCTTGTAGGTGTTTTTTTATGAATCTTTGAATAAAATAGACAAACCATATTTGTATAAGCTACCTGCTAGTTGCTACAAGCTTCGGATTTTTTAGCTTTGATCAGTGTATTTAATTGCTTACCCTCATTGTTAATTTATTTCGTTTAGAATTGTAATCTCCGCTGACATATTTATAAAGTGTGTGACACGGATAAATTCGCGAACAATTACTTGATGGAACTCTAAATGACTCGATCTGCAACATACAAGGTGTTGATTATCCAATATCGGTGGCAATTAAAAATCCACATATCAATAAATCAGTCAGTCTTGGTTGTTTATACTCCAGAAAGTAAGACGAGGACAGGAATGCTTTGAAATCGAGTTCCGTCAAGAATTTACCTTACAATTGATATATATTTTTCAATTAAACTCTGCTAGTATGCCATACATGCATTCATTTATCTAATCGACACTTGATTGTAGAATATAGAAGTGACGAGTTTATTGCTATTCGGCAATATCTTGGAATCAACCAGACAACAGTTATGTAGATTCGTGGGAATAATAATCAAAGAAGAAAGAAAAAAAAATAAACCCGAATTATACATATTAGCAAACGATTGGAAAAGTTACTAAATAATGTAGAGATCTATTCCTTGTCACAAAGTCCTTGAATTACCACAAGCGGTGTAAGATAATTTTAAGTGGCATGAATAAAACCATTTTGTGATCTAGGTTTAGAATAACAATTGATAATTAACGTTTTAACTATCTACACAAACAGAGGTTTTAAAGTGACTCGAGGTAAAGGGAAGAGGATTGTTGAGAAAGGCGCGACATTACCGTGGATGCTAAAGTTCTTCAACAGGTACTAGTACCTATATATAATATATGCCTAGCTAATGGAAGTCGACTTTTCTGCATTACACATACACGCGATGAAAGGAAAGCGTGTCGACACGATTTCAGATATCCAGAAGGCTTCCACTGCGATTTCGGAGGCCATTCCGAAGAATGAGTTTCAGAAGTGCTTCAGAAAATTTTACATCGGTTTCCAGTATTGTATTGACTCACAATGAGTGTATTTTGAATAAATGGTAATGTAAACTAAAAATACACAATGTATTGTATTTCATTTCCCGTCAGCCACCTTTTTTTGTTTATTTTTTTTTACCTGGTGAGCTTATTGCCATGTGGCGATCTCTTCAAACCAACCAGAAATATGTTTCAATGGACAACCTTTCGCTTTGGACTTACTGTGTATGTAGGTGGCTCTTGTTATTGATTTGCATTTCTCCAACAGTCATTCGTATGGTATATTCAAAGATTTTCACATTCTTTCCACTAGTTGAAAATATTTTTTTTATTCGGAGTTGTTGCCGTGCTGAGTTGGATTACACGACGGCTGACATTTCGAAGCGTTGCAGCCTTAAATGACCAGACGCGTGCTTCTTGCGTACTTATTATATTCGGTCATTTTTAACATCGCCCTGAGGATAGTGGCTGCAATGCCATCGAAAAGTCGCTCTTCGTTTAACCGCTCGCTACTAAAAGTCGCTCTTCGCCAACTCAACATGGAAACAAATCTATAAAACATTTTAAACTAGTAATTTGTATTCTCACAAATACACCAGATAATTGAAAGCATAATTAACTTTTTTGGATGTTATTATTAAAATGATTCCGATTTGTTATAAATTTGAATATAACGAGTGTAAAATTATGTTTTGATTAATATCTGTGTTTACCAGTTAAAAAAATAAATCTATGTACAGTTGTTTCATCATTGTGTGTATTGGAATTCTTCGTGTTTATGGACACAGCCACATACTTCACCTTACTTTGTTTTATTTATTATATTTACTTTTTTGTGCATTCGGAGAACATGTTTGCGCACTTGTTTTTAATTCGTCGGAAAAATTGCATAAACTGGACACTTATTTTCTTTTCGGTCATCAACGGCAAACGAACTCGCAACCTCCGAGTAAAAGTCAATAATTATCCCCATCCCGAACCGTGTCAGTTGTCAGCGGAAATTATTCCATTGCAGTCTGGCGAGAACCAATTCATCGATTGGGGAATAAGTATATATTTAATATTAATGTCAACATATTCTAATACTTAATGTATTATATTATAGTATAGGTAAACAACAACCGCGCTATTTCAAAAGTATCGAAAATGACAATACATAATAGTGTGCTGGTGCCCACCTTGATATACGGAAGTGAAACTAGAACTTGGCAGAATATGGATTAAAATAAAAAGTAATGCTGTGGAGGAGATGCGAGCTCTAAGAAACATTTTTTGAGTTTCAATGTAGGAGAGAAAGCAGAATAATTCATAGATAAAATTAATATTTTACGTAAGTTGAAGAAAGGAGCTTTACGATGGTTTGGACATGTAAAGATAATTAATGACTAAGCGAATATACAATTCTGAAGTGCAAGATGTGTGAGAGAGAGAGATAGACCGTGGCTGGATCATGTGAAACATATTTTGAATTTGAATGAAAGTTAAGTGAGAAGTATGATTAATAGAAGATTATGCATGACGACGTGTATGAATGTAGAGTAGGTGAAAGTTGTTATATATTAAAAAATAGATAAACGTTCTGTTTACCTACCCCGTAAGGGACACGGCGTTGAGATACTCGTTTGTGTGTATACATATGCAGGGCACATTTACATACTCGTATGTTATCTCCTCTGCATGTAGACAGCAATCGATAAAAACACAACATTCGAATGTGGTGTTTTTATCGATTGCTAAATAATTGTTTTTTCTTACTTATTTGTTTAATGTTTCTTGTTTATTTGTTTTGTTGGAAAATTTCTTATTATTAATATATAAGCCAGACAAATACTGTAGAAATACGTGCATTGAGAATAATTTGGTCTGTCTGGAGTGATGAATTGTGAGGAGTTTGATTTCGCGTGATGTATACATATGTAATTGAGTGTCACTGTTTGTCAGATCGATGAGAATGTACAACGGGGTTTTATATAATTCAAAATCGGAAAGAAGTATCGATTTATTTTTTCATGCTGTATGTCCTCAGTGAGATACAGGCAAAAACCTAGTGTACAGGGGACACAACAAATGAAAGGCAACAAACCCAGATCCATTAAAGTTGTATCCGAATTAAATTACCTGTTGTTTTTCGTAAATTATGTATATTTCTTGTCATGTGTAAAATAAATAAATAATACACGGAGTTGCAATGTATGACAGAATATGGAATAAATTGATAAGAGATGATGTTGAGTAAGAGGAAGAGGCACACGCTGAGATGGTTTGGTCACGTGGAACGAATTACCAAAGAAAATATTATAAAGACAAATATATGATATAGTGCGAATGTGAGTAGAAATCGTGCGAAAGGAAAACAAAGGAAAGTATGATTGGATCAAGTGGTGTATCTTAAAAGAAGGAAACTTAAAAAGTTAGATAAATCGTAATAATTGTATGGATGTAGAAGAGGTTAAGAATGTGTGTCTAGATAGGAGTGTCTATCACTATATTCTCTCTGCCTACTCCGATAGGGATATGGCGTGATGGTATGTGTGTATATACGAGTAAAAGCCCTACGTGATGGTGTGTACATTTATAAAAGCCCTATACTACCTATGTACAAAATAAACTAAAATAATTCTACCACTTAGTGATAAAAAATCATAATCATCATCAAATTATGAGGTTAAACCAGCCGATCTGTTAGAATAGATATCGGCAAATGATAATTTCAAATTCCACTGGAACCCAGATTTAAAAAAATGTATATTCCAGGCTGGTTTTCATTTAAGCCATCTTTCTGGTTGGTTGGAAGAGATTGCCTCGTGGCAATAAGCTCGCCAGGTTGTATTGTATACAACGAAAGTGAAATACAATACAATTTCTAAGAAGTAATAATTTATGTACACGACAAAACGAACCCAATGAATTTATACGCCAGATAGTGTCAAGCTGCGACCTCTCTTCCTTAGTAGTTATACCCGTGATAGTCATTAGATCCCGTTACTAAAGAACCTTACAAAGGACTCGGCAGGCTCCATTATCGTAGTACTACGTCCATCTTGACCTTACGACACAAAAGCGTATCTCGTTACCCACTGTCTTCCGTTTGAAACAACTATGTACAAGGCTTTTCACTTCTGTGTTTTCTTGTATTGTATTATTATCGTGTTTATATGGAGTATATAAATGCAACGTTGCTTACGACACAATGATAAAATTTCCGGAATTTAATTTTATACGAATAATAAAAGGATGATTTACTACATATCGCCGTTAAGAGAAAAACTCTTCAAGAGTGATCTGACTCGGGACTCTAACCCATTTGACGGATAAAAATATTACAAAATATAAATATTGAGTGTGAGGATAGGAAGGTAGTGACTGCGGCCATTAGATTAGGTACTTTCCCGTATATGCATATGTCCAGAAAACATATTTGGTAACAAAATTGCAGAAAACTTATCGAGGGAAGACGAACTACAATAGAAACTTTTGTAAATCTTTATAAATTCGACTTACAAGTGTTCCAAGTGAAAGAGATACATGCATATCATTACGCCGTGTCCCTATCGGGATAGGCAGAGATGTCACAACTCCAGACGCATCGCGACGCATCTATCGCCACAGTTCTCGAAATCTTTTGAAGGTTTTAAATGGTCTGAACCCTCCAGAGTATATTCCTTCCAAAAGTATCAGGAACTCCGAGAGTACGATCGAGATAATCTTTCATTTTTTCTCGGTTTGCCTCAACATAATGATTTGTGACCAAAATGATCTAGGCATAATTGGCATCCCGGAGATCACGTCATGTACTCATACATTAGTTTTCTTTTTTGTATTTTAATTAATTACGCTTTAATTGTATATAATGCAATCACCTGGTTAGTTACCACGTGGCAAGCAATTTCAAACAACTCGAAATATTTTTTTAGAGACCTGAAGAGGAAACCAATCTCGAAACATTGTGTTTAAATTTAAAAGTCTGGGTTTAAACGGAAATCGGGTTGTCGCTAGTTCCAGGCTGGAAGACAGTTGTCGCAACTAGGCCATGAAGGTCGTCTTATTTTATCATTTACCTTTTTTGTACATCTTATCATTTAATTATTTTATGGAAAATAAATTTTGAAATGCGAGTGATAGCTAAGTGATAGCTTTTATATGTACCTATACATTATTCAAGTAGATTTTTTAATAGGTGAACTTCTTCTCAATGTCATGTCAGGTCCCCCCAACGTTTAATATCACTTGAGAGTAGATATCTTTGTCCCCGGCAGCCCGAAAAAATCTCCTTCGCCCCTTATGCCAGTCCAATCACGTATATTGCGGAGCCAGGAGATTTGCCTCCTGCCAACACCTCTTCCGCCTTCTATTTTGCCTTGGATGATAATTTTTTTTCATGATGATTTTTTTAATTTTTTCATGATTGTTTTATTTTTTCATGATCATTTTTTTTCATGATGATGATGATGATTCATGATGATGATTTTTTTAAATAGAATTCCAGTCTGGTTAACACTTAGGGCTTATAAAAACATCTTTCTGGTTGGTTGGAAGAGATTGCCACATGGCAATAAACTCGCCAGGTTAAAAAACTTTGGCTCTTTGAAGAACCCTTGTGTTGCTGATCATATCTGTCCAGGGTATCCGTAGCATTCTCCGGTGCATCCACATTTCGAATGCTTCCAGTCGGTTCATACTACTTACTTTGAGGGTCCATGATTCCACTCCATGCAATAACACTGACCAAACGTAGCATTCGACTAACCGTTGTCGAAGTTTCAAGTTTAGATTATCATCGCAGAATACGCTTCTCATTTTATTAAAAGTCGCACGAGATGATTCAATTCTGCACTTGACTTCGGTTTCCGGGTTCTAGTCTATTTGTTCACTTTCGAAATTTCCTTTAATATTCTATCTTAATAGGTGAACTAATAATAAATAATCATGTACAATACAAGAATGTATTATATACCATATTATGACATCTAATTAGATTTTGATCGTGTTTATACCTCTTCCAAGGCAGCCATAAATATTTATAGCATCATTGTTTCCGATTACTGTGCTTTACTTCGCTATCAACATCGCGGTTTAATGTTATTTTACCTCAAGTTGACATTTAGAATTGCACGGCCATTGTGTTGTGGGGTACTCGTGAACAATGTTGGCGGCGCGCACCCACCCCCCACCCTCTGCTGACTGCCATCTAGTAACTAGTCTGTCTTTGTTTACTTTCGAAATTTCCTTTAATATTCTATCTTAAACTTTCGACAATGATCGTTCGACTCTAGTGCGCTCTAATTATTGGAATCGATTTAATTCACAGGTATTTTCTATTTTTCTATAATATAAATTTCAACCGACATATTTGTGTAATGTTTTCTCAGATGATTCAAGGGTTATACATGGCATATCGAACGGTGTGGAGCGATAGGAAACAAGTCAATGGATCCCTTAAATACATATACTTGAACCGGACAGAATGCAAAATCTGCTGAGATAATAACAGTCCACAACAATATTTTAATGCCAACTTTGATGCATGGAAGTGAAACGTTAACGTGAAAAAAATGTGAAAGGAGCCAAAAAAATGCACTGAGAAGAATACAGAATGAAGTGATAAAGGATGAATGTGAACTTAAGGCTGGTGTATTGAGTAAGATGAAGAAGAGCATTCTGAGATGGTTTGGATATTTAGAACGAATAAATGAAAAAAATATATTTACAGTACAAATGTGAGGGCGAGGCGTGTGAGAGGAAGGGATAGGAAAATATGGTTGGGTCAAGTGATGGTTTTTGAGGAGAAAAGTAGCAGAGATTCAGATAAAACAGGTCAACCACTATATCCATCTTCATAATGTGGCAAATAAAGGAGATAACATTTGAATACAATAAAACCGTATCTTTATATTTGTTGATCTTATGAAGGCATTTGACGAGGCGTTGCTGGGTGATGTAATCGGAATCCTATCAGTGAACGAAATATCACCCGTTATAGCCAAGACCATCTAGAATATTAATACAAATCGCAAAATGAAGGTTGAAATTCTAGCGATTACTGGAATAAGTTCAAATTACTGCACCTGATCATCCAAGACAAAATAGAGGGTCGAAAAGGTGTTGGTAGGAGGTAAATCTCCTGGTTCCCCAATATACGTGATTGGACTGGTATAAGGAGCGTTGGGGATATTTTTCAGGCTGCCGGGGACAAAGATGACTATTCTCGGGTGATAGTCAACGTTGGGGAGACCTGACATGACACTAGGAAGAAAGAAAAATGGAATAAGGCATAATTGACAGAGATCGACTACAAGATGGGCGATAAATCAATAAGCATCCATGTGCTATGTAGTATTTCCTCTTATAATTCAGCAATGTTGGCTAAATGAATGTACGGTAGGGTGTTTAGATAAAGGTTTGAGTATGAAAGTTAATAAGCCGAGTCAGTAGTTGAAAAGGGTAATTGTAATCCATAGATGAACAAATAAAGATTTTAACAAGTAAATTAATATTGCTTTGTGGGAAGCGTATTTTCGAGAGATGGTACGATATTGAAAAGTGTGTTGAGTGAGAGAACAACGATCACGGTTCATTAAGTACATTTTTGCTAATCAACCGCATAAAACTTCTACAACGATTGCCTTTCGTCTCTCTAAATATCCCAACCTCTCCAGTTCCATCAGTTTTTTGCTTCTGAGACAACTGACCCGCGAAATTCCCACAATGCAACAAGTCTGGACTGCAGCAGCTCATGAGATTTGACAAAAAAAAAACAATGAAAATCTCCGTCCCTGCGTCACAGTTCAACAATATAAATGTAGCGGTTTTTTTAATAATTTTTTTTAAATTCTTGAATAAAACACACAATTTGATTTGATTTTAAAAAAACTTTTTATTGGTCATTGAAGTATAATGAATGAAATTTAAACACAATAAACAATATCCGCCAAATGTCCACATCTTGCAGCTCCACAGATGTCCACTCTTTTGTCAAAATTTTCGATGACATTTTGGCAAAATTGCGGTTATAACTCACCAATAACGCGAATAATTTCGTCCTTCAGCTCAGGTATTGATCGGGGGTCATTCTTATAGACCTTCACGTAACTACAGAAAAAATAGTCCAACGGTGTCAGATCACATGATCTTGGTGGCCAATTAACATCACCGTTTCCGGAGATTACAATAGATACAATAATTGTCAATTTGAACGCGTCGTTATATTGTATACGACTCCATTTTTATGAATGCCATACATTACTCAGTGAGATACAGGCAAAAGCCTAGTTTACTCGGGATACGACAAATGAAAGGCAACAAACCCAGATCCATGTCTCAATTAAATTACCTGTTGTTTTTTTCGCAAATTATGTATATTTCTTGTCATGTGTAATAATAAATAAATAAAATAAAATTACACTTCTCAAATGTCACAAGACCCAGGCAAGTTTGCGACGCCATCTGTGTTTTATCCAAGAATTTAAAAAACCGCTCAATTTGAAAGACCCTGTATAAAATTGACAAACTCACCTCAAATTTATTAAGCTATTGATTGGCGTCAAATGACGATGCAGAATACTTTGAAATGTTTTCGAAGAATATGTCACTCGTTTTATGGTAGCAGTCAATATAAGGACTGTCAATTTACTTTCTCAGAGTTGTACGTCGCTGGGCGGTCAATCATAAGCTTTACCCAATACTTCTGTCCCCGTTTCCCTGGTTGCATCCTGTTACGTGTCCTCTCGCCGCTCGGCCGTGTTTGCGCTCGTGCTCCACAAACTGTTCCCGGAACACGCGTGAGCGTTGCACCGCTGCAGCGCACCATGTCGCACACTCGCTCTGCCTTTGTGGGCCACTGGGTTGGCTAAACGGACCAGTGAGGAATGACATTGCCACAATTTCGTTTAATCAAATACACAATAGATAATACAAAGTTTTAGGTACACTTTGAAAAAAAATCATTAATTGTATAATACTCGTACATTACAATGAATCTTACAAAATGATTTTTTAAATTTGGCATGTGCTTCATTTACAATATATTCAAAATAAGCTTGATTTAAAAAAAAACAGTTAATAACTATTCAACAATACGACATAAAATTCCACAACAATTAAAATGATACATATGTACTCGTAAGTATACGAGTCACAGTTTAATCACACGATACGGGGCCCCCTCGAGTAGGTTTCCCGCACTTCACCACACCAGTTTGACATTCATGTGCAAATAATAGTACAGTACAAATTCAATACTTCACCAACTCGACAATCAGTCTATTTTTTATGACTTTCGACATGTTACAATATAAAATTCCGAATTAGTCATTGTAACGTGTTGTAAGTTCTATAACGATGCATAAACTCTTCCGATTTGTGATAGTAACACATTCTGTTTCATTTGTAGTGTATTGTATTAGTGTTATACTGGTAGTGTACATATACTCGTACAATCATAAAGTTTGATAGGACAACAAAACGATAGCAACGACAAAAGCCCTGTCATAATACCCAATCGGATCGATTCGGCCACCCTATTGGATCGATTCGGAACAATCATTTTATTAGATGAAGACAAAACCGATCTCAAAATGTTACTCCTTTCCGAAGGAGAAACATTTGTCAGACATACATGATGGAACCCACTATTATAGAGCTTTAAAATATAACAAAATAAATGTGTATGTGCAAGAATGGAAGATGGCGGTTGCGGCCATTTGTTTGGATATATCCTCACATCTAAATATGTTTATAAATACATATTTCATTGTAAAGTTAGTCTTCTAGTGCCTCCGGAATCTACACATAGAGGCAGATCATTCCACGCCATGGAACCAGCTACGGCCAAAGACCTGTATTACCCCTATTGGATCTATTCGGAATCAATAAAAAAATTCGATGAAGATGCGATCGACCTCAAAGTCATCTCTCAGATATAGATCCGAAAGATACAATGGAGACATCCCATAATAAAACTCGAATACAAAGAGAGAAAGTTTACGAAAACCATGAAAGAATTTTTTCTCAATTTGAAATAGTCAAATATATCTGGTTTCTATTTTAGACAAATTTTAAGCGTTCCACAAAAAAAAAACATTTTTTAAAATTTTCATTGGTTAATGGATTTGAAAAGACTTCATGAAATTAACACAAATAAAATTGGCATAAATCGATCACGGCCTCATGTCTCGCTTACTTGAAAAACTCTTCGTGGTTTCTGCAAGAATACTTACAAGACTTTCATATGAAGAACTTTGTCCATACATTGAAGAATATTACTCGGTTTAAAGTGGCTCACGAGTACACGTTCGTCAAGTAACACGGATCTATTTTAATTATATTACCCTCGTTTTTAAGTATATGCACTAAGTACTTATTTTGTATCTTGATTCTGCAATATTTAGAATCGGCTCTCCAAAATAAATTGATAACTGGAAAAATGATGCGCAAACACACCCGTTTTCCGCGTAATTTACTAAACAAAATGAAATGTTTCAATATAAGTGTAAAACTATGTTATTCTACTAAATTATTTCATTGTTATTTGTGGAATAACGAAGTAATTTATTGTTAAGTATTCTAATATGGAGTACCATAATTTTAAATCCGAAACCTTTAGGCCTCGGCCACACAGGTAGTAGCCTCGCTTGATGCTTAGAGCTATGTTACGAGTTAGGCGACATATCCTAGCGAACCAACGTACCGCTTACTATCGCAGTAGCCACACTGCAAGCTTCACGCC
This sequence comes from Odontocerum albicorne, assembly GCA_949825065.1. Classification (NCBI taxonomy): domain Eukaryota; kingdom Metazoa; phylum Arthropoda; class Insecta; order Trichoptera; family Odontoceridae; genus Odontocerum; species Odontocerum albicorne. The sequence goes on along the minus strand of OX463839.1, from coordinate 53,718,882 downwards.
ACGTTGCATGACGATTAGTCATCGAGTGAATCTCCTAGCGAACAGACTTGTTGGTTAATTTACAAGATGGCGGAAGTTTTAATGGCAGCTGTGTATAAAAGGGAGCCTTTGTGGAACCCATCGAGCAAATTATAGAAAAATGTACCTGTAATAAAATCACTTTGGAATGAAGTTGCACAGAAAGTAAATAAAGATGGTAAGTTGTAATGAAATAGGTTAGTTTTGAGATTGACATCGTGTGTTGAACGCTCCCAACTGTGTTGACTCAACCGCTTCCAACTGTCAAATGAATTTGTGCGTAGCACTATGGTGTGGCCAGGCATGAAGTCACCTAGTATATGAGTCACGTAAAATCTAGCTTAACACCTAACGAAGCACTTTGGTGTGGCCTCGGCCTTAATAAATTAAATGTTTTAAATTCATGAATATCTTTAAGCATCGTAGATTGTTCGTATTGCACCCAAAATGGAGCAAATTGACAGCAGTTGCAATAGTTGAATCACTGAAAACCACATGCCGATGATCTTTTTCAAAGTTTTCTCAAAGAAACTGTCTTCTTAGAGGTTACGGGATCAGTTCTTGTTGGAACCTAATTTAATTTAAAAAGGTTCCAGTCTGGATTTCACTTCTTTAACATGTTTCTGGTTGATGGAAAAAAATCACCTATTACGAATGAATATGCTAAATTGTGCTATATACAACGAAAGTATTATACGTACATACTTTCATGACATCACACCATTATCCTGTAGGGGTAGGCAGAGATGACAGAGGGCCACAATTTCCTGTCTCGGCACACATCTTAAGCTTCTACATCCATAGACTTTCTCGTACTATACATTTATCTATACAATACAAATTATTAGAACTTAAAAAACTTATATGAATATATTTTTTTCTATTTGAGTTTAGATATATTTTTTCCCCTAGATTTAAGAGAGATATAGTATTTTTTTTTGTATAAGATATTGCTCCTGAAACCTTATAATGGTTGAAGGTAAGAGCTCCATTGCAGTGAATAGATTTCTGTCGGATTACTTTTATAAAAAAATATGACGGAATGGCTTAACACACTAATGGGAAGAAATCTACTCAATATCCTTTAATGAATGTGTGAAGCATGTTACTTTAATTGAAGTTTATTGTGCATTTTTTCTTCAAAATAAGTGTAAAATCATTTGGTTTAAAGATGGAATTCTACAAAATAAATATTAATCAATAAAACGATTTGAAAAATAAAACAATGTATATTTGCTTCACTTATTTAATCAATGTTTTTTTTGCATGACCTTGATTGAACTCGTTTCAATTTCATGTTATTTTTTTTCGCATATGAAATTAAAAAAAACACTTGAACAAATAATCTAAAACACGTGCACAACCTTTGCGTTAAATGTGTCGAATTGTTTTTTTTTTCCGTAGGTGCAACTAGACAAGCTTGGAAAAAAAATACTATTGAATACTAGAAATCCTTGTGATAGTTCAACTATGAACGTGTTTGTTTCATTGAATTATTCGCAACAAATTGTTTTGTAAAAATTTAGGTCGTGGGCCCCGCCTTTATGTTTTGAATTACCATTGAAATGTTATTGCGAATATTTATTTGGAGATGCATAATTTGCGATACGTGAGTTGCTCCATTCGAGGTTTACCACGCATTGTGATAATAATTGCTGTTTTAGATTCTAAAGATCGGTGCGATAGCGCTTCAAAACAGTTTGTGGCAGTCGTACACACAGGAATCTTTGATGAGTAATTTAATTCTCGATATGTTAATTACTGAATAAATAAATATCATTCTCACGGACGTTTTGAAAGCTTGTTATTCACGGAAAACTGTTATTGCGCATCGGTTATAATAAAATGATTGTTCTGAATATTTAGAGCATTTCGTGAGACGAACGTATCTGCAGGGTGCGGCGGAAATAACTCCCTGTTTTAAAAAGTTGATAAAAAAGGCATCATAGATGTTTTGGAAAAATAATTTTATTCTCAGAAAGTAAAAAGTGTACCATCTGTTATCTTGTTTAAAAAAAGCTATCATTCAAATGCCGACTAAGTTTTTATACATGTCTGAATTCCGCACTACTCTCTTGGTAATTTCTGGTGTTATTACCTCGATTTTGTGTTTAGTAATAATTTTTAACCTGACCAGATAGATGCATTGTGACTGAGCTAGTCGCGTTCATAAAGTTCCTTTGCACCCTTCATTTTCTACGGACAGGACAGAAGGGCTGCGTGGAAAATTCTTCTCACACTCCAATCAAAAATTCCCATAGCTGTAGCATCCTTACGGGCTAAACTTCGTGGAAATCGGGTAACGGCATGTATAACTTGAACGTTTTGCGGTGTTGACGCTCTGAGGTCTATATTTTTTAAAGTCGGAATTTTTAATTTGTAACCCATAACTATATGGTCTTCCTGCCATGAATTGTGGCGATTCGACCTTACCTGCTTTTGTATTTTTCTTCCGTCATAAACTGGAATCGAATCTTGTTGTCAACAATACGAAGCGTATACCAAGTAATTTAATATTGTCAGGCTGTGTCGTGTTTTTCAATGTTATGTTTATATTGTTTATATTTGCTTCACACTTATTCAGTTGTATGCTACCACGCCGCTTTAGTGTCTTCGCTAGTGGCTCTTGAAATAAATTAACAATTTTGTTTTCACTAAATATTTTTTTACATACGCATTAATCACATTTTATTTTTAATTTGTTTCAGGTGAGCTTGACGGAATTAACTATAATGCCCTTTGTAACAATGCAATATATAACAAGAGGTAAGTCATTCGAAGTTAATTGCTTGAATTTTTTTGCTTAACTTTTATGGAATTGCATCATGAAAAACGATTCTTCTTCTTCCTTCTTCCCAGTGTCATGTCAGGTCCCCCCAACGTTGAATATCACCTGAGAGTAGACATCTTTCTCCCCGGCAGCCCGAAAAAGATCTCCAACGCCCCTTATGCCAGTCCAATCACGTATATTGCGGAGCCAGGAGATTTTCCTCCTGCCAACACCTCTTCGGCCTTCTATTTTGCCTTGGATGATCAGGTGCAGTAATTTGTACTTTGCTCTTCTAAGTACATGACCCAAGTAGGACACTTTTCGAATTTTAATATTAGTCAGCAACTCTCTATCAACTTTGGCTCTTTGAAGAACCCTTGTGCTGCTGACCAAATCCCTCCAGGGTATCCGTAGCATTTTCCGGTGCATCCACATTTCGAATGAAAAATGATTGCCAAACATTATTTAATTCCACCTATCTTTATGTCGTATCTACCATTTTAGCTATCATATTGCATTTATGACTGCTCAAAAGAAAATTTTTTAAATTCTACAATATTTATTATAATTATCATCTCACCGTATCCTTATATTAGAGTAAACAAATGCTACAGATCTCTCCTTTATTAATCCTGAAAGCTTACACTTCTGACGTATTCAAACACCTTGTAATGTATGCCCACTTTCCCTTTTTTCTTTCTATTTCATTCGAATTGAGCGAATAATTCGTCTCCACTCCGGAGCCATGATGAGTGCAGCACTCAATGAGGAACTAGTCATTGCTTTGATTTGTATATCCACCTTGCTGGACGTCGTCTTATAGCCGCCCTTCAACACTTCCAGTCACCTGCCAACGTCTCCGAACTGTTTCCATATCTTCTAGCGATATGTCCGAAGTATGGCAGTATACTTACTCTGCCTGCATGTAATTGACAATCTTTCTTTGACTTGTGGATCTTGGGAGGATGGGCGCATTGGTGCGTCTTGCAGACCATGAGATGCGACGCGTAACATATCTCTCATCTTTTCTCAACCTCCATTATTTAAGTGACCTGGAAGATACGTCCCATAGTGGTATTATTATCGAAGGTCACATTTGCAGCCCAACTTGCCTATTTTACTCAAATTTCAAGCATTTTCCTTAGAAATCAATGTAAATGCTTTTTATTTAAAACTTTGTGCTTGTATAATATAATAACTTGTCAAGTATTTTTGGTGAAACGAATGAGTTATGATATCATCATGCTCTTAGGCCAGAAGAGGAGACTAAGTATTATTTTGAGACTCACATGGTCCAAGTGAGTAACCTTTGAATGTCATATGGAAACGACCGGTCATTTTTTTTGAGGAGCTGGGTGGAAGATAAACAAACAAGATTTGTTTTTACAGCAATATTTTATAATGCTCTAAACACGTAAAATAATACTGAACTTAGAAGCAAATTTAAACTACACCAAAGGTTTCGGCTTTAACTTTGTGAAACTCCAAATTATAATATTTAACAATATATATCTTTGTTGTTTCACTAATAAAATTAATCCTCGCTATATGTGACTACCTCCTGTCCCGATGTGGTTGGTTCACGGTAACGTGACACCAGTCTGACCTAAGCACCGCCCTTAGAACAAGCCGTGATTATTTCGCCTGGCAAGAGCCTCGGGCTAGGAGGTAGAAAGACGTGTAGCAGGTATAAGCGTAATTAGTGGAATAATAAAGTAATTTATTGCTAAATATTAAAACGATCCAAATTTATTGAAAGTGTGTTTTAATTTAACTTCACTCGAATGATTTGTCGAATTCCACGTACGTTAAATGATCAGTATTTTTGTATTAATAATGAAAAAGATATATATGATACATACCGTGTTCCTTGCGAAGTAGATATAACGAACAGTCTCCATATTTTCCTATTTAAGTCCACAAATTACACTGCCTCCATACATTTATTTTCAATATTTTGATTGTCAAACTGATTACGTCACATATTTACAAACCAGTTTTATAATAATTTAAAGGGCATGTAAACCGTTTAAATTTATCCAGATACGACATTAGGTTATTTTGCCTCCTTTCATAATTTTATCTCTGCTCTTTCCGATTCTGGACTATGCGGACGTATGTTACTTGGATGTTACAGAGGAACAGCTGGACAAATTACAGCGTCTTCAAAATGTGTGTCTAAGATTTATTTTCGACCTACGAAAGTACGATCATATAACTTCATACCAGAAGGCATTGAACTGGTTGAATGTTAGAAATAGACGCCAAATTCACATACTGTCTATTGTATAATGTCCTTAACTGTCCCGCCGCACCCTCTTATCTCGCCGAAAATTTTCAGCGTATTTCCAATCATGGATTAGCGCTACGCTCAAACAGAGATTGTTTATTGGCCTTTCCAGTTCACCGCTCCTCTTTCTTTACGTCGTCCTTTACTGTCCATGCAGTGAGACTCTGGAATCAGTTACAAACTAATATAAGACTCGCTCCGTCCTCGGCATGCTTTAAGAAGCGACTGAAAAAACTCAATTTCTAGTCAGTAAAATAACGTGTTTCATTCCTGATTTTTCTTTTCCTTTCCTCTCCACCATCCTTTCCTTTCCTTTTGATTGATGATATCTCACTTTATATGAAAAATAATGTTCGGGTGATTGTCCGTCTTTGTGGGGTTTGTGGGCATGTTCTCACGTATATGTTTATGGGTTTCGTGGGGATGGATAGTCATTTGATTGATTTATGCGACCACGTAACTTGCTTCATTTACTTTGGTCTGGTTGGTTGGAAGAGATTGCCACCTGAAAATAAGCCCGCCAGATTGTATTGCAATAAAAGTGTTAAATAAATAAAAATAAATAACTTTACGTCTGCCTTCTACGATGAAAGGAAATATTGAAAAAAAATGTAATGTGAGATGTGGTTTAAATAAATGTTATGAGAATGTATATGAGGATGAGTAAGAAGTGAAAGGTAGTCGTGTATGCTGCTGTAGAAATTGGTAGTTTTTCATGTGTTCTTGTTTCATGTTGTGAATATGAGAAATCGTAATTTATTTTATTCTGAAAGTAATTGATACTTAAACTCGTCAAGTGCAGATTAAGGCGCGTTTATTTTATTGCTATAGTTCGGAAATTCTAGGATGAGTCCTGTGACAGCTCACAAATTTGCCCCAATACAACCTTGTAACTATGTTCAGTAATTTTAATTATTTTATCAACTTTAATATAACCCTCAGTTCTAATAAATACCAAGTTATTTAGGTAAATACATTACATAAGGTTGTATTGGGGCAAATATGTGAGCTGTCACAGGACTCATCCTAGAATTTCCGAACTACAGGCTGCAGTATTTCCATTACATACTTACCATCACTCAATTTTCCTGCCGGGGTAGGCAGCGAGGACAGAGCGCCGTACGATTTCTCTGATTTTCAACGATTCCTTATTTCGGAATATCATTCACTTGAACCAACCATACTTTCCTTGGTCTTTCTCTTACACACATTCCGCATACATTTGTTTTATAATTCTGTTTTTTTTTTGTCTTTCTTCATTCATTCGTACGAGATAACCAAACCGTCTCAGCGTGTTCTTCTTCATCGTATTTAACACATCAGCCCTTAGTTCAAAGTAATCTCTTTTCACTTCATTCAATATTCTGTCATACATTGTCACTCCATATATTCTTTTCAATGCACGCATTCATGCAGCATTTATTTGGCTCTCAATATTTTTCCACGTCCACGTTTCACCCCCATACATCAAAGTTGGCTCCAAAATATTATTGTAGACTAAGATCTTAGCTAATTTTGATACTCTCCGGTTCGAGTATATATATTTTAGTGCCCCATTGACTCGGATTTCTATCGCTACACGCCTTTCGATATCCCTCTTAATATACATGTGTCTATGATGTGAAAAAACACAGAATGGACATTTTTTAGCCATCGCGAATAGTATCTAATGCCTCCGAGTTCTAAGCAAACATTGTACTAACTGGGTCACGGAGGTCGTGGGTTATGCGGAGAAAGATTATTTTTTTGTAACGGCATTTTGTTAATGATGTGAACGCGAGTCTATTCCTCCATGCTAACGCAAATTTATTACGGCCCTGTTGCTCTCGAATCAAAGTAAATATTGACTGCTGAGGTGATGATCGGTGAAGTCTTAAGTAAATCTCGAGTCCTCAAAGTGCTCGCAAAATATTTATCTTGTCTCTTGTATTTAATTTTCAGAAATGGTTTATCAATAAACAAACCTGTAAACGTGATCATTCGGCGGAACATTAATTTTAAATAAAAATACTGAGGTGCACGGCGCTGTACGATAATCACACGGTAGGATGCTGATCACAATATTTGTTGTGAGCATCATTTTCCATTCAACTATACGTCGGACTATCTTCGGCGCGATTTGCCACTCTAACCTTGTGGCGGTCGGGGATAATTTTAAAGCTTTTTCAAATGTTTGTGATAAAATTGATGACTTTCTTAGAGGCGCTTTGAGTGGACCAAATATAAATCATTTTTGTATATAATTTTATTTAATTAACGACACAACATATTCGCGATATCTGCCCGTCTTTATATACAAATGAATGATATCTGTGTATTTATATACAAATGAACATGTGACAGGTTATACGAGTTCAAGTACTTAAAATTATTGACAAAAAATACAAAACTTTATCTTAAACTAACATGAAGATACAAAAAAGCAGTAGTAATAATAAATTACAGTCATTGTTTTAAAATTATTTAATAATTATATGTATATTTAAGTTCAATATATGTTATGTATGTATACCACAAAATATTACCAAACTTCACCAAGTAGACTTACGTAATTGTCGAAGACTTATTTTATAGAGGTAAAGAACTCAGATTTGTTTTTAGTGGAATAACGCTTACATAGAACAAAAATTAGATTTTTTGAGAATTGGATTATTTATCAAAGGTTTCAGCTTTAACTTAGTGGAATTCCATATTAGGATATTTAACAATAAATTACTTTTTTATTCCATTAATTACATTTATCCCTGCTGAACGTATTTCCATCTCCTATTCTGGGACTTCAGGTATTCCGCCGGAAGAAAGCATCGGGACAGGAGGTAGAAACACGCGTAGCAGGGATAAATGTAATTTGTCGAATAACAAAGTAATTTATTTCATGAATCTTCGAAAAGACTATAGTTTCACTTTGTGGTGCCATTTTTTTTACATAAAAGGAAAAAATAAGTAAAATAAAAAACTTATTTTATATTTTTGTGTTCACCACAGGTTTAATTTAAGTTCACAACTAGTTTCCAAGACCACCGTCTTCTTCGTCAGGTGAATATAAACTAAGTTGCTCAAATATATTCTGTACAAGTGTAAATAACCTAATATAAAAGAGGTGAGGTAGGGGAGTGAAGTGGGGAGGTATGTAATATTGTACAATGGGGAATGGGACGGGGAAAAAATATGTGAAAGTGAATGTGAATCTTTAAGACAGGGGAGGAATTTAAATATTCACATTTTTTTTCCACGCCCCATTCACCATTGTATTACATCTCTCCCCACTTCACTCCCCTACGTCACCTCTTTTATATTAGGTTATTTACACTTGTACAGAATATTTAGCAACTTAGTTTATATTCACCTGACGAAGAAGACGGTGGTCTTGGAAACTAGTTGTGAACTTAAATTAAACCTGTGGTGAACACAAAAATATAAAATAAGTTTTTTATTTTACTTATTTTTTCCTTTTATGTAAAGTAATTTATTGTTAAATATTCTAATTATATTTTCATTTATTTAAAATTTCTTTTCTGTGTATGGTACCTTCTGTTGGTTCAACCGCTATCCTTTTTATACCCCGGTGTGGCGCCAGCAGAAGTGGGTGTCACCCCCGAGAACATATTTTTATTATAATATGACTCATTTTCTTATGAGTGTATGATAACACTGCTAAGGAACGTAATTCGTTGCTACAAACAGTGCGGGTGTACGAAGGACAACTGCATGTCTGAAAAATATGCGTAATTTTCATGGGCAAATTAATTTAATTCGTTAATGTGTGGCAACTGTGAGGCAACGACTTCGAAGATATTTAATGAACGTCGATGTATTTATGAATTGTATTTATTACCTAAGACAATATTTGGCATGTTACCTGAATTGAATATGTAACCATGTGACGTTGAAGACCGTATTGTAAAACATGATGTTTTGAGAGCTGGAAATGTCGACGATAATTGAATCACGGCGAACTGGAAAACATTTAACTTGATTATGTGAACAGGCTGTGTGTACTCAAATCTATTCTTGGTGCCACGATGCGAGGTCCTCTATTCGTGGGGCAAAATTAAGGAATCTGGTATATCTCGGTTCTCTTATTACAGCAGGAAAAATTATAGGAGATAAGAAAATCAACGCAAGTATTTTTATTGCAAATCAGCGCATCTTGCAACCAAAGAAGATGCTAAATTTATAAAAGACAGATTATACGCAACATTTGATGGTGATGCTTGTTATGAGATCTCTTTATAATTGAGGAATCCAGAATTTCCTGATATTGAATCGAGACCAAAAGAGATTTCTGCGACACTTATATTGCACAATATAGATTTTACTAATGGCTTCATCACACGTTTGTTTAATGGGTATACTTGGATGTTACTCCTTAAGCGTTAGATCTACAAACCTGTTTATACACATATACGAGTACAAAACGGAAAAAAACAGACCCTTTTTTTTTTTTTATTTATTTAACACTTTTATTGCAATACAATCTGGTGGCCGTATTGCCAGGCGGCAATCTCTTCCAACCGACCAGACAAAAGTAAATGAAGCAAGTTACTACATGGTCGCATAAATCATTCAAATGACTATCCATCCCCACGAAATCCATAAACACATACGTGAGCACATGCCCACGAACCCCACAAAGACGGACAGTCACCCGAACATTATTTTTCATATAAAGTGAGATATCATTAATCAAAAGGAAAGGAAGGGATGATGGAGAGGAAAGGAAAAGAAAAATCAGGAATTAAACACGTTATTTTACTGACTTTTTTTCAGTCGCTTCTTAAACCTTTCTGTTGATTCACAATCTTTTTTTTAATGTATCTGACAAATATTTACGTTTAAGATTGTTTTTGGTGCCTTTTCTACGAACTGAGCTCTTAAGAGCGTCACAACTCGTATACGGAATGATGTTGTTGAATGAATTTTATGATATCGATATCTTCCACATCTCAAGTTGTACTGTATAGAACGAAAGTGTTAATTCTATACAATACAATGTATGAATTAATTTTTAAATATTTTAATCTCTATTTTTGGTTTTATTGTGCGTATTTAGATTTTTTACTATCGAAATTCAATTGTTAAGATGGATGTTTCGGAACAAAGTATTAACGTACCCACAAATGCTTAAATAACTAATTGGTATTTTTCAGTTATTGCGTTAGGTATGCATAATTTCGTTTCATGGCATAATTTTTTTGACTCGCAGTAGTTTTTTTTTCTCTTATATAATTAATTGTGGAAGGTCACAGTGTATTTAAATCAATAAAGTTTTAACTATTTAAAACCAATGTATATTATGTGTGTTATCCTCTGCTCAACCGTACTGTTTCCAATGTTCGGGCAGATATCGCGAATGTTTTGACATTGTAATGACATAGATTGAAAAATAATAAGGAGCTAGTAAAGAGGCCCTTATGTGTTTAGGTAGTCGATCAATAAACATTTTTTTTATATTGTTTATAGTTAAGGCATTAACGTTGTAGAGGTTTAAATACATTGTGATTTGTTTTATCAAACACTGTTTATTCCACTTTTTGTAACGGTGTAATCCTTCCGGTTTCAAGGCTTTCACCTCATCTTCAGGGGAGCACAAACAAGTCTTGTTTGTGCTCACCTGAAGGTGAGGTGAAAGCCTTGAAACCGATAGGGTTACACCGTTACAAAAGTGGAATAAACAGTGTTTGATAAAACAAATTACAAGAACTAAATTATATTTATAGAAAAAAAAAAAAAAACAATTATTTTGCGTGACCTATTGCGACTAGCTTTTGCCGATCCTTATGCCGCCACTATTGCGATTCCGTGTGGTGCCATTTCATAACGTTATACTGTATTGTCTTGTGCGAAGAGAGGTTCCGCGCTGTCACAAAGGTTTGCGCAGGTTTGAATCGCTCAATGAAATGCCCGCCAATCATTTGTTATTTGAGCTGAAATGTGGGGCGCTGCCTCCGGTGTTCTGCCACGCCTCTCTGCAGCCAGCCGCTCTCTTGTTTGTGTCAACCGATTATTATTTGGCTTATCATTTATTCCACCCTGACATTTGAATGGATTCGATAATAATCAAAGCAACATAACTGACTTATGATGAAGCTACACTTTTAGCTGCTGATTAATTAATTAACCTCATAACGTAGATGATGAATGAATGAAGACCCATTACCCGTGTCGAGTTTAACACTTGCCACCCTGTGATGGATAGCGAGTGACCAGGACGTATATTTTATTTGATTATTCAACGTTTTTAATACACAATAAAATGATTTTTATAGCTAATTACAAAAAATAACCGAGCAGATTTTGCATAATTTTAATTTAAAATATACCTTTTTCACTGGACGCTTAGCGTCCAGCACCGTGGCTGGCGGGATTTTTAAGCACAGTAAGGCAAGTGTTATCGAAAACAATACAAGTGGGAATAAGTGTGCTTGACATTGGTGCCACCGTAGATGACTATGTATCCCCATTACTGTTAGATACTCGTATAAATAGGGTAAGAAACTTCAGTACTTGCAGCTGGCCTACGTTTTTTTCTCCACATGATCCCTCATAACTAGCAACAGTTCTACGCCATTTGATTCTACGAGTATGTGCTGCTTTTTGCTCCCAGTTGTGCTGAACATTTATGTTTTGAGCGTGTCATGCAGTACGTCCTTATATCTCTCGGGCTGACTTCCGTGTCTTTCTTCTGCTTTCTGGCATAACGTAGTAAGAAAACAATGAAATACAGTTCCGGAGACTTAATTTTACGTGAGGGACACATGAAAGGATCAAGGTGGAAAAATACTGAAACCTGGGCATTATCTTTATTCGTATTGAACCCATCAATGTATCCGAATTGATGAAGCGGATATGTTGAAGAACGTGGCCGGAAGACAATATTGTCTTCCGGCCCAGTTATCGAATCTTCGGGTTAAGAACCAATGAAGTTGCAAGTATGTAATTCACAGTTCGCCATCGTACATTTGGAAATACTACCGCACGTGGATAGGCAACAATACTCGGACACGAGGTTGCGAGTATTGTTACTAGACGAACTCTTAAACCAGATTGAAATCCCCTGGGTGGGAGATTAGCGTCTTACCAACTCAGTCACGGAGACCTTCTTGAACATTGAAAAAATACTGTTACTTTAATCAATACGTGGTATGGCGTCATTATATGCCGAAAGTAGACAATGTGTTAGAGTAAGCGGTGCCTTGATTGCGTGGTTTAATATTTCAAAATGTGGTTAAGCAAGGATGTGTTATGTCACCCTGGTTGTTTAATATTTACATAGATTTATATATGAAGGAACTACAGAGGTCAATGGGTGTTATATAAATGTCGAATGAGAATATGTGCTAATTTCTAACGGCATGGTAGTATAAGCGAAGAATGAGGATGAATTAGTCTTCAATTACTGAGCCTGATAAGTGGATTGTTTGCGAGATGTGAAGAGAAAGATATGATAATGTATTTTGTGAAATCCAAAGTCGATATATGGGGGAGCAATAAAAGATTGAAGCAATTTGCTAAAAAGGTAATATTTTCTCAGATGACGGAAGAGTTACGAAAGATATTGACAGCGTGTAGCGATAGGAAACTAAAACGTATATCAAAATCAGTTAAGATTACCGTATCAAAATTAGTCCACAACAGTATTTTAGTACCAATTATGACGTATTTCAGTGAAACGTAGACGTGGAAACTTTTTCTAGAAAACTCGTAACTTTTTTGGTTCTCCGGTGGGCTAGACGTGATATATTTTCAAGTTAACTAGTTAGTTTGTTTCAAGGTATTCCATTTGAAAACGATTGTTTTATCTCATTGATCAGAACTTGTCGCACGGTGCAGCTCCACGCGAGACGACGCGTCGGCCTTGACCGGTTTTGCATGCAGGCTCCTACCTCATACCTGCTGCCTAACGCTGCTGCTACGTGTGCAAATTTATTTTATTGCTCTCGACGGCATCCCATTCACAACACCTGTGTGGAATCTCCGAATTATAATTATTGTGGTCACAATATTTACACTCTGTTTGACAAGAACGTGTACGGCGAAACCAGAAAAACTATTTGAGATAAGGCATTAAAATAAAATACACACACACACTTCATGATATAAATCGTGATGCTTTATTATTAATAAGGTGTCCAGTCGCCTCCACTAGTAATAATTGCGTGACATCTCCGAGGCATACTTTCTACTAATTTTATAGCATAATGTAGGGGCAGAGACTTCCATATACGAGTAAGTCGAATCTGTCGAAATAACTGCTTGACGTTCCAGATATTTTTCCCTCGGAGCTTGGACTTCATGATTGCCCAAGCATTTTCTATGGGATTTGCAGCTGGTGACTGCTACGGCCAATCCATTACGTCATAATTTTCCGGTTTCCACGCAGTACATGTTTCCACGCAGTTTTGGGGCATTGTCTTCTTTCAGTAGCCAATTTTCATTTTTTGTTGTAAACCACCAGGCAGATGGTAATAACGCACTCTGATATATTTTAATAATTTTGGCAGCGTTCAAATTATTTGTGAAGATGTGCAAAGGGCCAAATCCCTGCTTTGAGAAACAGCCCCAGACGTGGACTTTTACCGGGTTTTTAACGGTCCGCTGATGAGTCTATTGGTGCGGGTACATCAGATATGATAAGTGGAATAAGGTACCCAAAAACAAGCTTTGTCCGAAAAAAATACGTTGTCCCAATCGCCGTCTAAATTTTCTTTCGTGTGAGTGAGTCTTTTTTCGACTTGTTTTTCGAACAGTAGAGGTTTCTTCACCGTGCTTCGAAATTTGACTCTATGAGCTAGTAAACGTCTTCTTATAGTGTCACATGACACAATTAGATCATTTTCACTCAAAACCGCATGTCCGCAATGATATACGAGAATTTTTCTCAAACACCCGTAAAATCACTCCTTTTTCGTCGTTTTCTGTGCAGTGCCACGATCTGGTAGGTCATCGACGTGTTTTACGTCGGAATAGTTTTTCACACTCGCGGTCTTTTCGAATGTATACACAGAAACACGGGTTCGTAACGTGATGCGTACGTGGCAATATGGTGAAATATGTTATGTTCTTGTGTAACCAAGGTCGAACGACAACTGAGGTTTTCTATACAACGCATCTTGGGGGAAGAGTCCTGTAACCTGCTCGCTTTTGAATCTACCCTCTAACGGTTTCCAGGAAATAATATAGCCGTATACGATCTTGTCAAACAGATTGTATAATTGAAAATTTACGAAGAACGCTCATCTATACGTTCGTCATCGCCGTTGCTGGACATCGTAGTCGAGGATCCCCTCGCCCCTCCAACGTTAATCTTGAGCTTCTCTTCCACGTCGATATGATCTGAGAGAAAGCAGCCCGATCCTAGATGCGAACTCCCTCCCGCACATGCCACAGACATGTGTATCCTGCTGAGTCGCCTGGCAATGTTGACGCATATTCGCAGCACATTAAATATATATGTAAAGACAATTCTTTAGAACTAATATGTACGTACCATCACGCCGTTTCCCTGTTGGGGTAGACAGAGAGAACAGCGTCAGACTTTCGACATTGTCGATTACTGTGAAACTAAGCCCTGTGTATAAATAATCATCATTGTCGATTACTTTAAGATTAAGCCTTGTGTATGATATTTAGCATTGTCGATTTATGTGAAACTAAACCCTGTGAATCAGTAACTATCATTGTCGATTACTGTGAAACTAAGCCCTGTGTATAAATCAGTAACAACTATCATTGTTGATTACTGTAACTAAGCCCTATGTATCAATAATCATCATTGTCGATTACTTTGAAACTAAGCCCTGTGGCATTAATTATAATTATCGATTATAGTTTAACTATTCCCCGTATATCAGTAATTATCAAAACGCATAAATAAATCTGTTTGGAGCGGGTACTGTTGATTTATTAATGACTTCGTGTCACTGGTTATCCTTCAGCATTCACGATCTTGGCGGCAGTCTCCACCCGCAATCAGCTTCTCAAATCCGAGGAGACTGTCAGATGCGAATGCAAATCTCTGTACCGAGTTGTGCAGGCCCATCGGTCATAATCTGGTCTATAAGACCACTCCGTGCATCATCATTCAGTCACGAAGCTCGTAAACAAGTCGACCCAAGCTATGGCCAGGCATAAATCTGTCTCGTGGGGAATTATTAAATTAATGTTTGAACGCACTAATGCAATTTCTCTGTTCAAGAGATTCGATTGAAATCTGTTCGTAGGACTAACTTGTAATTTTACATTATTACAACTTTGCTAATGAATATAAAAACTTTACTCTGTTTATATTTCGATTCTTTACTAACTCAAATTATAGCAACACAACTAAAATATCATCTTGTAAAATCGACACGCTGTTGCTCCATATCTGCAGCCCCTGTACAAATTTCTACATTTATTTATTTATTGTAACTTTTAACCCTACCGGTTTCAAGGCTTTCACCTCTTCTTCAGGGGAGCACAAAAAAGACTAAATTCTGTTCGAACTGGTACCGATATACACGCTTCAACGGTTGGGTGCTGAGGGGTAAGGGAGGCATGGGACGATTTCGGCCAAGAGCGGAGAGATTTTTGGGATATAAATGTTCAACAGATGTTCGGACCGATTTATTTATTTAATACTTCATTGTAAAACAATCTGAGGGGTTTATTGCCAAGTGGCAATATCTTCCAACCAACGAAACAAAAGCAAATAAATGAATTGACGAGATCTCAAAAAATATTCAGTCAATGAAAAAGGTGCATGGCCGCGCGATAATGCACTGGATTTCCATGCGAAAAGTCGCCGGTTCGAACCGTGCGCTGTGCTATTCCTTTCGAATGACACAGGCATTTATTCCGCCTAGTATTCGGTGGTATACGAATGTCTATGACTTCGATCATATATATTATTTTTTAAATCAAAATATTCACCCGTTCAAAATTTATGAATAATATACATAGTATTTTCTATATCTCAATATCTATCCATAAAATTCTAAAAAAAATCCTATATTTGTTCTATGTATGCGTTATTCCACTAAAAACAAATCTGAGTTCTTTACCTCTATATAATAAGTCTTCGACAATTACGTAAGTCTGCTTGGTGAAGTTTGGTAACATTTTGTGGTATACATACATAACATATATTGAACTTAAATATACATATAATTTGTAATTTATTTTTAACAAACACTGTTTAAACAGTGTTTGTTAAAAATAAATTACAATGTCTTTAAACCTCCACAACGTTAATGCCTTAACTATAAACAACATACATATAATTATTAAATAATTTTAAAACAATGACTGTAATTTATTACTACTGCTTTTTTGTATCTTCATGTTAGTTTAAGATAAGGTTTTGTATTTTTTGTCAATAATTTGAAGTACTTGTATAACCTGTCACATGTTCATTTGTATATAAAGACACTTGTGTCGTTAATTAAATGAAATAAATAAATAATATATAAAAATAAAAGTAAGATATCATCAATCAAATGGAAAATAAAGGTATGCTGGAGAGGAAAGAAAAGTCAGGAAATTTAGCCCTTTAGCACTTTGAAGTAAACATCAAGATTGATTTTAAACGTACTGAATATAAATCTACTTAAAATAATTTATTACTCATTTATTCAGTTCGTTTTGTGTTGAGTTTTTAAACGTACTGAATATAAATCTACTTAAAATAATTTATTACTCATTTATTCAGTTCGTTTTGTGTTGAGTTTTTACTGTAAATTTTGTATTGTAGATAGCAAATTAATCAAATTCTGAAGGAGGGGGAGTAAAAAACCTACATAACATGGGAAAATGTATTGTTTATAGTTATTTCTTCTATCGATGATGCCAATTTTTTACATATCAGTAGTAACGGAAATAAATTGGACAGATTAGAGGCCCTAGAAATTTCTAAGTCAGTACATCGAGGCGAATATCTGGTAAACACATACATATATCCCAAAAATCTCTCCGCTGCTGGCCGAGATCATACCATGCCTCCTTCAGCCCTCAGTCCCCAACCCGAATGTCCCCAACCGTTAGAAGTATGTATATCGGTACCAGTTCGAATAGAATTCAGTATTGTTTGTGCTCCCCTGAAGATGATGTGAAAGCCTTGAAACCGGTAAGGGTATACCGTTACAAAAAGTGGAATAAACAGTGTTTGATAAAAATAAATTACAATGTCTTTAAACCGCCACAACGTTAATGCCTTACCTATAAACAACATAAAAATAATCATGTGTGACTATTTTTCTACAAATATGATATATGAAATTTGCTATAGATCTTTTTTCGTAGCATGTGTGACATAAGTTTTTGACTGTCTTGAAGTCTCAGTACTCCGAAATTTGTCTTATAATGCTCGCAATTCACTGTTCACCATTTATTTTCGTTTAATTACTATTCATAATACCTATTAATTAATCTTCGAATAGTGCGTGTACCCAGCAAGCCTCAGTATTCCAAATTTCGTCTTATAATGTTCGCAATTCACTGTTTGCACGAGCTAACATATTTGCCTTTCGCTTTCTAACATATCTGATCACCATTTATTTTCATTTATTTACTATTCAAAATAAAATACCTATTAATCTTCGAATCGTGCATGTCTAAATCGGCGTGATTTATGCACAGGCGCCATTTAAAATCCGCCTTCTGGCCCATTTATCCGTAACTGTCAACTGTGCAAACATTATGCGTTAACTACATATCGAATTATCTAAACCATTAACTATCGATCTGGGCTCTCGCGCCAAGGTAATTTGGAATAGCGCAATCGTGCAAAGTTCCAAAGTTAGATAGCTCAGTCGAGCTCACGCTTTATTTATAGTATTATGGATCATGGTTGATGAATTTATAGGGGCACTTGATGACATCGACGTACTTTGTGAGTAACACGAATAACACAGTAATAATATCTAAGGATTATAAGCAATGGGTTATGGGATTACACCATGTAGTCAATTTAAACACTGTATTTTTGCTTGATAACATCGACGTACTTTGTGAGTAACACGAATAACACAGTAATAACATCTAAGGATTATAAGCAATGGGTTATGGGATTACACCATGTAGTCAATTTAAACACTATTTTAGCTTGATAACATCGACGTACTTTGTGAGTAACATGAATAACACAGTAATAATATCTAAGGATTGTAAGCAATGGGTTATGGGATTACACCGTGTAGTCAATTTAAACACTGTATTTTAGCTTGATAACATCGACGTACTTTGTGAGTAACATGAATAACACAGTAATAATATCTAAGGATTGTAAGCAATGGGTTATGGGATTACACTGTATACTCAATTTAAACACTGTATTTTAGCTTCATAACATCGACGTACTTTGTGAGTAACACGAATAACACAGTAATAATATCTAAGGATTATAAGCAATGAGTTATGGGATTACACTGTGTAGTCAATTTAAACACTGTATTTTATCTTCATAACATCGACGTACTTTGTGAGTAACACGAATAACACAGTAATAATATCTAAGGATTGTAAGCAATGGGTTATGGGACTACACCGTGTAGTCAATTTAAACACTGTATTTTAGCTTGATAACATCGACGTACTTTGTGAGTAATACGAATAACACAGTAATAATATCTAAGGATTATAAGCAATGGGTTATTGGATTACACCGTGTAGTCAATTTAAACACTGTATTTTAGCTTGATAACATCGACGTTATTTGTGAGTAATACGAATAACACAGTAATAATATCTAAGGATTATAAGCAATGGGTTATTGGATTACACCGTGTAGTCAATTTAAACACTGTATTTTAGCTTGATAACATCGACGTTCTTTGTGAGTAATACGAATAACACAGTAATAATATCTAAGGATTATAAGCAATGGGTTATTGGATTACAACGTGTAGTCAATTTAAACACTGTATTTTGTCAAACATCGAAAATCGGCCAACAACTCATGAAAGAAGAATCGATATTCAGCTTTAAAACTTGACTTAATTTACTTGTTTTTTTCTTCTTTGGAACCAGTTACAAACCAATGTTAGACTTGCTCCATCATGGGCATGCTTTAAGAAACGACTGACAAAAAACCTTAATTTCTAGTCAGTAATATAACGTGTTTCATTCGTATTTTTTATTTCCTCCACCATTTTTTCCTTTTCCTTTGATTGATGATATCTCACTTTTTCTGTAATATGCTTACGTTCATAAATATGAATAATATTTTTTAACAATTATGATAGACGATCGGTTGTCGGATTCTGTTATACTCGTGTACTGAAGTCGACATGGATCGTGAATGAAATGAAACGCGTGTTCTACAAAACTACGAGTACACATGTTGTTTGGAAAATTGTAGCAGCCAATAGCATGGGAAGATGAATGTTACGGAAATTAGATTAGGTACTTCCCCGCCTATGCGTATTTTGTAAGCAAACTGTAGAAAACTTAACTTTAAATTAAATTAGTTTTTTCACGGATCAGTGTATTAAATATTTTAATAAAATGAGAAGCGTATTCTGCGATGATAATCTAAACTTGAAACTTCGACAACGGTTAGTCAAATGCTACGTTTGGTCAGTGTTATTGCATGGAGTAGAATCATGGACCCTCAAAGCTGGTAGTATGAACCGACTGGAAGCATTCGAAATGTGGATGCACCGGAGAATGCAACGGATACCCGGAACGGATATGGTCAGCAACACAAGGGTTCTTCAAAGAGCCAAAGTTGATAGAGATTTGCTGACTAATATTAAAATCCGAAAGGCGTCCTACTTGGGTAATTTACTTAGAGGACCAAAGTACAAATTACTGCACCTAATCATCCAAGGCAAAATAGAAGGCCGAAGAGGTGTTGGCAGGAGGCAAATTTCCTGGCTCCGCAATATATGTGATTGGACTGGCATAAGAGGCGTTTGGGGATCGTTTTCGGGCTGCCGGGGACAAATATATCTACTCTCAAGTGATATTCAACGTTGGGGGGACCTGACATGACACTGGGAAGAAGAAGTGTATTAAAATAAGAGTATTAACAATACAGATTCTACCTCAAGTGATTCTACCGCAAAGCGTATTAATGTGTAATAATGGTCGTATGCTCGTAAGGCTCTGTATATGGATTACCAATTTGGATTCGCATCACCTATAACAGTCCTTGTCAGCGAAATATGTTGTTTACTGTCAAAACATTGGGTTGCGAGTTTACGTCGCGTTAGTAAATGCAGTTTGACCACGCAGTATCTAATTTATGGTAATATCTCCTTTGTTCTGTAATGACGGACCAGCATACCTGTTCCTCCTGACTTCGAGGATATAGTAGTTATACAGACGATCCTCAAATTACGACGTTTTATATCTATTGACACATTTTTCATTGACATCACTATTCGACTTGCTACAATAGTTTTGAAGCTCCGACACCTAAACGATTTGCCTTTTTGGTCGCCATAACAGGCGATTAAATCGATTTTATAAAAAAAAACCTTTTTTGAACAGCATTTTTTTACGTTTTAAAAATAATAGATTTGACCAAAGGTATACTTATCCTCCCGAATTCTAGTCGGAAAAATGTCTGTGTCATTCGAGGGGAGCAGCACAGTGCGGGGTTAAAACCAGCGACTTCCGCACAGAAGTTCAGTGAGTTACCGCGCGGCGATGTTCCTCATTAAAAAGTAACACGAGTATTTTTTTTATAAATATTGAAATACACAAAAACTGTTGTTTCAAACATATATCGAGGAATCGCCAGATTATGTTGATGCATGATGGTCTTTCTTAATCTGTATCGTTAAATTGAACCTACAGTGTTTTTTTTTCAACTGGATAGTTTGGTTACATGAATAAATAAATAAATAAAGGGCGTATATAAAGATTAAAGTGCAGTACATGAACCAAAAAGCGATAAAAATCAAGAGTTTTGAGTTACAACTCCTGCTCTGGAACCGAATTTGTCGTAAGTCCGAGGTCGCCTGTAAGATATAAATAACGATCTTCTCGAAGTCTTCACAATTTTAGGTTTGCTATGTATGCCGCTGGACCCGGGGCAGTTTGGCCACAAACCGGTTATGGGTCTGCAGGGAACACCTATCCTCTCAATCACTACTCCCGAGGGCTGCCGGCGAGTCGCCGTGTATTATTTTTATTTTACGCTGCTTCTGAAGTGACGACAGTGAAAACTCCCTTGATATTTCGTTACCATCACATGAATTAACAGGTCAACGCATTCTCATTTATCACACAAGTCTTGTATGTGCTCCCTGATGATGAGGTGAAAAAACCCTTGAAACCGGTAGGGGTATACCGTCACAAAAAGTGGAATAAAGTGTTTGGTAAAACAAAAACAATGTCTTTAAACCGCCACAGTGTTAATGCCTTAACCATAAATAATATAATTTTATAATGTTTTTATTTCAAATTTTTTGATTGCTTTCCCTGCTCTGAAATCAATTCAATAAATACACTACGCATTCTTGCAGGTACATCATCATCATATGAATCGTTTAATATCAAAAACAGCAATCTGTCGATTTTGCGTGAATTGAGAACTTAAAACCGAGGAAATAAATGTTCCTATTGTAAAACTACACATTTTAAAATGTTTACATGGTAACAAAAACAACAATATAAGGGTTATTGTTGTTTTTGTTACCATGTGAACATTTTAAAATGTGTCGTTTTACATTAGGAACATATCCTCGGTTTTAACTCAATTCACGCAAAATCGACAGATGACTGTTTTTGATACTAAACGACTCATATTATATATCGTGAACTCGATTTTTTTTCACTTTGGTATTTTTAATGTTGGGCTACACGGAAAGAGCGCGTCCAATTAATGGATTCGCTCTCAAATTAAAGTAAAAATCATAATTTATAGTGTAAACGATTAAAATGGATTGAGTTAGGGGTACAGTCTTTAGACAAAAGATAAACAATCTTTAGACGCAAAGACTCTAAAACTCTATTTTTAAGACACATTGGTGGATGATATACGTTTATTAGAAACATAACTTGACATGAAACGGCGATATAAAAACAATTATGGTCGCGTAGAGACTTATTATGTTCAACAGTGAACTAGTAAAAAGTGAAACACATAGTTATTAAAAAAAAACCAGGTACGATTACAAAATCGCTCTCAGTAGACCAAACAAGACTTAAAAAGAAAAACGTGGCACAACTACAGGAATGAAATTCTGAAAAGGGAAGAGAGGAATTTTAAAACCTCTATAATAAGTCAGCGTGCATGACAAGGTGTATGTATGGACATGGCTGGATATCGTGTATTGTCGAGCTTTTTGAGAATTAACTGAATATTAATTTGTCAGTTACTTTATTATTAAACATAACAAGTATCGGTTAACACTAATTTCGTCAGGTATCAATCAACTTGTAATATTTGTTGACAAGGTTGATTAGTTGAACAAAGCATTATTTAATATCTGTTTGTAAGACGAAAAAAACATGGAAAAATTTACTCGTATTAAAATTATCCATTGTATTCAGTGCTTTATCTTGTTTTATAAAACAATTTTATGAAATTGTATACACCCAACGGAAAATCTGAAATTGGCCTGTATTATTCGTAATAAAAGACTGGATCGTATTATATTTTTTTAAGTAAGCTTGTATTGTATTACGATTTCGTTGGCGGGCTTATTACAATGTGGCAATCTTTTACAACCAAATAGATTTTATTTTAAAAGGCTTGAAGTGAAAACCAGGCTGAAATCCTTTTTAATAAATCGGGTTTCCTACTGGTATCGAAGCAGCAACCCTTAAATGGAGGCAAGCGTCTTACCAACTAGGCCACATAGGTCATATCATCTTCTATGCTACTCAAATAATTATTATCGTCGGCTGCACAGCCCCTATTGGGTTTTATCCTACCCCAAGATCATTCTACACCCTCTTCTATCATGTGCTGACTTCTGCAGCTGAATGCTCCGAGCATCATCAGTGACAACTTTCATCCATCGGAGCATCAGCCTTCCAATAAATCTACTCGTTCGACCTTCAGATTTATTGGTCTAAATACTCTGACGACTGTCGGACATTATCCATTCTTACCACGTGAACACATGAACCAATGGCCCAGGAAACATTTTATGTACAGTTATTATGAGACTTGATTATCTTTTCAAATCAATACTTATGAACATTCAATACGTTCGAATTTAAAATCTACACTTATGAACGTTCAAAACGTTCGAATTTCGAAATTGATGAAAGTTCAATACTTACGATTTTCAATCAATACTCATGAACGTTCAATACGTACGAAATTTTCAAAATCAACTCTTATGGACATTCAATACGTACAAAGAAAACAACACATAATAAGCTCTAATAATATTTGCGTGATGTCACCTCAAGCGGCGCTTGTCGCCGTGTTTACATTGATTAATGGCCGTTTACATTGTCAGGCCTGACTGCCCGTATACAGTGCGAGTGTGCCGTGTAGTGTGTACGGTGTGGCCGTTTAGAGGGAATAATCGCCCATTATGGCATTAACCTCCTGCCTTCATACTTGCTGACAGCACTCCGGTTTGTGCTGTGTATGCTAAACGCTTAAAATTTATTATTCTCACTCCCTCAGTGGTTATGTTCCGATATACCAACATTTCTTGAAACAACGTCTTTAATTCTTACTCCATCGGTGGTTATGCTCCGATATACAAACATTTCTTGAAACAACGTCTTTAATTCTTACTCCATCAGTGGTTATGTTCCGATATACCAACATTTCTTGAAACAACGTCTTTAATTCTTACTCCATCAGTGGTTATGTTCCGATATTCCCACATTTCTTGAAACAACGTCTTTAATTCTTACTCCATCAGTGGTTATGTTCCGATATACCAACATTTCTAGAAACAACGTCTTTAAATATTTTGAGACTGACGTTTTACTTATACTGCTGCAATATGTGTTTTTTTTATTGAGTGTAGAAATTTTATAATTAAATTTAATGTTATTAACAGGTTTCCTCATTGAAGTTATAATATATCAAAGCTTTTAAGTAAGGCACCGAGTATTTTGCGCAGAGTTCAAACTATCGCCATAGCTACAACTTTTTGCGTGTTTTCATGCGCATGATTTCGTAGTATTTAAGTATCGATTTTTAAAGATTTAGTTATAAATTGTATTATAGTTGTAAAGGGGGTACCAAAAGTTTGGAAAGACCTATAAAATAAAGTAAATTAATTGTTTTTTTTTTGTTATTGTGTTGGATTCGTCTTATTACATGTCAATGTTGACTTTTGATTGTGGTTTTATTTTGTAATATTTTGCATCAAATGATCATTTGCTAGTTTAATTAAGTAAATTAATATATGTAGAATCATAACCAAATTATACATAAGAGAAAAATTAAATGTGTTAAAAAAAATATTGACAAGATTAGTGTACGTAGCAGCAATGAAAAAAAATATTGACAAGATTAGTGTACGTAGCAGCAATGAAAAAAAATATTGACAAGATTAGTGTACGTAGCAGCAATGAAAAAAAATATTGACAAGATTAGTGTACGTAGCAGCAATGAAAAAAAATATTGACAAGATTAGTGTACGTAGCAGCAATGAAAAAAAATATTGACAAGATTAGTGTACGTAGCAGCAATGAAAAAAAATATTGACAAGATTAGTGTACGTAGCAGCAATGAAAAAAAATATTGACAAGATTAGTGTACGTAGCAGAAATGAAAAAAAATATTGTACGATTGAGAAAAGAGGATATGTTTTATTTCTATAAAACTCAATAGAGACATGGTGTTGATGATTACGGCATTTAATAATCAGTTTTGGGGCATTCCTGTACTCTGCACAGCAAATATATTTAAAAAAAAACATGTTCTTTGCAAGTCATACATTCTTCTATCAAGGTTTAGAATGGCTCCAAGATTTGTTAACAATGTTTTCTATCAAGCGCAGCTGTTCACTGTCACATTCTGCATATGTTAATTCCTAACCACAAAAGAGAATCGAATTTCACAACATTTATAATGCTTGAAAATGACAATAAAAGCTCTCTTGTGTATTTAAATGTCACAGATTGACTATACATTGTAGTTGTGTTGTTGTTTGTCTATTGTCTATCAATGACACATGAGTCTTTATTCTTCTTCTTCTTAAACTTTCTATAGACTCAAGAGTCTGTTACTGCAGGATTGTCCTCCCGTGATGCTGAGCTCCAGCTATCTCTCCATCGTTTCGGAGGTCTCCCTGGTGGACGCCGTCCATCCGGCAGCCCATGCAGAGCTGTGTATGGAATTCATTATCTGTACATGTTGGTACCAGTATCGTTGACGCTGTCGTCCCCATCTGACCATATCTTGGACCTCACAGACCTCTCGGATTGTAGTGTTCCTTACACGATCACGCCAAGTCTTCCCAGCAATAGCGCGTAGAGTTCTCGTTTCCGTTGTCCTTAGCATACTTTTTGTCCTGAGTGTCCGCCCTCGCTTCGATGCCATGTGTGAGTTTTTATTAAGGTATATAATATACGAGGGGAGGTCAATAAATGCACGGAATGATATGGTTAACGGAGGGGACGGTAGTGCGCATGCGCATGCTCCGATAATATGACTCATTATTAGTATATTCACCAAGTGTTAGTCTAATTTTGAAAGTATTGTTTAAGGTGTCGTCGAGAGAGTATGTCAAACATTAATAATATCCCAAGTATAGACAAAATTGAGTATCGCGCCGTCATTAAATTTCCCACAAAACAAGGGAAAACACCTCAAATTATTTTGAAAGATGTAAGAGGTTCACGGGTACTGTTGAAATGGTCCTGGTGAAATGATGGTTTACAAGTGGCATCGTCTTTTTAATCGATTGAAGACGACCTCCGACCAGGGCGGCCTGTTGAGGCCACTTCTTCAAACATCGTTAAAAAGTAGAGAAGTTTGCGCTAGAAGATGCCCGCCTAAACCAGCAACAGCTTGCAGAAATGGTTGGAGTATCACCTACAATAATTTTGAATATCCTCCATCAGCGTCTAGGAATGTCAAAAGTTAGTGCAAGGTGGGTACCCAGAAAGCTCACGCCACTTCAAAAACAGCAACGCGTCGAATGTTCACGACAGTTTTTGGACCTCTGCAGAAACAACAAAGATTATATTTTGAGCCGAATTATTACTGGAGATGTAACTTGGGTTCATCATTATGAGTCTGAGTCGAAGCAGGAGTCCGTACAGTGGCATAAAAAGAGCACACAGCTCCCTAAGAAGTTCAATGTGTCAAAATCGGCTGGAAAAATTATATCTACATTTTTTTAGGATGTGAAAGGTATGGTATACTGCTGATAGAAAGATAAGGGCATCACCATAAATGGAGAGCACTACTCTGGTCTGCTGACGCAGTTAAAAGAAGCTGTGCAGGAGAAAAGGAGAGGAAAATGCACAAAGAGGTGCTGCTTTTGCAGCATGACAATTCACCCGTGCACAAAAGTAATTCTGCATTGACTGCTCTTCGCGACTGTTACTTCCAAACATTAAATCACCCTCCCTACATCCCAGATCTGGCTCCGTCTGACTATTATTTGTTTCCAATTATGAAAAAAGAAATTTACGGACGATGAAGATGTTCATTTAAAAGTGCAATTTCGGCTTATTTTGAGGGCAAACGCAAATCCTTTTTTCCGTGGGTTTAAATTAGTTTATTGAAAGACCTGAAAATTTATTAAAGTTAAAGGTGAATATATTAAAAAGAAAATATTTAAAAATGTTTAACCCCCCTTTTCGCCTTCATTGCGCGAATTTACTGACCTTCCCTCGCAGACTTATCTTCTCACTAAGTTATAGTATGTATATTTCACTATAATACAGAGATAGAGGTACGAATCTTTGCTATTTTTATTGGTCCAATATTAAATCAGGTGTGGTATTTCCTTAGACCAGGGGTCGGCAGACTTTCTAGTGAGAAGAGCCAAATATTAAGTAAACAGAATCTTAAAATTTTCATCGAGCCGCAACATTAATTTTCACTGTAGCTATATTTTAATGACGAAAAAAACGAGGTAAAATTAAGATTTTTATTTGAAACTCAAATTCACAATACTCTCGTAGGCTACTTAGAATTATATAATATTATATATGGGAGTTATAAGCTTCAGTAGGTCAGTGCACTACTTATAAAACAAGAAAACTTAAATAATTAAACATTTTTTGGGCTTTGTAAAGTTTACTAGTTAGAACGGTGACGTCGCATCGCTTTCTAAAACTTTGCTATGTCTGACAAGTAACTACTTGTTTTCAATTTTAGGCATGATTGTAAATTATCTTCGATTAATTTGCTTCTTAGCTTATTTTTTATTTGATTCATGGAAGAGAATTTTTGTTTAATTCCAAAGATTGTAAGAATGGGAAATGCTAGTTATTTTATTGGCAGCTGGAGCTGAAGAGCTACAAATGCCTATGAAAAGAACCGCGGTTTGCCGAGCCCTGCCTTACACCATCATCTAAATTGTGGGCTGTTTAATTTCATCATCTCCATAACCCCATTATTATTCATTTGTCATAGAGACAAAGGCTCCTTCCACCACGAGGTCTGTTGAGTTTTACACATTGGATAATATTTCTGGTACAGCAATCTCGGAAACACCGACCGCGTCTTGCGGGGCTAGTAGGCTACAGTGGACACTAGACCAGGCCAATCACGCGATGGACGCGTTCCACATTACCAGAAGAACATATTTTATTGCTCCCACTCGACACTCCGTGGTATTTGCTTTTTTTTATTGTGTGAATGCTGCTATTCGCGATACCGCTAATTTGTTATACTGTCTAAATCTTGTTTGATTCGTTATAGCTCAATAAAAGTATCACACCACGTACGATTGATTCTGTACGAATAAAAATATACACATGTAATAGAACGGAACTTGTAAAATTTGTCGATTATTTTTTACTCTGTCTTCATTAGCATTAGTTCATTTCTTACATAAAAAAATGTGTTCGTACTCGTATGTTATAGCTCTCCTTGACACAAATATGCTACAAAACGCCTCTATCCAGATCATTCCGCAGTACGGCTCTCCATGTCCTCCCACGTTGGGCCAAGATTAAGATTATCCGTGGCAATAACATATGTGAAAACATATTGTATTAATTTAATGTTAATTTAGAGAAAAACTCTTTTTTTTAAGAATAGATATGACCGAAGTCATAGGTATCCTTATACCCTCGAACACTATACGGAAGAAGTGCCTGTGTCGTTCGAGGGGAGTAGCACAGCGCGAGGTTCGAACCGACGACCTTCCGCACAGAAATCCAGTGCGTTACCGCGACGCCATGCACCTAATTGAAATTAGGTGTTCTTCATCGCGTTCTCAATGCGAAGCTTTGTAGTCCTCTTCTATGTCTTGAACCTGATGCACCACATCCCTCTCTATACTGGGTCATGTTAGTGTAGCGTTCAAAGAGGATCATGTTAACTCTTTATTTGATTCGTTCATCATATAGGATACCTATCTGTTTCTTGCTTTCCCTCACCTGTCCTCATGATCACCACCTTCTCCGGACTTAACTTCAAGTGCTGTCGTATTACAAAATAGTGCTCGTTATTAAATCATTTAAATGTTTATTTATTTTCAACTTTCATTTTATTTGGTATTCATGAATTCATCCGGCTCTCAAACGAACTGATGCAGATATGTTAATGAGCGTGACCGACATTATCTTCGGCCCCATTTAACGATCCGTCGAATTCTCGCAGTTCGTCTTCGTACGTGTTGGCAATACTACCGCACGTGGAGAGGCAGCAACACTCGCACACGACACTTGACAAAAAAAATTGTGTATTAATAAAAAAATAATTATATATTTTCACTTCGTCTTTATCCGGTGACTGGAGTAACCTAGATTCTGGGCATGCTCTAAAATAAAACAACGTGTTTTTCTTTCGCGCAGCAACAACCATTCGCCGCTGCGTGTCCCAGATACCCATAGCCCCCACTGGACCCGGAACACATGCCCATCTATTTCCACGAAGCTATTCTGTATTAAGAGTACAACTGCTATTGGTTACTACTTGCTACTCGCCAGTTGACTAACGCGGCACTCGTGTGCTCAGGTACTGGAAATAATCCAATGTCGTTAAATTAACGATGTTGACTCTGACTCTGAAATAAGGTGTGAAAGATAGTTTTTTTCTGTTTTGCGTTAAAGAAAAACTTAATTGGTTACTATTATATAGTGGCAAAATCCTCTGTCAACCAACGTATCATACCATACATTTTACTAGACATCATATTTTGCCGTTCACTCGGCTCGACTTTGAAACGATCTTCCTTGATCGATCAGATGTGATCCTTATATTTTTTAAATAAAAAACAGAAAATGATTTAACTCAGAATATTCCTTGTCTCTAAATATATATCATACAATACTCATAGTTATCCTTGTCTCTAAATATATATCATACAATACCCATAGTTATCCTTATTTTCCTTGAGATTAATATATTACACTTTCTCAAATTATATATTAGGTGTTAACATAAGTTGTGTCCGTTTTTTTTTTCTAATTTAAAAATGAGCACCAAAAGTAAAACAAAATGGTAAAGGTTATACGTCATTCGAAAGAAAATTTTCTGCTCTACAAGATATTGTGTTTGCTTTTGCGTTACATATATTATTTTATTTGATTACAACCCTTCAAAATGAAATGTCAAGTAGACGAAAGTGAGCATTTTCGACACCTCCTTCTGTTCGCGTTCAATCGAGGGAATAAAGCTGCTCGCGATATTTGCGAAGTGTACGGTGAAGATGCTATGAATGAAAGGACAGCTTGTCGATGGTTTTTGCGTTTCAACAACGGTAATTTCGACCTGAAATACATGGAGCGTTCCGGACGACCAGTGGACTTCGATGAAGACCGCTTAAACCACATTATTCATGAATATCAAACCATTTTTCAGCACCAGTAATGATGCGGTAAAGGAACCTTTGCTTGTGGCCATGCGTAGCTCGATGACGCGCGAGCAAACCAGCAGAAATGGTCGATCAATGATTTTTGCTGTTTTCACTCAAAACATGTGGAACCCAAGCGCCGAACTTTTGGACTTTTCCCATTGATTTAAGATGGCGGTATTCAGTCATGTGACTACAATTCATCTGCTCAGCCAATTCTACGGTGGTTTGAAGGGGATCTTCATGAATAATGTGGTTTAAGCGGTCTTCATGGAAGTCCACTGGTCGTCCGGAACGCTCCATGTCTTTCAGGTCAAAATTACCGTCTTTGAAACGCAAAAACCATGGACAAGCTGTCCTTTCATTCAAAGCATCTTCACCGTACACTTCGCAAATATCGCGAGCAGCTTTAGCCCCTTTATTCCCTCGATTGAACCCAAACAGAAGGAGGTGTCGAAAATGCTCACTTTCGTCTACTTGGCATTACATTTTGAAGGCTTGTAATCAAATAAATAATATATGTAACGTAAAAGCAAACACAATATTTTGTAGAGCAGAAAATTTTCTTTCGAATGACATATAACATTTACCATTTTGTTTTACTTTTGGTGCTCATTTTTAAATTAGAAAAAAACGGACAATTGATACCAATAATAATTTTGAAACAGAAGCTGGTTAATGTAACGTTAACCATATTAATGATCGAACCAAATGGCGTTGAACTATTGCTACAAAAATTATATCTGACCCAATGGAGAAATAAGACTCTGACAAGCTGCAAGTTTTAAACTCTTTGTCATATACTCGTATGTGCAACAGGATTGTTATTAGGAAAAAATATCAGTCCCGGTATTATAGCGCTATTTAATATTTTGTGAGCTGACGGAGGGCATAAGGTGGTAAGCGCAAGAGATATATTAGGACGTAGATCATGATACTCTTAAAAACATTAATGCTCAGCACAACTTGAAGCAAGCAGCAGCAGATAGAGCCAAATGGCGTGGAACTGTTGCTAGTTATCAGGAGTCCAATAGAGAAAGAAGACACAGACAAGCTATTACGAGAACTGAAGCTCCTTGGTCTTTATGCAACAGAATATGCCTATCACAAATAAGTTTATATAGTCATCTCCGGTGGCACCAACGTCAAGTACCCTGACCCCTCACTTTTTATTATGGCTCGTTTTATTCTCCTCACGGGTAATTGGAATTCCTCCATTTATTATATTTAACATAAATTTGCTCTTTGTACGACGACATATGGACTGATATATGTTATGTATGCTTGTTCACACAAAGAAAAGCCATTTGATTTCAGTGAAGCAATATAAACTTTAAACATCATATTAATGATAACTGGTGAACATAGCAATACTTTCCACGTAACCTAAATCGATATCATCCGAGAGCCGACTTATTATGTAAATTAAGACTTACGAATTTTTACCTCACGGATTATGTGGGTGGTGAAAGGTGTTGCAAATGTAATGAGTGTTGGCCACGTTTGAATAATTGCAAAGACAAACGGTAATGTTCGGTTACTCGACGTAGCGAATACTTGAGAGATTTTGTAATCTCTTTTTTTTTGCATTGTACATAATCAAGATATTAGCGTAAAAAATCTTACAATTTCATTTTTTCAGAACTCCGAAACCCATTTTAAAAGTCTACTAAGTTGCTTTTGTCAGTTTACTATTATTATTATTTTAATAGTGGTCTTGTCCAACCTGGGGGTTGTGGGTTCGATCTCCGTTGTTATCTATTATTTAAAAATAATGGATTCCAACCTGATTTCTCTTAAATCCTCTTTAACATCTCTCTGGTTGCTTGGAAGAT
The DNA here is from genome assembly GCA_949825065.1 of Odontocerum albicorne. NCBI lineage: Eukaryota > Metazoa > Arthropoda > Insecta > Trichoptera > Odontoceridae > Odontocerum > Odontocerum albicorne. The sequence goes on along the minus strand of OX463839.1, from coordinate 53,687,079 downwards.
GTTGCCACATGGCAATAAACCCGCTAAGCTGTAATGTAAACAACGAAAGGGTAATACATTGCAATACATTGAGAAGCTTCTAGCAATTTGCTACACGTGTTTGAACAGTACTCTTTTTTATCCTTACTTTTTTAAAACGTCGATTTACGACTGTTAAACACGTTCAGAGCTGAGGACACGCCTCGCCTGTCAATGCAAACATACGCCCAGTGCGCACGACACGACAGGCGTGTTCTCTTGATAATATTTTTTTTTGCAATAAATGTCATGATAGTTAAGTACTCTCCCGTTCCACTTATTTTATAAGAATATTTCTTCAAAAAAGTAGAATCATTCTTTTGTTATGAACGAAGCACTCACTGCTTACATTATATTTTAAATATTGTTTTAAAGGACATTGTATCGTTGATGATATATAAATATATTTAATTAAACATTCTCTTTGTTCATGTTAACCTTTTCATAAATTTTTAACGAATCCATCAATATCTGCACTAATCAATTTTCATGCTTGATTGTCGCACATTATGCTCAGTTCATGGAGTAATTTTTCTGCCGTACTGTGCACTGACGCATATCTCTTAACTGAAATCGTACGATTTTCCCGTCTCTTCGCTGAATCGAATCTATGCCGCTGTGTTCTTTCCACGCGAATCATTTGAATCGGGTTGGAAATTTGCGCATGACGTCACCGAGTTGTTCATTTAATGCACACCTGCTATGATAAACAACACTTTCTAAACTTCTAAAACTGCGCTTTTCAAAATTCGCGAAGCAAACGTTTTTTTCGCGTGAAATACTAAGTCTTATTAACTCTATATGTATTATTTATAGTTAAGGCATTAACATTGTGGAGTTTTAAAGACATTGTAATTTGTTTTATCAATTCAAATATATTGTTCAGTACTCAGCACCTTACAGGAGTGCTGGTCTAATGTCGTTTTTATGTATTTTTCATTTCAATTTATCAACATTCTTTTATCACATGTTTTTGCTGTTACCTGTCGCCACTTACACCATGCCTGATTTCAAAGAGTTCGGTCTGGAATAGTCCATCATAATACATATATTGGACATAGTTAAGGCATTAACATTGTGGAGTTTTAAAGACATTGCAATTTGTTTTATCAATTCAAATATATTGTTCAGTACTCAGCACCTTACAGGAGTGCTGGTCTAATGTCGTTTTTATGTATTTTTCATTTCAATTTATCGACATTCTTTTATCACATGTTTTTGCTGTTAACCGTCGCCACTTACACCATGCCTGATTTCAAAGAGTTCGGTCTGGAATAGTCCATCATAATACATATATTGTTTATAGTTAAGGCATTAACATTGTGGAGGTTTAAAGGCATTGTTATTTGTTTTATCAAACACTGTTGATTCCACTTTTTGTAACGGTATAACCCTACCGATTTCAAGGTTTTCACCTCATCATCAGGGGAGCACAAACTAGACTTACCCAACGTCTTGTTTGTGCTCCGAATGGGCCAAACCGGGTCAACATCACCCAACGCCTTATTGTGCTCCCTTTATGATGAGGTGAAAGCCTTGTAACCGGTAGGGTTATACTGTTACAAAAAGTGAAATAAATAGTGTTGACGCTTGTAAATATATAGTCTTCAACTTAAATGGAAGTATTATTGTATTTTATTATATTATTTATAGTTAAGGCATTAACATTGTGGAGATTTAAAGACATTGTAATTTGTTTTATCAAACACTGTCTATTCCATTTTTGTGTAAGGGTATAACCCTACCGGTTTCAAGGCGTTCACTTCATCATCAGGGAGCACAAACAAGTATTGTTTGTGCTCCCCTGATGATAAGGTGAAAGCTTTGAAACCGGTAGGGCTATACAAAAAAGTAGAATAAACAGTGTTTGATAAAACAAATGACGAAGTATTATTGACTTAGTAATTAAAGTACAGTTGTGTTATTGGACGTAAATTAGCAAGATATCTGTCAGTTATTTTTTACTTTCATATGATGATGATTGCCTTTGATGCTCGCCGAATGATTCATAACGATTTAGTTTTCATGAACGTATAGTATGTTGTTATGCTTGCTTGGAATCAATAAACTCACTATTTTAATTAAATAACGTAATAAAACGTCAATAGGTATAGCGTATCAGATCGGATCGATATGCCAATAGGTATAGCGTATCAGATCGGATCGATATGCCAATAGGTATAGCGTATCAGATCGGATCGATATGCCAATAGGTATAGCGTATCAAATCGGATCGATATGCCAATAGGTATAGCGTATCAGATCGGATCGATATGCCAATAGGTATAGCGTATCAGATCGGATCGATATGCCAATAGGTATAGCGTATCAGATCGGATCGATATGCCAATAGGTATAGCGTATCAGATCGGATCGATATGCCAATAGGTATAGCGTATCAGATCGGATCGATATGCCAATAGGTATAGCGTATCAGATCGGATCGATATGCCAATAGGTATAGCGTATCAGATCGGATCGATATGCCAATAGTTATAGCGTATCAGATCGGATCGATATGCCAATAGGTATAGCGTATCAGATCGGATCGATATGCCAATAGGTATAGCGTATCAGATCGGATCGATCAGCCAGTAGATATCTTGATATGGATTAGCGTTAGATATTCATATTTTCATTTTCATTAGTTCTATAACATTTGTTTTCTCTGACGTAGTTGACTTAACTAATGTAATATACTATTCTTCTTCTATTTTATCTGCACTTGACGATCATCGTGGTTATCTTGGCTTTTGAGGCAGCAGCTCTGAACAAAGATATGGAACCTCTCCTGTTATTTCTTCAACCAGGAGATGTTTGTCTTTCCGCACTTCTGCTCTGAATATTAGTTGAAGGATCTCATATTTTCTTCTCGCACTAAACAAGTATGTAAAAAATATTCCTATCTCTCTGCTTTAGATGGTGGGTAATACTTCTATATTTATTCGTCCGTTTCAAGATATCAAATCATTGCGATTTTTGTTAACCCATGAGACTAGTAGCATTCCACGATAGCATAGCACCATCTTTCAAAAGCTTCTAGTATTTTTTGGTGACCTGCGTTAGCGTCGATGCTTGAAAACCGTAAAGAAGTACGGATAATATATGATATAGCAACGCAAATGTAACATGCGTAAGTCGAAAATGAACTCAGTGTTGCGGTGGACATCTTGCATCTTTAAAAAGAAGCTTCATCCGATCTTCACTTTGGCATTGATCTCTTGATCATTCAGCCAGCACCCTTGATAGATTGACTAAGATATATTGTTGGACTCGCTTAATAATTTCATTATTTATATCAAGATGTATCCTTTTCTGTAATTTCCTTTTACTGACACTCATAAATTCTGTCTTGGATACACTCATTTTCTCCTGGATACGGAATACAATCCAGGCCACGCATTTAACTGCACTTCATACTAAAAAATCAATTAAACAAATGTTTCATTTCCCCGTATTCCATTTTATATTTATATATATGAACCTCCAAAGCAAGACGTGTGTCCGCCCCATAATGACATACATCATAGAGTCCAGAGCCGACACTGTCAGAAACAAAAATCTCCTTCAAGCAAAAGCAAAATGAAGGTACTCAGGAGTATCGCTGGCAAAACCCCTCGTTATAGAGTACGAAACACAGAAATCCGATGGATGTGCGAAGTTGAAGATATTGTCAGATGGGGATGACAGAGAAGAAGGTTCTGGAACGAACATGTATCCAGAATGGCGGAACCGAGAGCCGTAAGAATGGCCAGGTACAGTATCCCCTAAACAAGCAGACCTCCAGGACGACCTCCCAAAAGATGGAAAGACAGCTAGCAGTCGACGTCACACGAGGGAAACGATGATGCAGGACCATAACAGGCCAACCGGCCTAAAAGAAGATTTATATATATTTTTTCATAATACAAATACTTATTTTATGAATTTTCTTCATCATGCATAACACTGTACCACAACGTACGAATGTTAATATTTCTTTGAAATGATGTTTTAACAATTTTGGAACCTCAGCACCATACCGTAATTTCGCAATAAAGCAATATTAATGTATTTAACGACATTTTTTACGGCATCCATCAACTGAGTTTTATGCGCCGGCCAACATCACCCAACACCATCCCATTCCGGTGAGGCAATCACTCTGCCAAAATCTATCTCGACAGTCGTAAATTGTCGGTTGCTTCACCAAAATTCATAAAAATGCACTCGCGTCTAAGAGCATCCACAGTATTGGAAGATTTCTCAAATCTAAAAATTACTTAATAAAAAAAAACATCTTTGTCTTGATTATATTGCTAACGAAACTTTCTTTACATTCGTCCATTTTAGTATTGTTTTGAAGCAATCAAGCCAACGAATTAGAACAGCGGTTCGAAAACTCGCAGAAATTACTGCAATTATACCAGAAGATGTCTTCTTCACGCACGTAACAAGCTCGAATGAACATATAATATAACTTGCTTCAGAATAAACTGTACCCACTTGTTTATCAACAGACGAGCAGCTCGGCTAGCTGCTAAGTGCCCTGACGGTTAATAAGTCAGGTGGGTGAATAGTGTTATTTACATCGTTTGTTCCTGCTTCCGGCATCGGCTCAAGGGCTCTGACATCATGCGACGGATACTGCCCTTGCGTTTGCATTTCTGTTGCGAAATTTGCATGACAAATCATTGCAGCGATGTTCGAGCAATATGCCATCTCTGCGAGGCTAACCTCAATGCTGTGGAAACAGTGTTCACGTTCACTACGGTCGTTTTTATGTAATTAAAACAATATCGACATTTTTTGGCGTCCTAGTATATTGGCGAGAGAGCAATACAACAGATTAATAATAAGCCTAAATTAATGAGACCTATTTGATGACCGAAATATCGATGGTGAGATAGCGTAAAAAGAATGGTTAGCCTTTTAAAGAATATTTCACGAGTTAACTAATAGTACTTGACAATTATTTACGCCATCGTGAATTAAAATGGTTGTCGGTTCCGTATTCACGAACTTGGCTATTAAGAGCGTCCCACGTGCATCCGAAATGAATATCCTTGTTGAATGAACTTTCGGATATTGATATCATATTGTATTTATGGACAAACTGAGGGTTGAGGTTGTAAATATTTTTTTAGGCATATCTGAGCCATTTCTGCGGAAAGCATGAGTATCATTGTTTTAGTTATTATATTTAAACTTTTATTTAATGTGATTGGGATAAATGTGTGCAAAAATGTAGAATATATTCTCTATAGGAAAGACAGGAAGATCTTTTGAAAAGAGATTTCGTAAACACAAATCCGCCTTAATAAATCCTCTAATTTATTCTGAAATGGCTAATCATTGTCACCGTGAAAACCATACTTTTTCTATCGATGATGCCAAATTTTTACATATCAGTAGTAACGGAAATAAATTGGACATATTAGAGGCCCTCGAAGTTTCTAAGTCAGTACATCGATCCGAACATCTGGGGAACAGTTATATCCCAAAAATATCTCTGCTCTTGGCCGAAATCGTCCCATGCCTCCCTCACACCTCAGCCCCCAACCGTTGAAGCGTGTATATCGGTACCAGTTCGAACAGAATTTAGTCTTGTTTGTGCTCCCCTGAAGTTGAGGTGAAAGCCTTGAAACCGGTAGGGTTATACCGTTACAAAAAGTGGAATAAGCAGTGTTTGATCAAAATAAATTACAATGTCTTTAAACCTCCACAACGTTAATGCCTTAACTATAAACAACATATATAATATATGAATAAATTAAACCTTACATAACCATGAAATCAAGGATGTACGAATGAGGAACAGCGCTGGCGGGATGGATCCTCTAGAGCAGGCCTGCACAACATATGGCCCGCGGGGCGCATGCGGCCTACCAGTACTATGTGGCCCTCGAAGCCTTTTGTGAAGACGGATAATATTATAATAAATGTAAAAATACTATTCCGTTCATTTTAGGTTTACAATATTATGAATGGAATATACAAAAAAAAATATAAAGATTCAATTAATTTAAATGTTTACCGAATATGACAAACTTGTTGCTGAAAAAACGATATAATATTTATCTTCAAATTAATTTATATACTCTAAAAACAATCCCATTTAGTTTCATGTTTATTTCTAGTATTTATTTTTTTATTATAATTTTATAATTTTTTTTTATTTATTATAAAAAAATCTTAATTTTGTAGTTATAATTAAAATCAATAATAGTGCAATAAACAAAATATTCTCTTTTTTTTTCCTATCCTCTTTTTTTGCTGAGCGCAATAGCTTTCCTTAAAATACCTCATCCCTGTTTGAATTGTGCATGCCTTCTCTAGAACAACACTTTTGTTTCATTTCAAGCAGTAAGACATGTGAAGGTTTTTTTTAATTCGATAATAATCTTAATTTAAGTACCAACACAACAGTGGGTATTTAAATGCACTTCGAAGAGTTTTTTGAGAATTTTCTTAATACAAAAAGTCACAATATCAAAATACTTGTTGAAGCGAGAGAAGTAAATGTGTATCTAAACGTTACAGAAATAAAAAATTATGACAAATCTTTGTTTTGTTTTTAATAAGTTATAAATTTACTCATCAATGGATATAACTATATTTTTTCGAGGTCGATAAGTTTATATTATATTTTATGCCAATTCCTGTTTTGTACGCCTTTTTATTTATTTCTTATAATAATAATCTCCATAAAAGTTTATTGCCTTTTTTTTATTTCCCGAGTTCATTAACATTTTCAATGCCTATGCTATTAAAATTTATTGCAATGATTATTCGATAAAAACGTATTGCAATTGTCAATTATTAAGTCAAAACTTTCGAATTTATTGAAAATTGTCAATTTATTTTCTTTGACTGACTTCTTGAATTATTTTTCCATCCATTTTACGTGTAAAACTTATTATCTAGCTGCTGCTATAAGAGGGAATATCCTAAAAGCTGTAAATAATTTCCACATAGCAATGAGTTTGTAATGTACAGATTTGAAGTGTTATCCTGAATGTGACTATAATGACGATTTTTTGTTTAACCTAACATGATCAATTTATCGAAAATTATAGAATATATCGTAATTGGTTTACTAAAACAGTGTTCTTTCCGTAAAAGGAAAAATAAGTAAATGAAAAACTTATTTTATATCTTTCACCACAGGTTTATTTTTTGGTTTATAACCGGTTTTGAAGACCACCGTCTTCATCGTCAGGTGAAGATAAACTAAATTGCTATAAATATGTTTCCTGTACAAGTGTAAATAATATAAGAGGAATGAGGTAGGGGGAGAGATGTGATATAATGGTAAATGGGGTGGGGAAAAATGAAAGTGAATCTTTAGGGCAGGTCAGGTCTGGATATCCAGGGGGCTATTAAGAAAATTGGTTTGGTTGTTGATATTTAAACTTAATTTTATACATTTTTTATTCTCGAGAATTTCCAAATTTCCTTTTATATAAAACATGGCACCACAAAGTGAAACTATAGTATTTTCAAAGATTCAAGAAACTGTGTTTTCCACTTAAGATAATGATATGACCGGCATGACTACAGGTTTCAAGGTGTTAACCTCATCATCAGGGATGCTCTAAAGAGATTAAATTATGCCCGGACTGGCACCGACAGACTAGACGCATCAAACGTTAAAAATTCGAAGTGGTGATTGTGGGTGGAATGAGGCAGGAGATGACTTCAGAAAGTAACTGTAAGGCCTTGAAAACATGTGTGTGTGACCAGGTGTTCATCCCAATACGCTGATATTTCCAGGACCTCAGATCTGTTCAGTTTATTTCCGTGATTATTGATATGCAAGAATTTGGCATCATCGATAGGAAATGTATGATTTTGTCGGTTACAATGATAAGCCATTTCAGAATAAATTGGAGAATTTCTTGAAACCGTTACTGTCATTCATTATATGAAGTGAAAAAAAACGTATTTTAGTAGATAAATATGTTTAAACCTCCAGTGTTAACGCGTTGATTATAAAGATTATACTCGTAAATTATATTTGGTTGAGTTATGTTATCTGCGCATTATGTTTATTTGTAATAGACGACTTGACATTGACTTCGAAAGAAGGGTAGCGGTAGAGAACAGGGTAAATGAAACTCTTTAGCCGATGCCACACCAAAGTGCTTCGCTAGGTGCTACGTGACTAATAGACTAGGTGACTTCAGACTTGGCCACACTGAAGTGCTTCGCATTAATTCATTTGACATTTGGTAGCGGTTGAGTCAACAAACGATGCCACTCTCAAAACTAACCAGAAAGCTACTTATCTCAGAGAATTTATGTTTCAAATTTCAAACATCTCAAATTCGAACTTGTTGGGTGCATAATGTTAATGTTATCTAGAAGTATGGAGTGGAGAGTTTCAACTTTACAAACTCTACAAAGAATTGCGGAAATACGATGGAAAGTTTTGTAGTTATTTGAGAAGTGATATTTGATGAAACTAAGTTTATTTAACATATTAATTGTTTAGGCATGGCAGATTCTAGGAAACATTAAATAACAATTATGAAATTTTTCAAGATTAAAAATAAATATAAGTAACAAGTACATAAATAAATATAAGTACATTTGCTCGATGGGTTTCACAAAGGCTCCCGTTTATACACAGCTGCTATTAAAACTTCCTCTATCTTGTAAAATTACTTGGTGACACAATAAAATTAACCAACACGTCTGTTCGCTAGGTGACTAATCGTCACGTAGCGTGGCGTGAAGTGTGCAGTGCGTTGGTTCACTGGGATATATCACCTAGCTCGCAGCGTAGCTCTAAGCACCAAGTGAAGCTCCTACCTGTGTGGCCGAGACCTTAATATAATAAACAGCAATTGTACAATATCAACAGTAGCAAAAATGATAATATATAATAATGTATTGGTGCACTTTTTGACGTGAGGAAGTGAAACTTAGACTTGGCAGAAGAATAATAAATGTAAGATGAATGCTGTAGAGCTGCGTGGACTAAGGTAAATTTGTGGAGTGTTAATGAATGATAGACGGAATGAAGACATCAGAAATTAATGTATGGATAAAATGTATATTTTTTAGTAAGATGACGAAAATAATTTGAAAATAGTTGGACATGCAGAGACAAAGTGAGTATTCAAGTAAGAAGACCAAAACTTGTGCGTGAAAGAGGTAAACTGAGGAAAACGTTATTTTACCAAATGAATCAGATTTTGAGAGAAGATAATGTGACAAATATGAAAAATAGAAGACTGTACATGACGAGATATATGAATTTGAAGAAGTCGAACTTTGTGTGGATGGTGTACCGGACAGGGCACAAAGACTGTATACAGGTGGTTGGTTGCCGCGTAGCGCTCAGAGAATCGAGGTAGCGAATTCCGTAGCGAAGATCCAGTAGAAGAAGAAGAGCAGGGAGAGATTCCTCTCAGGCAGTCGAAGTAGGGTAGAGGGTCTCAAGTCAAACACGGTAAAGTCGGTGGTACTGAGAATATAATCTTTCAAAATCAGGGGACCCTCTATATTTATGGTCAGTCGGCCGTCACAAGCGTCCATTGCCCGCGAAATACAACCACTTTCGGGGTCTGGAGCGCCGCTTAGCCCGACTGACCCATGCCTTAGTCCCGATGCCTCGGCCGCCAGCACATTTCTCCTGTGCGGTTGCGAGCGCAATCGGACTCCAACAAACATACATTTTACAGATCACATATTCGTACATATTACGTTACATATAGCATAGATTTACATATTATAAGAACAAAGTCTATAAGGGTAAGGATTTCAGTCTACATAACCTTATAGATCTACACATGTTTCAATACTTATAACATAAAACCTATAACATAAATGTCTCTATCACGAAATAATTGTTTTATCACACCTGCAAATATTGCCACATGCAATCTCTTTCGTCAATCACCAGGGGCGACTGCACACGTCCGATACAGATGGATAGAAGAGTTTGGAGATCTGTTCTCTCTGCTTACCCCGCAAGGGACACGGCGTGATGATACGTATGCATGTAGAATATATCGTATCTTCATTATAAACAATTTCAGAATGATTAAACTACTTGCTGCATACATGGTAGTGCGGTGTTCCATCGTTATTAAGTAGTCGATGTTATTTCCTGCGATGTGTTTTCCGGTCTATCGTGATGCAGTTTGCTCCAGTTCTACGCTCGTTCTGCGCCCGCGCTGTTATTACGTACAAACAACGCAATATTGCAATTTGTTTTAATCTACGGCACAATTATATGCATAGCAACTTTCACTTGTATTATTTTATATTATGTTTGCGAGAGTGTACGTTGTGGAAAAAAACACCGATCGCTTTAATCCTTTTTGTTTTCTTACCTGCTGTCTTACGAGATCGGCTCTTGTTCTTTTTTCTTTACTGGTTGTGACAAATTTTTGAGAAATTATGAATACGTGACAATGAGGCAGTAAAACGTACAATACATATATGCTCGAATCTGACATCAAAAATCTGCCAAGATGATAGTCCTTAACGGTATTTTAGTGCCGGATTTGATGTATGGGAGTGAAACAATACTTAAAAGTGCCGATTCAATTATGTAGAAATGCTAGCACTTGGAAGAATACATGTAGTGACAATATATGAAAGAATATGAAATAAGGGTATGAGTGTTGACTGAAAGCTGATGTATTGAGTAAGATGAAGAAGAGCACTCAGATATTATTTGGGCACGTAAAACGAATGAATGAAGAAACACTAACAATGTAAATATATAGTGCAAATGTGAGTGAAAGGCGTGGTAGAGAGAGACCAAGGAAAATGTGGTTAGATCAAGTGTGGAATTTTTTTAAAGAAGAAAAGTAAAAAATAGAGAAATAGTTGAGATGTATGAAAAGACATATTGATATGTAAGAGGCGAAAGATGTGTGTCGCGATAGTAAAATATGACGCTTACTCCTCTCTGCCTATTCCGATAAGGAGACGTCATAATGATATATAAATAAGAGACAACCAAAAATATAGAATACCGTCGAATTTTTTCAGTGTCTTAGTAAAATATTTTTTGGTTGTAGAAAATATTATATAAACTTCCATACTGATATTTTTATCTTAGATGTAATTAAATAACGTGATATTTTATTAATAGTTAAGGCATTAACATTGTGGACGTTTAAAGACATTGTGATTTGTTTTGTCAAACGCTGTTTATTCCACTTTTTGTAACGGTATAACCCTACCGGTTTCAAGGCTTTCACTTCATCATTAGGGGAGCACAAACAAGAGTATACCGTTACGAAAAGTGGAATAAACAGTGTTTGATTAACCTTTCCTTCCCTGTGTTGGGTATCTTCTACACGTTGCTTCTAATAACCATCAATATCTCTATAAATATAATAAATACAAGGTTAAGATTTTAGGTATTCCTCCATAATATATTTACGCATTGATTTAAAAAATAATATTAATAATAATCAGAATTTTTAACTTCAATTATAATTAATTAAGGGGATTATCTATGAATGTTCTTATTTTTCCGATTTAAAATCGCTAATTTTTGATCGCGTACTCACTACCCAACACCGGAGAGCGCGTTTCAATTTTATCACCGTAAGGGAAGGGTTAAACAAATACCAATTAAATAACATTATATTAGTACTTTGTTTCCGATTGTTTTTTTTCAATGTAAATTTAGAAATATCAAACGTAATATTTCATTTATTATTACACATGATAAGAAATATACATAATTTGTGAAAAAACAACAGGTAATTTAATTTGGACATACAATTTTAATGGATCTGGGTTTTTTGCCTTTCATTTGTCGTATCCCCAGTAAACTAGGCTTTTGCCTGTATCTCACTGAGGATATTTAGCATGATAAAATAAATCGATACTTCTTTCCGATTTTTGATTACACAAAAACAAAACCCCGTTGCACGCTCTCATCGACCTGACAAACAGTGACACTCAACTACAACTGGAAACATCTTGCGAAATTAAACTCCTCACACATCATCACTCTAAAAAGACCAAAATACTTTTAACGCCTATTGTATAATTTCCCTCATAAAACTTACTACCAAGTTCTCCCATCTCCAACTCGCATTACTGATAAGATAATCTATCAAATTCGTTAATTACACTACGCGTATGAAGAAAAACACTATTTCATTTATTTTTCTAACTTCTTAAGTGGCTAAAATTATGTCGCAATTGTGAAAAGCAATTTGACAAGTAGAAACTACATTAAAAAGGACTACGAAGAAAAACAATTTGAGTATTTAGTGCCAAATAATTTGTAGTTTGAACCTCTTTTTTTAATACGATGTATTGTATTGCATTTCATTTTCGTTGTATACAGCACAACCTGGCCGGTATGTTAGGAATATACACACAGTTTTATAATAAGTTTATAATGTTTTCGATATATAGTATTATCTCGAATTTGGTATATTTTGTATGAAACAAGGTGGTACACAAAATGCATTACATTTCCTTGTATTTCATCACGAGACAAATATATATGAGTTGATTGATCACGTGGACCGTTTTGCTGAAAACAGTTCCTTGTTTTCTACCAATTAAACCACTGCGGATAGGTACATACTCGTAACAGGTCGCACTGTTGACGCGGAATATCGCAGTTGAACCAAACACTTTGTGAGGCTTTGAGTTATTTAAAATACTGTGATTTGATCTATTCAATAGGATTATATTTAATAGATTTTTAATTATATACGCATATACCATCGTGCCATACTCATTTTAGGGTAGGCAGAAAGGACAGATATGCACACCTATATATCCACAAACAACTTTTGCCTCATCTCACTCACTATACGTGCTGTTGTTTCTTACCTTTCCTTGTATCAAATTAATTTCAACTATATCCTTCTATTTTTTTCTGTTCCTACCTCTTCCATTCCAGACATATATTATTGTGATATATTTTTATGTAAGTCTTTCAGAACTCATTTTCTCGATTTGTCCAAACCATCTCACGATTTATTCTCTTAATTTTACATATAACATCCGACTCGAACAAACAGTTTACCCGATCCGTTTATTGCTACTGTATAACAACAGATATTCGTCGATTTTTAGATTTTTCTTTGTCATATTTAATTAGGTATACTATTATTTTTATTCCAAATTTTTCTATTTACCATATGATTTGTGAAAAATGGCATCGTTATTTCAAAAGTGATTGACGTGTAGAATGAAAAACAGGAAGTATATTTGAACGAGTCTATGATTATTCAACGTTAAGTTATTATTATTATTTATAATTAATAATTTATAATCTATTATTATTCAACGTTAAAAATATTATTTACATGAAATAATATTTTAACATTGATTTGTTCAGAAGTTATGGTTTATTTTGTACTTCGTTTTTAAATGTTCAATTTATTAACTGCGTAAATACTATTGGTAATATTAGGTGTAAATATAAGTTGTGTCCGTTTTTTTTTCCAAATTAAAAATGAGCACCAAAAGTAAAACAAAATGGTAAATGTTATATATCATTCGAAGGAAAATTTTCTGCTGTACAAGATATTGTGGAAGGGGATATTCATGAATAATGCTTGCTTGCAATAATTGCTTTTACGTTACATATATTATTTTATTTGATTACAAGCCTTCAAAATGGAATGTCAATTAGACGAGTCCACTGGTCGTCCGGAACGCTCCATGTCTTAAAGGTCGAAATTACCATCTTTGAAACGCAAAAACCATCGACGAGCTGTCCTTTCATTCATAACATCTTCACCATACACTTCGCAAATATCGCGAGCAGCTTTGGCAGCTTTATTCCCTCGATTGAACGCGAACAGGAGGAGGTGTCGAAAATGCTCACTTTCGTCTACTTGACATTTCATTTTGAAGGCTTGTAATCAAATAAAATAATATATGTAGCGTAAAAGCAAACACAATATCTTGTAGAGCAGAATTTTTTTTTCCAATGACGTATATATAACCTTGACCATTTTCTTTTACTTTTAGTGCTCATTTTTAATTTGGAATAAACGGATACAACTTATGTTAACACCCAATACTTAGAACCATATTATATCGGTAGTACTTAGAACCATATTATTATATCGGTAGTACTTAGAACCATATTCTATTGTATTTTGTCACACTTTTTTTTATTCGGTATATCTTAGCGGGATTTATTGTCATGGTGACCTGTTTTGCGTATCATCGATATTAAAACCCCCGGACTGGAAGACCAGCATTCTACCAAGGCCACGAAAGGCGGCCGTCTTTATTGTGAATAATCGAAATTACCCGAGTGCTTTTTTACAATTTTTAATCTGTGTATAAACTACGAATAACAACTTTTAAACAAAATAATTATAGTTTTTATATCTTTGACAAAAATATTGGCAGATGTGTCCGCTCGAGCAATTCTATCGCTTTAGTTTAACATTTATTGTCATTTTACTTTTATGAAATTTGGACTCCTTTGAGGCTTTCCTTTTTTTCGTTCTTGCTGACAGTTAACCTGAGGTGGTATATGTGGGTTTACTTTTTATTTTGTTTTCTGCCATACATTTTGTTTTTTTAATCTAGTTATACGGGGGTGTGAGCTGAAGCCCCCCGATGTCCTTGCGGTCGGGCTCGACCTACATTATTGGGGTGTTTATCGGCCGGGAGAGTGTTTGATGAATGAGCTCGGACCTTTGAATGTCAACTCTCTTCAATGTATTATATTTTTCTGCCATCTATTTATTTTCTGTGTTTTTTTCCTCTACTTCTTATTCTACATGTGCAAGGGTGTGGGCTGAAAAAAATCTGGTGTCCCCGTGGCTGGGTTCGCCCTGTATTGGTGGGGTGTATCTTGGCCGGGGGGATGTTATTAGATGAGCCCAGACCTTTCGATAGCGTCTGTCTTTAATGTATTATCTGCTATTTATGTGTTCTTGAAGTATATTTAAATGTATTATGTACACACTATGTTGCTATCAATAAACCTATATTTATCTATTTATTATCCCATGAAAATATATATTTCGCCTGTCAACACTTCATCATAAGATAGTTCCCCGGTATTGGCTCGCACTAAGACTTTTCTTAGAACGATATGATGAAATCTCTCACAATTACTATGATACACGCAATTTCTTAGAATACTCCGTGAAGAGCAACCGTCTAATGGGCATGCATGCCGACTGCAATTTACTATTGCACTCGAAGGGAAAACGAGGAAAAACACGATGACGTGGCTGTGTTTTGTGCTCTACTTTATTGATCGATTCCTTTGAACTTATTATTTATGAAATGTATTGCATAATATATTGAATTTATACCGCAATCGAGTTTCTATTTTCAATGTACTTGGTTGCATACTTATATTGGCAGTCTATAAAGCTGTTATCATACCGTCTCTGATGTATGGATGCGAAATGATCCCTATAGACGATTTATTAGTACACTCGAAAATGCAGTGGCACCTCTGGCAAATATTGAAGATTCGATAGTATCATGGAGTAGAAAATTATGAAGTTTCAAAAGAGGTTACTGCTGTAGCACCGAGATATAAAGGGTCTTTCGAATTGACCGGCTTTTTTAATTCTTGGATAAAACACAAATGGCGTCGCGAACTTGCCTAAGTCTTGTGAAATTTGAGAAGTGTAATTTATGGTATTTATAAAAATGGAGTTTTATACAGTACAACAACGCGTTTAAATTGTTAAATTATTTTATGTATTGTAATCTCCGGAAACGGTGATGTTAATTGGCCACCAAGATCATGTGATCTGACACCGTTGGACTATTTTCTCTGAGGTAACGTGAAAAGCCAGGTCTACTAGAATGATCCTCAATCAATTCCTGGGCTGAAAGACGAAATTATTCGCGTTATTGGTGAGTTAGAACCACAATTATGCCAAAATGTCTTCGAAAATTTAGACAAAAGAGTGGACATCTGTGGAGCTGTAAGAGGTGGACATTGTTTTTTTTGTGTTTAAATGTCATACATTATACAATACTATGTTTAAAGTTTTTTTAAATCAAAGCACATTTTGTGTTTTATTCAAGAATTAAAAAAATCGAATTAAAAAAACCGCTCGATTTGAAAGACCCTTTACGAGCAGATATACCCAATTGAGAAAAAATACTCAGATAAGCTGAAGTACGAGTACTAAAGTTTCTTGTCATATATGCAACATGATATATCGCGCATTGGCTTTCATAATCATGTCCGGTGGCACCAACGAAAATACGCTGATCTCCACTTTGTATTGTACCGTCTAATTATGCTCGTCACGGGTAATGGATATTCATATTGGTTGATTGATTTATTTGTTTTCGACATAATTTCCTTATATGATTTTTATTGCAACCTCGTGAACCTCCATGCCCTAGTTGGTAAGACGTTTGTCTCCCAAATGGAGGTTGCGGATTTGATTCCCGTTAGAATCATGGACCCTCAAAGTTGGTAGTATGAACCGACTGGAAGCATTCGAAATGTGGATGCACCGGAGAATGCTACGGATACTCTGAACGGATATGGTCAGCAACACACGGGTTTTTCAAAGAGCCAAAGTTGATAGAGAGTTGCTGACTTATATTACAATAAAATCCGAAAGGTGTCCTATTTGGGTCGTGTACTTAGAGGAGCAAAGTACAAATTACTGCACCTGATCATCCAAGGCAAAATAGAGGGTCGAAGAGGTGTTGGCAGGAGGCAAATCTCCTGGCTCCGCAGTATACGTGATTGGACTGGTATAAGGAGCGTTGGGGAACTTTTTCGGGCTGCCGGGGACAAAGATGCCTACTCTCAGGTGATATTCAACGTTGGGGGACCTGACATGACATTGGGAAGAAGAATAATTAAATTCTATAACTTGATAGATTTAAATATAATATAATAATTTATTGTAAACATGTTTTAGATATTTTTTTGTCGTGGTTATAAAATATGTAATTAATTTTTGATTATATACTCTCGCTACATTCAATATAAAATAAATACATACATTCCCCTGCTGAGATATGCAGAAGACAGAGCGCCAGACTTTCCTATCTCGACACATACTATATATTTCACATCTTCCACATCCACGCACTTCATACGATTTTTCATACTTCTTTCATTTTAATGTTTCATAATATCATTCACTTGATCCAACCAGATATTTCTTGATCTTCCTCTACCACGCTTTCCACTCACTTCTAAACTTTATATTTGTTTTTCTTTTTCATTAATTCGTTACACGTGCCTAAACCATCTTAGAGTGCTCTTCTTCATCTTACTCAACACATTATCCTCTAGTTCACATTCATTCCTAATTACTTCATTCCGTATTCTGTCACATTTTATGTATTATTCTAAGTGCACGCATTTCTACAGAACTTTTTCGGCTCTTTTTAGTCTTTTTCGACGTCCACGTTTTATAATATAAATTATTAAGTTTAAATGAACTCGTTATAAATGATCCATATATGCGTTATGATCTATGTTTATATTTTGCTTTGTTCATTAAAATATAATTGATCTAAGTATTATTGTACTCAGTAAAATATATTCATTGGCTTTGATCTGTGACGACTTCGTTTCTTGAATGCATTAACACTTTTATGAAATAATCCAAAGTTTCTTTCTAAGTTGTCTTCCTTGTATTTCATACACTAAAACACTTAACCCTGAATTGCCCATGTTGAATTTGAGGTGGTCGTTATATTTTATTTGCTTCATTTTAATTGTTATATCCTCATTGGTCATAAATCATTAGAGACGTTAATTGTAATATTGTTTTATACCCAATATTAGGTTATCATCATCATTGTCAACCAGGGTCGATCCACTTGCTTGATGAAGGTCTCCCCAAGTTGACTCCAAATAGTTCGGTTTTTTGCTCGTTGATGCCATGTGATGCTTCCTGATTGCATCTATCCAGCGTACCTTCGGTCTTCTTCTGGGCCTCTTGGGTACCATTGGATTATTTCGGATGTCCATCGGGAGTCTGACATTCTGGCTACGTATCCTGCCCATTGCCACTTCATTATTTTACACACCTTTATAACGTCTTCTACCTTTGTTATAATGCCGATCCAGGTGTTTCGTTTACGGTCTCTTTTAGTATATCCCAACATGCATCTCTCCATGCTCCTTTGTGCGGTCTGGAGCTTTCGTGTGTTCTTTACTGTGAGCGTCCATGTCTCGCTGCCATACAATCTAGTATTTACAACATATTCTATTAGGTGCAATCTAGTATTTACAACACAAACTGATGTATATCTTTTTATGTGAACCATTTCTTCTGTCACAATATTGTAGTGATTAAAAATATGCTTATAAGTTGAATAAATACACAGTTTTTCGAATTCAAAATTTACCAAGTCAACTTAAAAGTTCATATGTGAACTTTTTGAAATGAGCCTTGTTGAAAGTTGCTGTTAGAGAATAACGGAGTCAGCTTTAAAGCACAGCATAAATTAATTATATTCTTGTGCTTAAGTTTTAATGTAAATACATTTGTATTTTATTATAAAAGTCAATTCCTATAGTATTTTTCAATAAAGTGTTTATAAACAGTCCGTCTCTTCATATCCTGCTTAATACATCCTACAGAAAACACCGCTCCTGTTGCCTGCCACATCCGATTTGACCATTGCGTCATTCTTCTGCAGAAAACGCATTAACAACATCCGGTTCCACCGTTTCACGGCCGCACACCTAATAATTCTTGCGGTGGAAATTCTCTTGGATAATTGGTACGAGTTTTGGTGGTGAAATCACCGAAGCAAGCAAAATTCGTCCATAATTGGATTAGAATTACGATTGTGAGTCCTCTTCTCGTTTCGTTTTCCTTCAGCTTGAACGTTCAAAATTTATTTGGCCTCTCGGTTTTGTCACCTGTGTGTGGTTGGGAATACCAAAAAGCTAAAGAGTTTAAATGAGCTTTGATTCGGGGATCATTAAATGTACTCTGTTTTCTTGGAATAACATTCATCTGTCTTATTTATTGTTTTTGTTTGACCTTCATAACTTATTGGTCGACTTTAATTTTTATATTTTTTTCCTCCCAACAGGTGTATCATCATCTGTTAATATTTGTTTTTCAGTCAAGGTTTATTAAGTCATCGATATAGGTATTATCGATCACTGTTTTCTTAGACTTAGTCTTGGAATGTTTCAAAACCAATGTTTCTCCCTTGATTTACAACTCTACCTTGCACAAGATATTCCTTTATCTCTCACAAATCAAATGATTTAAAATTATTATATGATCGATTTTATTCAAATTGAACATTTAGGCCGTCGCCACTCAAAAGTGCTTCGCTAGATGATACGTGACTAATGACTAATGTAGTTCATGCATAGCCACACCAGTGCTTCGCACAAATTCATTTGACATTTGAGAACGGTTGAGTCAACAAACGATGCCACACTCAAATCTAACCAATTTCATTACAACTTACCTTATCTTTATTTACTTTCTGTGCAACTTCATTCCAAATGATTTTATTACAGATACATTTTTGTATAAATCGCTCGATGGGTTCCACAAAGGCTCCCTTTTATACACAGCTGTTATTAAAACTTCCGCCATTTTGTAAAATCACGATGACAATTAAATTAACCAACACGTCGTGTTGGTTAATTTTATTGTCACGCAACCGCTCCCAAATGTCAAATGAATTTGTGCGAAGCACTGGTGTGGCCATGCATGAAATATCTTAGTCATTAGTCACGTCTCACCTAGCGAAGCACTTTGGTGTGGCCACGGCCTTAGTTATCAATATTAAACAATTAATTAGTATTCAAATTTAAATATGTGTTATTGGGGTAGCTATGCCACCACTTATAGAACTGGTATAGTCCTCATCAGTATCACGCAATATTCTTGTTGGTCTGGGCATAGATAACAGATGTCCACTTCGTTTGATCATGGCATATATGTGTAAGATGTCGCACCATTGTATTATTACCTATTTCAGAATATATGATTCAGTCGATCATGCCACGTTTTTCTAGGTATTCTCAAACTTCTGGTGCCTTCTATACTACTAGGATAGATATTTTTTTGTAAATCATTCATTATTTTTACGTAGCCGAACTATCTAAATGCTCCTGGTATACAATGGTGCAAAATCTTATCCCCGGCGCTAGGTATATAGGTAAGCTAGGAATTGGAAATAAACGGGGTAAAAATTCGATCAAAAATTACCCACATCAGCACAGTCCTACTGCTTCGTTGGAGGGTTGACCCCAACCAGGTGCGAATCGAATCCTTGGCCGCGACATCAAAGCACCTGATCATTTGGCACATATTTCTGAACCCACTTCACTTGCGCTCGAAGGCCGAGTCTGACAGACACGATTTGTGATCCACATTATCTCCGGTCATTCATGAAATTGGCCGATTTGCTTTTTCAAATTATATTGGTCATCGGGGATTATACGATGTGTTAATTGGGTTGGCCGTGAATCAAGCATTTCCCCCGTATACCTCTGCTAAATATTATTCAAAATACTAAACTGAATTATATTAAGAAAAGGTGAAGATAATTTAAATTTCAGTTTAGCGTTTCATCCACTGTCAATAAGTATACTGACGTATTTAAATATTTTATTGTACGAGTATATAAAATAAGTAGTCTGTTATTTTCCTACCCTCTAGTTCTTTCTCCTATCGTGCGATCCAGGATTTTTGTTAGTTTATTTTCCTTATTAATTTTATTTTATTTGACTTTTTATTCTCTTGGATACATTTATGTGTATTTTGAGAATTACGTTATAAATTCTTAATAGGATTCTTAATATTTTATTTATAGTTACATTAACATTGTGGATTGTAATTTATTTTATCAAACACTGTTTATTCCACTTTTTGTAACGGTATTACCCTACCGGTTTCAAGGCTTTCACCTCATCATCAGGGGAGCACAAACAAGGCTGAATTATGTTCGAACTGGTACCAAGATACAGGCTTTTAACGGTAACCATTCGGTTTGGGGACTGGGAGCTGGTTATTTTAATATTGTTTTGGTAGTTGTAACCTAGTATTAAATTTTTGGTAGTTCTAACCTAGTATTAAATTTTTGGTAGTTCTAACCTAGTATTAAAGTTTTGGTAGTTCTAACCTAGTATTAAATTTTTGCTAGTTCTAACCTAGTATTAAATTTTTGGTAGTTCTAACCTAGTATTAAATTTTTGGTGGCTCTAACCTAGTATTATATTTTATGTTATTTAATACTAGGTGCTCAAAATATTTACGATTTTTTTACCAAAAGTTACGGCTTTAAATTTGTGGAACTCCATGTCAGAATATGTATCAGTAATTAACTTAGTTATTCCATTAATTACACTAATCATCGCAATACGTGTTTCTACCTCTTATCCCTAGGCTCTCTTCGGGCAGAATGTTCCATTTTTGTTATGAAAGTACGCCTTAGATATGGCACATCATATTACCACAGACTAATATTTTCCCTATGCGTCAATACACACACTTCTGATGTGGGCTTGTTGCGCTATAAAAATGTATGATTAGCAGTATATAAGCTGCAAAAAACATAAATTCAGGTGTAAAACTAGGAGTAAAACAGCTCCAGGAATCGAACGTAAATGATTGTAAATGGCACACTTACGATTAAACCACGGCCTTGGACAAAATGTTATAATACGAGTACTTACCACGATATTCCTCTGCATCCTTAATCCCGCTTCTTTTCACTATTCCTTTCGGGGATCAGTCAAAGGGAACTTTGCTTTTGTCCTTGGAGCGTGTGTGTGGCCGGGTATTATCGCACTTTTCCTCTTTTAATGGATTCGATGAGTTGTTTATCAGTATTCAATATACGGAGGAATCTTCGATTTTTTATTCGCAAACCTTCTTGACCAACAGATATTATCGGAGTTATTTAACCCTTCCTTCCCTGTGATGTGTAACTAGTACACATTGCTTCTAAAAACTTTAATATCTCTATAAATATAATATAATTAATACTGGGTTCAGATTTTAGGTATTCCTCCGTAATACATTTACGCATTGAATGAAAAAAAAAATTAATAATATTAGCACTTATCTGCCACATCAGAGATATTTTGTGAAAATCGGGAATAAATTCACCGATACAATCAAACGTGTGCCAGTGTGTGACGTAGGTATATTCATTCTAAATAGACCTCTATGGGTGAGGAAGCGACGCTATTCACGTCTCACTCTCACTCTACTTCGGTATATGGGAACTCAAGGAATAGAATCTCAGTTCGCTCGCTTCTCTCGCATCAGTAGCTCGCGGACATTCGTTTGAGGTGGTCGTTTCGCCCGTTTTGTGAACGTCGGCCGATGTTTTTTTTTCATGTTTTCAGCAATTAAATTTCAATTATCACTTTTGACTTCAAATTTAATTAATTTAAGCGATTGGCTATGAATATTCTTATTTTTCCGATTTTAAATCGCTCATTTTTTCTTGTGTATTGAATACACAGCGCCAAAACGCGCGGATTTATTTAGCACAGGAATGGAAATGTTAATATTCTTTCAAATATTTATAAATCAATCTCTTATATATATATTTTAAATATAATATATAGATTAAGATAGTACAAACTGCGCGCTTAATTAATTCAATCTAAAAGAGGCCGATGACGATTGTTTTACATTCAACGAGGGCAAGTTCAAGGCGGTATTTTGCGTGTCAAGAGCTTTTTTCCCATTGTTTGTTTTTCAAAAAAACTGTACCCTTCACATTTATAGCGGCGATAAACTATTTTTATATTTATTATGATGATCTCATCGTAGTTCCATACGCTAAAACAAAGAGACGTGTTATTGTCGTCATTTTCTGACTTGGTGTTAAATATATACGTCTGAAAATTAATACAGAACGATGAAAGAATGGAGTCGTGGAAATTTCAAATATGGGAAAGTTAAGATGTATGATAAACAGGCGAGCATGTATGACGATATGTATGGATGGATATTGACGAGGCGAGAGCCATGTGCGTGGATAGAAAGGCGTGGAGATATGTCATCTTTGGCTACCCCAAAGGGGTTTTGACGTCATGGTATTTATATATGTGTTATAAAAATCGATCGCTCTCCTCAATAATGGCTCAATTTAAAATTATTACACTAGTTAACAAATTTTAACTTTTTGTCTGTCACAGAGGTGAAATTAGCTGATTCTTACTAAATCAACCCTGCTGATTATGAAAATTGCAGCAAAAAGTTTGTAACACGTAACATTTTCGTTTGACACAAGGGGGGGTGTTTTAATAAAATAAGTACGTTTTGGCGCACTTCAAAACTCGTAATTACAATAATGAAAATAAATACATTTTTAAAATACTAAATTTTGACTCAAAATACAATCTTGTTACACAGGAAAGTAAAAAAGCAGAATAAAAAACAATCACTATAAGAAAAATTTACCTATATGGAATATACAATTGACCTATATATGGTATATACAATTTTTTGTTAAAAAAAAGACTTTTTTATATATTTAATCGAATCAACATTTTTTTAGAGATTGTATATTAAATTAAATGAAAACTCAAATTAGATAACTAAGGAGCCCCTACATTACAGTAGCCATGTACAGATTACTTGCAACATTTTTTTGTTAAAATATGAAATACTTACTGCAATTTTTTCCTCTTGTACTTAGTGTCACCTTCTCTGAAACAAAAACTAATAGTAGTCCCCCATCATATTAGAATCCCTCCTTTCTTGATATCGTTGTTCCATTCTGTGAATATCCTGATGGAATATTTCCCCTTGTTCATCACATAGAGCTCCTAAGTTCTCTGGGGAAAAGTCCAGACGGGAATGCAGGAAGTGTATTTTCAGTGACATTCGACATCCCAACTTCTGATAACTATGCAAGAGTTCCTGTACAAGCTGTTCATAATTGTCAGCTTTATTAATACCTAGGAAACCACTAACAACTCTTCCAAAGGCTTTCCAAGCTTCTAGTTTTTCAACACTTAATTTTTTTTCGAACTTGTCATCTTTCAAAAGTTTCAGTTTCAGTCAAAAACTAATTTCAAGTTTTTCTCTTAAAAGGTACGTGATGGAACATTTTCAAGTTCATATTCGTTATCAACGCACAAAAAATTGACCTAAAATGACCCATTCCAACCTTGTGACAAAAACCTTGTTAACTAGTGTTATTTATCATGCTGAATATTTTGTCCTTTATTTCTTTTTCGTCTTATTCCCGGATAACTCGAATATATTTGGTTTTGTAGCATGATGAAGAAATTATTCCATGTCACATTTTTATACCACAAAACAAACCAGAAATGAAATGAAGAAAACCACAAAAGATAACTGCAATATTGCATAATATGGAACGATAAATGATAAAAACTACCGAGTGAAATAAAAACACGAAGACCTGACAATTTTCTTTCAAACAGTTCGATAATTTACTGTCTCTTTTAGTTTCCCCTCATGAAAGTGTTACACCGTTCTTCATCCATTTTTATATAACCTTTGTTTTTTTAATATGCCTTGTTATTTATAGTATGCACTTTCTTTAAAATCTCTAACTCTGTTTATGTTTAAAATTTACATACCATTGCAAATATTATATATTCAACGATTTCAAATCAATTCCATAGTTTCTGATAATGGCCGAATTTGCATTAACGACTTTTTTATCGTTTGCGATCTGAAAGGTGATGAATCAATCTCATGGTGTTTGTTCATTATTGTTTTTACCACTTCACCGCCGCACACAATTATTTAAAAGTGAAACGCGTCAACTTTATGTTTGTCGACCGCAAACAATTATTTTGTAGCGTTGGCTGCCGTATATTAGCTGCATTGAAGTAAATGTTATCCCCAGTCTTCAGTTACATGCAAAACATTATCGACTGTTTAAATTTATCCACCAAACGGTGAAAACGTTTTTTTCTTATATTGTAGTGGATGAATTATACGTATATATTTTTGTTTTTATTTTTTCCAGATTGTTATTTATATATCAGGGCCATGGATCACCTGAGCCTTGGCCTGTCTCGAGTTTTTATTATATGTATGGTAGCTAGTATGTATTGTAGTGGATGAATTATACGTATATATTTTTGTTTTTATTTTTTCCAGATTGTTATTTATATATCAGGGCCATGGATCACTTGAGCCTTGGCCTGTCTCGAGTTTTTATTATATGTATGGTAGCTAGTATGCATGTACGCACTGCTTTTTAATATTTTTTGTATATGATTCATGGAAATTTTTATACTTTTTGTGACAAGTTGATTTTATATTCGTGCGCACTCTTGTACGCACGCACTATTGTATTGTAGTTATTTTTAATGGTCGATAGAACGCCGTACAATGTAATAAAATAAAATATAAGAAAAACATTTTGTAATTTATTATTTTCTCCAGTTATTTTGAGAATTTATTTCAAATAATTCAACTTTGTTCTGTTACGTTTAATTTTAATCATATTATTACCAGAAATTATGTTAAATTCTTTAGCATAATTTTTATTGAAGTAATGACTTTTTCCTCGAGTTCAGTGATACATGAAAAATATGTATTCAAGTGTTAATAAGTGCGATTCTACCTACTGATTTTTCCAAAGCCAGATTGGTTTTATATATTAGTTGATAGAACAATAATCTATGGGTGCGTTGCGTTATCTTCGATTATTTATTATTGGGAACATACAAATCAAGACTATGCAGACGGATAGGCTAAATAGCTCCTAAGCAAACAAAAAAGTCGACACCCGATTGAAGACTCTGGAATTAGTTACACACCAATATAAGACTCGCTCCGTCCTTGGCATGCTTTAAGAAGCCACTGAAAAAACTCTTAATTTCTAGTCGGTAAAATAACGTGTTTCATTCCTGATTTTTCTTTTCCTTTCCTCTCCACCCTTCCTTTCCTGTTGATTCATAATATCTCACATATGAAAAATAATGTTCGGGTGATTGTCCGTCTTTGTGGGGTTCGTGGGTATATGCTCACGTATGTGTTTATGGATTTCGTGGGGATGGATAGTCATTTGAATGATTTATGCGACCACGTAACTCTCTTCATTTTCTTCTGTCTGGTTGGTTGGAAGATATTGCCGCCTGGCAATAAGCCCGCCAGATTGTATTTGCAATAAAAGTGTAAAATAAACAAGAGATCTTCCGCTCTTTAATGACTTATGTATAGTTAACCATACGCTGATAAAAGAAACTTGGGATAGTATCCATTTTCTCTCATGTGGAGACAGAGATGTACCAATATGCGCCATTTTGAAGAAAAAAACTATTTACTCCAAAGTGTATGCTTGTTTAAAATATTAATTTCCAAACCCCCACATTATATTAAAATATCTGTCTAAATCAGCTCCTACACCAGCCTGTGACGAATCTAAATTAACGTTTTCGGATTTGTTCCCGTGTTCAATGAGTTGACATAAAGAATAGTCGAAATTTCGAAAGCATTACACCCTTCATCCTCAGAACGATGTCAAATAACATTACCGAATATGATAAATAATCTTCGAACATTTCTATTCTACTAGATTTTCAGAGAAAAAACTTTCTTGACTAAGTATAATATGTAAGTGTGCAGATATATTTATGATTTTGATTCTTTGTAATTTATTTTTATCAAACACTTTTTATTCCACTTTTTTGTGACGGTATAACCCTACCGGTTTCAATGCTTTTAGCTCATCTTCAGGGGAGCACAAACAAGACTCTCGTCCCCTGAAGACGCCCCCTGAAGATGAGATGAAAGTCTTGAAACCGGTAGGGTTATACTGTCACAATAAAGGGGAATAAACAGTGTTTGATAAAAATAAATTACAATGTCTTTAAACCTCCACAACGTTAATGCCTTAACTATAAACAACATTTTGATGCTTTATAAGGTTAACCTAACCAACGCATTATTTTAAATGTAAACCTTATCCAAGAATTAAAAATTCGAGTCGACGACACCTTTTTGTTTTCTCAATCGACACCACAACAAATACCCGAGAGCTTATCTTCGCTGATCTGAGTCCTCGTCCGCTTTTTGCATCACTTCAAATTTCGTTGGCATTCTAAACCCGTACTCGATGAAGACCGCTTCAGCAATACTAATCATATAATACATTACAATTGTTCGTTTATATAACTCATCATGAATATTTTCTCTTTAATGGTTTGTGTAATTGTATACATCAAATATGATTTTAAGCACTTTCAATTTTTCAATAAATAAAATTAATATATTTCCTTCAGGGCTCATTCCACTTCCTGATACAGAACGAGTAATATAATTAATCTGACGTTATATCTAAAAAAGTTGTTACATTTCGACTTCATTTGTCATTCCTTAGAATAAATGGAAAATAGTTAAAGAGTTTACTTTTAACAATAGTTGGAAAAGAGTTTACTTTTAACAATATTAATAACTGCTCTATAACACGAAACAACCCCTTTAACAAAAAGTTCCCTAATCATGTTCTACTTACTCATATATTTAATATTAAAATCCGAAAGGTGTCCTATTTGGGTCATGTACTTAGAGGAGAAAAGTACAAATTACTGCACCTGATCATCCAAGGCAAAATAGAGGATCGGAGAGGTGTTGGCAGGAGGCAAATCTCCTGGCTCCGCAACATACGTGATTGGACTGGTATAAGGAGCGTTGGGGATCTTTTTCGGGCTGCCGGCGACAAAGATGCCTATTCTTGGGTGATATTCAACGTGGGGAGACCTGACATGACACTGGGAAGAAGAAGATATACTTAAAATCGTCTGTATCCATCAAATCAACTTGAGGAATTCTTGTTTTCTTTTTTTTTTTTTTAATTTTAAAAATCTCACCTAAACGACGTGGTTAGACTATGACCTGGTTAGTTAAAGGCCTACCTCCCAATCTGGAGGTTGCGGGCTCGATTCTTGTCGGTACCCAGTTTTTTTTTAATTGACTTCAGTCTTGTTTTCATCTTTGTTGTTGGTTGGAAAGTGTAATATAACACAATTTAGTCTTGTTCTATTTCTTACTCACTTAGATATTTTATTTTGATTACTGAAGCTAGTTGAAAAAATATTATTTTTCTGACACAGTTTCAACATTACCAATTTATAATGATTTTTTTTCATAATATAGAATGAATGACGCACGTTATTTTGACGTGCAATATTTTATCGAGTTGAAGGTATTTGAATTTTGATTTCAAGGCAGCTGAGAAATAGAGACCTTGTACATGTTTTATTTTACCGACAGTTTTGTTATACTTCTGACGCGCATTTCACGATATAGGATAATCATTACGGGAGGCGTGTCCTGTGCACCACTTTTACTTGCTAATTTGAATCCTTCACGTTTATCGATTCGCCCCCACTCCCCTTTGACCATAAATCATATATATTTCTAATACTAGCCTCCCTGCACTGGAACAAACTTACCCTTTCGTATAACTTTAATTTGAATTTGCTAAAATAGGACATGATATGTAGGTCAGAGGCGTGTCCTCCGTTTCACATTTTTGCACAAACTATTTCAAAACATGTAACCGTAAACTGTGCGAAGGACACTGTTTAACATACAAACGCCGTTTACAGATAGAACAGAGCGCCAGACTTTCCTATCGTGGCACGCATACTTTGCCATCGTCTCATGCAACTCCTACGATTTTCAGACTTTTTGCATTCTCTTCAAAATAACGCTTACTTTATCCAACCATACTTTCTTTGGGCTTTTTCGACCACGCCTTTCTCTCACATTTGTACTGTATATTGGTTTTGTTCTTCTTTCTTCATTCATTCCTTCCACATGCCCAAACCATCCCGGAATGCTATTCTTCATTTTACTCAACACATTATCATTAAGTTCACATTCATCCCTAATTTCATCATTCAGTATTCTGTTATACATTGTCATTCTATGTGAGCTTCTCAGTGCATACATTTGTATAGCATTTTTACTTCCGACATTGAGGTTGCGGATACAATTTCCACTGTTACCCATTTTTTTTTCAAATATGTTTTCCATCTGGTTTTTCACTTAAGGGGGGAATTCTCATATTTTTTTAAAAACGATTTTTTTAATAATCCTTTCTGAATAGAAGAAATTAAGAAATTTTCAAAAATTTTCCCAGTAAGAAATTTTCTAAAATCTTCAAAATTCTAAAAGCTATGAGGGTTTGTCGAGCGCGCCGGTCGAAAAATGATCAGGGCTTCGCAGATTTCGGGTCGTCTATTGTTATGACAGCAGCCTTATTTTCCAAGGATTCTCGTCCAATAGGATTTCTTGGAATGATGAATTGATATTTTGTTTGTCGGGATTTTTTAACAAGTTTATATGGCCCTGGAATTGTTGATTAACAGTAAGTTGAAAATATATGATTTAATTCGTGTAAAAATCGCTCTTGAAACTTTAAACTCGTTTCCTGAAAAATACCTTTTTTTTTAATTATTCCCCTTTATAACTCAAAAACGAACTAACCGATTTTAATGAATAAGTACTTATTCTCTTTGTTATACCTCTCTCTATAGCCGGTACCAGAATTATTTCAATCGATTCATTTTTACGATTTTTTTCCCTCCTCTAAAGACAAAAAAAAACGATTTTTAATTTCAGTGAGCCGCCATTTTTTTTTCTAATTATTATTTTTGAATTATTCTTGTACTGACTATAGCCACATGCTTTCTGAGTAAAATAATTTTTAGTTTTTTTATTTTTAGACGAGTATAATAGCCACAATCATGGGGATAATGGGCCCCCTCCATGTACGGGCGGCCTTACTTCCGACTTAATAACAACAAAAATATATACATTCTTTTATTATTCAATTGTATAAAAATGTTCTTAAATGATAAATAAATATGTCTAAAAAAAACGACAATTTAAAAAAATTATTCGTTCACTGAAAAAAAATCTTAAAAATCGTCGATTTTTCGGCCCATGAAATGAGAAAACCCCCTGAAGTATTCTTGAACATCTCTCTATTTAGTTAAAAGATTTTGTCTTATGGCAATAGGTGCATCAGATTGCATCGTGCATAACGCAAGGGTAAATACAATACAATGATTGAAAATAAGTTTTCTCTTCTAGTCTCTGTGCTTCTATTCTTTCCGCTCTTTGTGGAATATTACAAGTGATGTCATAAATGTAATTATTCATATCTACTGTAGTCATATGCGTCTGCAAATGATGGAGAGATATACTTATTACCGTGAGATTTCGTTTAATGAAATTGCCATTTTTATATAATCCGACCCGACATAATGTATGCATCTTTATTATCTTGAAATTGCTGATTTATTCTCAACAGACAGACGTACGTGTGATACACGTGACTGAAATCTTGAATTTGCTTGTGTTTTGCAAACGTGTTGTCTTTTAAAAATTCACCATGAGATAAAATTCGATTATCACAGGAATGTATTTTCTCTGGCGAATTCCAACACTATCACGTGTTTGAAATTTGTAACTTGCCAAGAAGTTAGCTTTGTTAATAAATTCAATTTATTCTTAATAAAAGTTGGTTTTTTTGGTTCATTTTTCTTTATTGTTTTTTTTTCCTAGTTAGATTGCTTAGATAGACGTTAAGATGACTGTCTCTCAATCCAAGGGTTACGGGCTCGATTCTCGTTGGAACCAAATTTATTTTAAAAAGGGTTCAAGTTTCGTTTTCACTTAAAGCCTTTTTAATTTATTTCCAATTGATGAGAAGATATGTTTACGTGGCAACAAACACACCAATTTGTACTGTTTACAACAAGAGTGTTATACAATTAGCTTTTATTTTTCGGTTACTTGAATACAACCTTATTGACCGATATCAGTCCAAAGGAGATTCTGTTATCAAAGCGTATCTCTCAAAAAGTGTCAATTTAAGAAAACTCATGAAGGCTTCTATGCCGTTAGTGTAATCAAAATCTACAACCGCACTAGTTAAAATCACACTAATAAATGAAGTACAAATTTTATAATGCTCTAAGAGTCTACGTCTACCGGGCTTAATATAGCGACAATTCCTAGAAAAAGGGTCTAAAGTAGACAAGGGGTGGGGGTAGCAACATCAATTACCAATATTGTAAGGCTTGTTAACCCAGCCACATAATACAATTACAATTCCAAGGAAATAAACATTAAAAATTAATAATAATTATGTCAACACTAATTATAGTAATGAATCTAGGTGGCCCTAATTTAATGAGACGGTACTGTATACTATAAAGGATGCAAGGGAGTGTTGCTGATGTTCAAACAATTTCAACCAGACGACTTTCAGCTCAGCTCGGAATATCTATAACAATGTAACGAATCTCAAACAGCGATTTACATATATATTATATTTCTGTATAAAATGTGGTTGGTGCAAGAATTAAAGCCATAAGATCCACAACAACGCCTTGATAGGAGCATTGGAACGCGAATTTTGGGTTATATATATTATAAAGATTTATTTATTCCACAAATAACTCTTCTTCTTATTATTATTTTAGGCCTGTTGGTCCGTTATGGTCCTGCATCATCGTTTCCCTCTTGTGACCTCGACTGCCAGCTGTCTTTCCATCTTTTGGGAGGTCGTCCTGGAGGCCTGCTTGCTCGGGGGATACTGTCCCTGGCAATTCTTACGGCTCTTAGTTCCGCCATTCTGGATACATGGTCGTTTGTTCGTTCACAAAGAACTCACGATTGATAAACTCAAATTTAATTTGCTAGAGTAAAAAAATTGCAGGAGTCGCTCGCCTTGCAATCTGAAATATTTAATTAACTCTCCATGTTGATTTTTGGTGTGCATATATCAGCCAAGTGTCGTCTTTGAAATGATGACACATTTAACGAGAATTATAAAATGTCTTCCGTATTTTTTCTACATTTCCCGCCTACACATTAAGGCGCGTTCATTATTATATTTCTACTTCCGCACTACGCTATCATACTATCGTGATGTGATGTAGGGCGTGTTTTGCGTAACACTTTTTTTTGCTAAAATAAACTCGTACCCTACTTTTAGCTTGGCTAAGTCTCGTGCGTATAGTTGAAGGATACTTTGTATATTTATACGTTTTATTATTTAGTACTTTTGTGTAAGGGTGTATTAAAGAGGGTAAGGTCAATTTTAAAGTTTGCCCTTCCCTGTTTTGAATATTGTATAAATATCGTTACCCTAGTTTCAATAAAGAAATTGAATTCTATTTTGACGTATTGCGACAATTTTTTTTCATTATTTTTTTCTCTAGTTGTGTACAGTACAACCTGGTGAATGTATTGCCATATCTCTTCTTTACTCTTCCAACCAACCAGAAAGATATTAAGTATGTTTTAGATGGAAACCAGATTGAAACCATTTATCGTAAAATTATATACCCACGGGAATCGAACCCCCAGGTCTGAAGACAGGCGTCTAGGCCACGGAGTTTTTCAGTGATATTCATTCTTTTTCAAATTGTAAACTTTCCCATCCCTATAAGATCATTTACCTCATTTTATTCAGTCACCGTCAACTTAATAATTTAAAACAACTAGTTGCAACCCGTGAAATATTCACGGAAGTAAAACAAATTCTACATTTATGAAAATATACATTCATAAATGTAAAATTTGTTTATATATATCATTTATACGTCGTCCCCTTTTACACCGGTTAAAAAATTGTTACCTAGGTATTTAAAATTCGTTCAATATCACGGACCCACCGAGATTCAAATTTCGAATTACTTTCAAAGAGAATCCAAGTATTCCTCTCTCGCTCTCTTGTATTCAAAATTCAATTCTCGTATTTTTTCTTTGACGACAGCCATCGTACGGGTGTTGGCCTATTTATATTATGATATTGAGATACTTTGTTTTCTTCCACCCAGGTATAATTCTTTTCAGAATGTTTTAATTTCTTTACTGATTCAAATTTTAGCCAAGGTGAAAGAAAAACGCTCACGCCAGCTAGAGAAAACCTTCATATGAAGTGCACATTTGGTAAATAGCCGAGTTTAATCGAACTGTCAAAAAGGTTTTAAACAAAAATGCCATTTTATGAATGATCAAATACTTGAAATTGTTAAATAACAACTCTTGCTACATGATAAATTGTTAAATAACAACTCTTGCTACATGATAAATTGTCAAATAACAACTCTTGCTACATGATAAATTGTCAAATAACAACTTTTGCTACATGATAAATTGTCAAATAACAACTCTTGCTACATGATAAATTGTCAAATAACAACTCTTGCTACATGATAAATTGTCAAATAACAACTCTTGCTACATGATAAATTGTCAAATAACAACTCTTGCTACATGATAAATTGTCAAATAACAACTCTTGCTACATGATAAATTGTCAAATAACAACTCTTGCTACATGATAAATTGTTAAATAACAACTCTTGCTACATGATAAATTGTTAAATAACAACTCTTGCTACATGATAAATTGTTAAATAACAACTCTTGCTACATGATAAATTGTCAAATAACAACTCTTGCTACATGATAAATTGTCAAATAACAACTCTTGCTACATGATAAATTGTCAAATAACAACTCTTGCTACATGATAAATTGTCAAATAACAACTCTTGCTACATGATAAATTGTTAAATAACAACTCTTGCTACATGATAAATTGTCAAATAACAACTCTTGCTACATGATAAATTGTCAAATAACAACTCTTGCTACATGTTAACTTTTTCCATATTGTCATTCCCTCAAAGGTGTACAATACAGCAAAAACCTTTCTTAAACATATCATGAAGACGGTGCTTCGATATGGTTGTAATTGCTTGAGGAGCAGGTTTTATCTTCCTCACCACATTATCCGTTAAACAGACCAATACTCGAAGAGGAGATGCTACTAAAAAAATTAAGGTATGGAAGTCAAACGTAATTAAAATTAATGCGTGGAGTAATATGTAAAACAAGTAAAAAATTAATGATATTTTGGACGAACCCTTTTACTTAAAACTCGCATACTCTCCAAGAACGTTGAATGCAAACTTATTAAACACTACTTAGACCTGTGCTAACCTTCGCAACAGATTACTGGGCACTTGGAAAACGAGACGAAAGAGTTCTTGACGCCTTGAAGAGAAATATTCTCCTCTGAATATGTGGCTCAGTTTATGGCAATG
The DNA here is from genome assembly GCA_949825065.1 of Odontocerum albicorne. NCBI lineage: Eukaryota > Metazoa > Arthropoda > Insecta > Trichoptera > Odontoceridae > Odontocerum > Odontocerum albicorne. Next base: position 53,653,052 of record OX463839.1, on the reverse strand, counting down.
CGACGTGGAGACAAAGGTATAATAAAGATATCTACACCATATTAGCGTAACAAAAATGACTTGACTGTGATGGCTTGGGCATTTATATCGCATGAAGAACACTGACCGTACATAGAAGGCCCTGTTTAACGACCCAATGGGGCGTAAAAAGGAGACCAAAGTTGAGCTAGGTGGATAGTGTGACAGAACTGCCACGCATTAGATATAACCAAGGGTTAAGTTGTAGAGATTCCAACATACAGTCATAAATCATTCTGGGTGCAATACAGTTGATGATGATGATATCGGTTAGAGTAATGACAGCAATGTTCTTCACCACCCGACGCCCAATGATGGAATCAATGTTCTTCACCAGCCGACGCCCAATGATGTATAATCAATGTTCTTCACCACCCGACGCCCAATGTTGTATAATCAATGTTCTTCACCACCCGACGCCCAATGATGTATAATCAATGTTCTTCACCACCCGATGCCCAATGATGTATAATCAATGTTCTTCACCACCCGACGCCCAATGATGTATAAACAATGTTCTTCACCACCCGACGCCCAATGATGTATAATCAATGTTCTTCACCACCCGACGCCCAATGTTGTATAATCAAACGTATCAAATGACGATGTTTTGCCGTACCAATTTGCATTTGGCCTGTTTACAGCGGACTGTAACTAATTATTATTTCTTTGAACATCTGACGCGCGCGCAAAGCTATGTTTATTTCTAGATTTTTTATTCGGGTCAGTTTTTATGAAGTCAGTCGCGCTTAAATAATAATAATATTATTTGCAACAATATCTGCACAAAGGCAGCCGACAGGTCTGGTTGGTGTGGCGCGGCTCTTGTTAAATGTGGACACGGCGTCACCAGACTGGCACGTCACGGGAAAGGGATCCTATTACGGACCAACAAGTCACACGGGACATTGGTAGGCTTGGCTTATCTTTGAAAAGAGTATGGAAATAATTTTAGCTCGTATTATTCCATGCATTTTTTGTTGTAAGGCAGCATGGAAAACCTTATTTTTATGTCTAGGGTTTAGATCAAAGATTCCCAAAGTGGTCTATATGTGGACCCCCAGGGGTGGATTTCGACTTGCAGGGGGTGTATGTCAACGAGAAAAGAAAATGGGGGTGCACGAGATGTTAATTTTTTTAAATTTTATTTAATTTTTATCACTGGTATAATGGATAAGAAAGTAAAGTGGATGATACCATTTAACAAAAAAATAATTCTTATTAAAAAAAAACTTACTCTATTTGGGCAGTTCGAAATATGGTACATATGTTATGTCAGTTCTGTGGGAAAAGTACACAACCTGCAACTCCAAAAACGTCGAGATCTAATTTATATATTTCTGGTGAATGTGCATTATTTTTTTGCAAATTCAAACATATACCAAATTTAGTAATTGAAATGAAATTTTTTATTGTAATAATTAAAAGTACGAGTAAAATAAGTGTTGATATTAAAAAAAATGTCGACCTCATAATAAACATTATTACGCGATTATTTCATGTTTCTGGGTTTCTCGCCCCATTCATTTTTTTCAGCGTCTTATTACAAAATGTCACAAACTTTTTTTATACTAATTCCTGTTCTAATTTTCTGACTGCCAGCTAAGCGAATTTAAATGACACTCATTTAACAATATTATTTTTAGATATTACTTTTTTTAATATTATATACCGAGTACCGAGTATAAACGAGATGCTGAATTTGATTGATTGTTTTAGTAATAATAATTACTTTGTTTCAGGTAAGAGACTACACTTATCTTCTTAAAAGAATCAAGAATGGTAAGTTTTCTTTTTTAATACTGTAAAAAATATGTTATACATATTTTTCTAATATATTATATATATATATATATATATATATATATATATATATATATATATATATATATATATATATATATATATATATTAATATTAGGTCCTTACATATGAAATTGGCGTTTTGCCGTACTGGCAACTTTGATCTCAAATATCTTCTCTTTGGTTAGGAATTCCAAATTCAAATTTATACAGCTATTGACTCAAGTATTTGTGTTTCGAAAATTATAATTCATTTGTTTTTTCCTCAATTGTTTTTTTTATTTGCGTCACTCAGTTTACAAAATGGAAAACTTGAAATATCGCGTTATTTACGAGTACGAGTTCCACCGTGGCACCAGTGCTGCAGAAACGGCTCGAAGGATTAATGATGTGTATGGCGACGGTGCCGCAAAAGAAAACACAGTGCGTTTTTGGTTCCAACGTTTTCGTTCTGGAAATTTCGACCTGCAGAAGAAGCCCCGTGGACGGCCGGAGACCAAAGTTGATAATGAAGAATTGAAGGCTATTGTGGAAGCGGATCCATCGCAAACCACGTCCGAGTTAGCTGCAGGCTGCGGTGTTAGTGATAAAACTGTTTTAATCCACTTGAAGCAAATTGGGAAGGTGAAAAAGCTTGAAAGGTGGGTACCTCACGAATTGAGTGAAGCAAATCAACAAACGCGCGTTGACTGCTGCGTTGCATTACTCAACCGGCACAATAATGAAGGGATTTTGAATCGAATCATTACCTGTGATGAAAAGTGGATCCTGTATGATAATCGGAAGCGCTCATCGCAATGGCTGAACCCTGCCGAACCAGCCAAACCATGCCCCAAGCGAAAATTGACTCCGAAAAAGTTACTTGTGAGCGTTTGGTAGACTAGTGCTGGTGTCGTTCACTACAGCTTTCTTAAATCTGGCCAGACGATTACGGCAGATGTCTATTGTCAGCAACTGCAAACCATGATGGAAAAGCTAGCTGCTAAACAACCGAGGCTGGTTAATCGCTCTAGGCCACTGCTGCTTCATGATAACGCTAGACCACACACTGCACAACAGACGGCTACCAAATTAGAAGAGCTTCAATTGGAATGTCTAAGACATCCACCGTACTCTCCGGACCTTGCCCCGACAGATTACTATTTTTTTCGAAATTTGGATAACTTCTTGCAAGGGAAAAAATTCAACTCCGATGGGGCAGTCCAAACCGACTTCAAAGATTTTATTGATTCCCGTCCGAATGGTTTTTTTAGTAAAGGGATCGATGAACTACCTATGAGATGGCAAAAGTGCATAGATAGCAATGGTACATACTTTGATTAAATAAATATATTATATTAAAAAAAAATCAACTTTATGTTCCTCCCAAACAAAACGCCAATTTCATATGTAAGGACCTAATATACTTCTCATTTTACATACATATCATTACGCCGTGTCCACTGCGAGGTGAGCAGAGAGAAGATCTCCAAACTTTCGCTTCCTCCACATGCATACATCTTGTTATACACAGGCTTCTATTATTTATATTTCTCACTTAATCTTCTTCCATATTCTTGTCTACTTGATCCAGTCACGTTTTTCTGGATCTTCATCTTCTACGCACACCTTACACTTCTTATTTGCATAGTCGGTTAGTCATTAATTCGTCATTCATTCTCTCCACATGTCTTCAAGTTCTTCTTCATCGTACTTGAAACATCCATGAATTCATTTTTGAAGTCCTCGTTCTGCGTTCTTGCGTATATTAACATTCCACAAATTTTTCTTACTGCACGCATATCCACAGTATCAATCTTAATTTAATCTTGCCAACTCCATGTTTCACTTCCACAGTCAAGGTGGCTACTAGTACACACAATAATGTAATGTCATTTTTACTACTTTTTAACTATTTTAGTTGTTAGGTATATATTACATTAAGTTTCCCGTTTACCTTGTTCTCTGTCGCTATAATTGTTTTCAATATCCTTTTCAACTCGCCCATCACACGTTAACATACTGCACAGATAATAGAACCCATCAACCTACTCCAGTTTATGTAAGGTGTAACCCATTCATCCACATACTTTTTACAACACTTATTTCTATAACCTTAACCTTTAATATCGCTAAATTCAAAAGTTTTACTAGGTATTTAGTTCTTATTTTAGTTTTCATGTAAGATTTTGAAATTCTTTGGCAATCGGTTATCACGAAATCGTCGTAAAGGTCAGGAAATAACAGCCGTTCCACATTTTTACACGCTCACCTCAGGAATATATATTTTTTCGTTAAATATCAATTCCATACTCTATAAAAATACCTTATTTGATCACGGTGACATTGATAATTCGGACGGACGCAGAAAATATTCAACCCACATTCTACCTATTTCGAAATAATGGAAGAAACATTAAAGCATGTTGTATGGGCAAATATGCTTTTTTTAAATTGACTTAACATTTGAATTCTGAGCCCTAATGTCAACACAGTATTTTTACGATGTACGAATAGATTCCAGAGGAAATGGGTACTTGTGGGTGTTAAGTGAGAGCAGGAGTCTTGTATTATAGAATGTTTTGGGATATACTAATGTGAATAAGAGCCGGAAGGATTAGGGGAGGAGAGGATAGGGAAAACACAGAAGCAGAAGTCACTAGACTTTGTGTACCTCCACCAAGTCCTTTGGTGCGCAGGGCAATAGGAAACCATTAAATATTTTCACACATGAAAACCACATGCATATACCAATTCAACAATTTGTGGGTCACGTTCCTCAACATTGAGGGGACGAAAAAACCATATGGTATTTTTGCACAGTTAAGATTGGGAGGGAATGAAGAAAGACTAACAAAACAAATATACAGTGCAAGTGTGAGAGGTAGAAGAAGACCAAGGAATGTATGGATGTGGGAGAGGCGAATGGTGTGTGTCGAGGTAGGAAAGTCTGGCGCTCTATCCTCTGCCTATCCCAACAAGGAAATGGCGTGATGGTATGTATGTACAGTACCTGGAGGTAAGTAATACACATCGTTTGTAGAGCGTCGTCTCTGTCAGTCATACACGTGTTCCGTCGCGATTTGTCAGTTGTTACCAGACTGGACTGTTAGCGCATCGTGCGACGGCGACGACGCTCTATAAACGATGTATGTGCCCATACCATCTCAATCTTGCTGTTGATGTCTGTAACACCTAGGCTTCCACGAATCCGTGAGCTTTTTATTTTGTCTGTTAGGGACACACCAGCTGACCATCTTAGCATGCGCATTTCAGCAGTTTCTATTTGCCTAGAGTAAGAGTTATACATCGTCCAGCATTATGTATGTATGTATGTATGTATTTATATATAATATATATATATATATATATATATATATATATATATATATATATATATATATATATATATATATATATATATATATATATATATATATATATATATATATATATATATATATATATATATATATATATATATATATATATATATATATTTTAATATATATATATATATATATATATATATATATATATATATATATATATATATATATATATATATATATATATATATATATATATATATATATATATATAGTATATATATATATAATATATATATATATATATATATATATATAATATATATATATATATTATATATATATATATATATATATATATATATATATATATATATATATATATATATATATATATATATATATTATATGATATATATATTATATATATATATATATATATATATATATATATATATATATATATATATATATATATATATATATATATATATATATATATATATATATATATATATATATATATATATATATATATATATATATATATATATATATATATATATATATATATATATATATATATATATATATATATATATATATATATATATATATATATATATATATATATATATATATATATATATATATATATATATATATATATATATATATATATATATATATATATATATATATATATATATATATATATATATATATATATATATATATATATATATATATATATATATATATATATATATATATATATATATATATATATATATATATATATATATATATATATATATATATATATATATATATATATATATATATATATATATATATATATATATTTTATTCCCTTAGATATATTTTTTATTACACATTTGACGCGTAAATAATGAATTACGCCCACACAGCCGAAATTTGAATATCAAATGTACTCAAAAGGCTTAGCATTAACTTGTCTATTTCGGTGCCTTTTATTTTGGCCTTGTGGCAACAGAGCGCGTGGAAGGATCCCAAGAAAATGTTCCTTCGTTATGTAAACAAGTCACTTGTTTTGTCTTTTCAAGACTAAAATGAGATTGTAAACAAGACAAACCTGTAAACAATTCCATGAAATAGATATTAGTATTTGAAAAAGTATCCTGAAAAAAGCGAAGACTTAGACGTTTCAAATTATTTACAATTGAAAGTTTTTTTTTTATTTTTCATCTTAGTTAAATGAATATTTTAATAATTTTTTTGATTATTTCGATGTCGTTGCTTATCGGTTAGTATGCTAATTTAGTTAACACTCAGACCTAAATTTTAATCCCCGACGGATTCCTTTCTGGACTCAATATATTTTCAGGCCTTTTTTTACCTGAATTTATTCTACTTGCGATCAGTACCTGCCTTGGAGCGCTCTTGAATTAACATATGTGACGAAACAGAGTTATTTATTTTATTTTACATTTGATATAAGTTTAATCCAATTACATTAAATAAAATGCATAGTACAAGAAAAAATTCAAGTCGAACTCGAACGAACTCGAACTCTTCAAGTAAAACTCGAACCATATTAACAAGAACAATGATACCCATACTCTCCTATGAAGTAGCCGAGTTAAGTTTATAAAGTTTTTAAGGAGGTCAATTTATGCACCGAGTCATGAAAGATATATTCAACAAGGTCATTCCGTGTGCCAGTGGTGGCGCTCTTAATAGCTTAACTCGTGAATGCGACACCGAAAACAAAGTAATTTCATGACAGCATAAATAATTGTCAAATACATCATACTAAAATTTGTCAACAAGGAATCCGCTAATTTCAATGTAAGCAATTTATATATGTACAAACTGGTGCGTAGATCTTTTCTAACGCTTAAGGAGTTATATCCAAGTTTACACATTCAAAATATGAAGGGTAGAGCCACATGTATAAATTATTTAATCCATTTAGTAATAAGGGAATGTACGAATCCAATTTGTAAGTCACTGAACCCAAAAACTCATCAACACACATCAAACCTTTACACTTCAGTTGCTGATCGTTTCCACTTTTCAGACTCTCATTTCCAAGAAGCAAAAACGTGCTTTTATCATCTCTATCTTCTAGGAAACTGAGCAAGGGACTCTATTTATTTAGTTGCTTTTGAAGTAATCCCTCGTAAATGTCCGTGTGTCAAATTGATTATGGATCGGGTCATTGTGCCGGCACGTTTCTTCCTCCTGTATCGACCGCCTTTGACGTGGATGGAATCGCAAGCGAGCGCTAACACAGTATACATAATGAATGTCGGCAGCTTCCTCTGTGAAAGCGCCTGCTCCTTGGTAAGTGTCCATCTTTTACGATTAGAAACGAAACGAAAAGAAAGATTATTTTGAAGTGCTACTGAAAGTACAAAAATACGGTAGTTGACTTTTTCTTTTGATGATTTCTCAAGAATAAAGTTTATGCTGAAAAATCTGAAACCATTGATGAATTACGAGTAACTATTGAAAGAGAATGTGCCCAAATACCAAATCAAACGATTTTCGATGTTTATGATTTCGTTGCTTCGCGTTGTCTAGACCTAGATGGTCATCCGTTTGAAAACAGGCGCTAAGTGTAAAAAAAAAATACATTTATGTAGTTTATTGTGAACGTTGAATTCTGCTAACTAATACAGGCTTTATAATCATTCAAATTGTGGATACATTTTTTGCGGCACCCTGTATCTGTATTCTGACCTTTGTTAGGATTATTTTCGCAGTACATATTTTTAGTCCGTACTTGTAAATACAAATATACATTGTAAGCAATGTGCCTCAACTAATACGGGGGGAACATGTAATATTGTTGAGTACTCCGGTACCACGCGAATTATTGACGATCGTATGTTTTCCCCGATTACAGCATTACGGCATCACATCGCATGGCATCACACATCAGCCGAAGTGCTATTATCTTCATATTGCTGTTCATGGTGGGGTGTCGTAAGTAGAAAGTTAACTCTTTAGTGCAACTCTAAAAGTTAACATAACAAACAAACTCATTATTGTGAGTTTTGTTATCTCCTTAAAAACTCCTTTAGACTAAGGCCACACCAACGTGCTTCGCAAGGTGCTACGTGACTAATAAACTAGGTAACTGCATGCTTGGCCACACCAAATTGCTTCGCACAAATTCATTTGGGAGCGGTTGAGTCAACAAACGATGCCACTCTCAAAACTAACCAATTTCATTACAACTTACCTTATCTTTATTTACTTCCTGCGCAACTTCATTCCAAAGTGATTTTATTACAAGTACATTTTTGTGTAATTTCCTCGATGGGTTCCACAAAGGCTCTCTTTTATACACAGCTGTTATTAAAACTTCATCCATCTTGTAAAATCACTTGATGACACAATAAAATAACCAACACGTCTTTTCATTAGGAGACTCACTAGATGACTAATCGTCACGTAGCGTGGCGCAAAGCCTGCAGTGTGGCCATTACGATAGTATGGGTTGCGCTGGTTCGCTAGAATATGTAACCTAGCTCGCAACGTAGCTCTAAGCACCAAGCGAGACTCCTACCTGTGTGGCCGAGGCCTTATTGTTCAATAACCGCCATATAACTAAAGGGCATAAGACCTGGAAATAACGTAGGATTACAAAAAGAGTCATATTTAAAAAATGGGAAGAGCGAAAAGCTTTTTCAATAGGAGAGTATGCATGGCGAGATTTGTGATCGTGCGAGAAGTGAAAGATGTGTGCCAAAATAGCTTGAAGAGGAGATCTATTCTCTTTGTCTACCCCAAAAAGGACACTGCGTGATGCCGATGATGATTATTAAAAAAATTCTGTGTTATAATCATTAAACTTATTTTAAATTAGCATGTATTGGTTCACACAGTTTCAAAATCGGCTCAATTCGTGCCAAGGCTGACCCAATTGATTGGAAGAGATTGCATAAAGCAATAACGGAATGTGATCTAATAACATGATACCAGCCAACGTGTAATAATAGACGATTGTTTATATTGTCTGTATGATATTACTCTTTTATAATTTTTACTGTCGTCGAAATTAATTTTACTAATACAGGCGGTCCTCGAGTTTCGCACCTAATCGGTCCGTGAAATGTGTACGAAAGTTGAAATTTACGAAAGTCGAGCAATGTAAAAAAACATCTGAAGGCTTTCGTTCATATTCTTGATTGTCAAAGTCTTAACAATGAGTTCCTTATCAGGCTCTTCTCCTTAATTTTGTATTTCATTCATCTCTTGTAGTTTAATCCAGTCTTCATTCGACAAAAGTGAGATTGCATTAACTCCATCAATATCTTCGTTGTTGACATCTAAGTTTAATTCATTCATTATATTGATTATTTCAATATAATGAATTAATAAAATGTGTGCCGAAATAGGAAAGTCTGGTGCTCTGTCCTCTCCGCCTACCCTGAGAATGGTGGGTATGTATGTATTTTAAATCAAAGCTAATTTCGAAAACCAGGAGAATAATTAATGTTTTCAACGCAAGAATTTCAACTTAAAAAAATTGTTAGCAAAAAAATATTTCGTCATTAATGCTGTGCATAACTTTTTTACTTTATACACGAATAATAGTTTTCGCTATAGAAATACAATAAAAACAAAAAAAAAATTTTTTTATGCATACATACATAGAGGACCTCCGTGGCTTAGTTGGTAAGACGCCTGTCATCCAACCCTCGGGCTACGGGTTCGATTTCCGTTGGTGTCCAGATTTTGAAAAAGGGTCCTAGAATGTTAACTAAATGCTTGTGTACCTTACGTGTTGATTAGAAAAAAAATTCGCTTGCCAATAAACCTGCCAGATTCCATGTATACTCAAATGTAATACACTACATATAAACCATCACGCCATTCCCCTGTTAGGGTAGACTATGAAGAAAGAGTGCTTACCTTTCTTACCACGACAAACTTCCTTCGCTTCATCTTCCCCTTTTCCTTTCGTTTCTCTTAACCCTTACCTTTCCTTCTTTAAAAAAAATAGCAGCTTGGTCTAACCAAATTTTTCTTATTTTTCATACATCGAAACACGTATTTTACCACTCTCAATTTGTCGCCTGCCTTTTGCATCAGCCACAGAAAACTGAGCGTTTGCATTTATATTGCGAAGAACAGTTGTTTTAAAAATATTTAGATTCGAAAATTGTATTTTTCTTAAAAACAAACATGTATGTTCATTTACACCATCATCGCTGCATTTAAATCCCTCGAAAAAATATTCACTCTTAAATTTGAGCAGTTTATGCCGAAACCCCAATTAGTTTCGCCATTCTAAAATGAATATTTTTCGGCGGCCGAGCACGTTTTTCACTGGGCATGCCTGTTCCAAGATGATAATATTATTGTCGGAGATTTCCCGCGCCGCGGCGACATGCCGTCTGCCGTGGCGGCTAAATCCCGCGCGAACAGAGCTCAGCGACTAGCGTACCGCTCATATCTTACTGAAAATTGATAACGGCTGAAAGAGAGACAGTTCGCTCAGATCTTTTTTTACATTTGCTGCGTTGAAAAAAGTTGCCGCGCCGACACGAACAGAGCTCAGCACTAATAAATACACTTCATATCTCATTGGAAAAACTAATAACGTAACGAACGATAGAGACAAAACAGGGCTCGTATCAGTTATGTTTTAAATATATTTATCGTTTCATGCAATGAGCTGAGCATTTTATAAATTGTTTGTCTTATGAATAACTAGCAACTACCGATAGAGATAGAAAATGCTCGGATCAGGTTTTTTATAAAAAGTTGAAGCGACCAATGAAAAAAACTTTTATGCGATCGCCATCTTGCAAATGGCAACTTTGCCAAGTAAATGGAGTGTTTTGAAGTGATTTGTTTTACTACTCAATTTATTTCTTGCACGAAATGGTGGATCTTTCAAAGTTCAATTGGAGTCAAACTTACAGTTATAATTTTTCATTTTTGTGAATAGTTTTGTATTTTACTGATTTGCTTAATCCGTTTAAAAACAATTTTAAAAATATGATAAATGCAAACTCGGGATTATGTCCCCGGCATTGTATAAAATTGTTGTATAGAATATACTCGTATATTGAGATATCAGAAAAATTCCACAGATATTTATTTAGCTTTCAAGATGAGTTCGGATTAATATTGTAAATTTTTCCGTTTAATATTTTCAATCAAGTTTTGCAGTAGGGTAACCATTGTACAAAATTTTAAAAAAATATTGCCATTGTAAATATTTTTTTAAATTTTTATTTTTAGAAGGTTTAATGACGGCATAAGTAATATTTGACGTCACGTGATATTTTTGATTATTAAATAAAAAAAATAGTTGATTATATTTTTTACGAAAACTTTCATAAATGAAAGATTCACTTTTCACAACATTCCTCCGTGGTTCATTTGGTAAGCATGTCTTCAAACCCGAGGGTTGCGTGTTCGATTCCCTTTGAAACTCCATTTTTTTTAAAAAAGCATTCGTGTGTTGTTTTCATTTAAGGCGTCCTTGATAACATATATTTATTGTTGTTTCGAAGAGACAACCTTTGTGACCCAGCTGGTAAGACTCGCATCTTTCCAACGTGGAGGTTGCGGGTTCGATCCCCGTTGAAACCCAGATCGTTTTAAAAGTGTTTTCTTTTAAGAAAAAATGTCCGTCTGGTTTTCATTTAATGCCTCTTTAACTACTTGACAGTTTTGCCCGAGCGGGACTCGGGCACGAAGTTATTTTTTATACTGACCGAGCTTCGTTCGGGCAAATCTTGTTTCGACTTGATGGGAGTGTTTCTCCCGAGCGTCGTTTAGGCAGATCTTGTTTCAACTTGTTTTCTCCGAACGAAATATGTGTTCGTATATGATAGAATTTCAGTTCGTCATTATGCTAAAAATCTCCGACGACCTCCGTGGCCTGGTGGTAAGACACTTGTCTGCCAATCCGGAGGTTGCGGGTTCGATCCCCGCTAGAACCCGGATTTTTTTAAATAGGATTCCAGTCTGGTTAACACTTAGGGCCTATAATAATATCTTGCTGGTTGGTTGGAAGAGATTGCCACATGGCAATAAACTCGCCAGATTAAAAAAAAACGACTGTTAAGTGGTTAACATCTTTCTGGTTGGTAGGAAAAAATTGTCACATGGCAATAAACCCACCAAGTTGTACTGTATACAATTAAAGTGTAATATAATGCAAGAGATTGGCACATGGCAATATATTGTATTGTATTATACTGTGATTGTATACAGATTATAAAAAATAATATATTTTGATTCTTTGTTTTCTTGCTTTAAATGTTTGCAAATCTTTCTTATTTTCAATAAAAAAATCTTTGTGTTTTTTATCAGTAAAAAATATTGGCGTTGACTCATTTAAAGAACTTCACAGCGACAAACATCGTACGATGTTGACTAAGATATGTACACATGTTGAGTATGACGTCAAGTGTAAATTTGCATGTGTTCAAATGATCACGGTGAGTTTTTTGTGTGGACTGATTTTTGTTTAACCAAAAAACATTTACACAACTAAGTAGCACACAATTATATTATGGATCGTATTTTTTTCCGTTTCACACGAGTCATTATTATCGGTGATAGCGGGCAACGTGTAATGGCGAGCGAAACTATTTTATTTAAAAAATATGGGACTTTTTTATACTACCCGTTATTTATGAGTCCTTAAGTCAAGAATATCGGTTATGGAGTACGTGACGAAGACTCGACGAACACTTAGGCTAAGGCCACACCAAAGTTGTTAGCTAGGTGCTACGTGACTAATATACTAAGTGACTTCATGCTTGGCCACACCAAAGTGCTTCACACAAATTCATTTGACATTTGGGAGCGGTTGAGTCAATAAACGATGCCACTCTCAAAATTAACCAATTTCATTACAATCTTACCATCTTTAACATATTTACTTCCTGTGCAACATCATTCCAAAGTGATTTTATTACATGTCCATTTTGTGTAATTTGCTCGATGGGTTCCACAAAGGCTCCCTTTTATACACAGTTGTTATTAAAACTTCCTCCATCTCTTAAAATCACTTGGTGACTCAATAAAATTAACTAACACGTCTGTTGGCTACATGACTAATCGTCACGTAGCGTGGCGCGAAGCATGCAGTTTGGTCATTGCGATAGTATGCAGTGCGTTGGTTCGCTAGGATATGTCACCTAACTCGCAGCGTAGCTCTAAGCCTCAAGCGAGGCTCCTACCTGTGTGGCCGAGGTCTTAACGATTGTACGCTGGAACAGGCATCCATCAAGTCACTTATAAAAACTAATAGTAAATGTATGACTTTTATGTCGCTCTTTGTAATAAATATTATTGTAAGAGCATTTTGGTATTGATTTTATAAGAGGCAACTCACAAACGCCACGAAGTAAATTTAGATGGAGTGATCTGGAAATGTATTAAAAACCGAGGTTTCAAAAATGAATAACAATTATTGTTTACCATGCCCAGACCGAACTACGAGTATATACCCCAAAATAAAATAACTGACAAGCGAAGACAACTGGAAGAGAATTCTACATCTTGATGGAATAACCCCAATTGTCTCACGATTACTTCTAGAAAAAAAATGCCCACTGCATATTACATCAACGATAGTTAAGATAAAAAATGAAATGAAAATGCTTGTAAATGTGCATATGTTATATTGGATTGACATAAAGAAACATAGGCACTAGAATACAAGAACATAAGTATTGTTTATATCAACAGTTCCCAAAGTGGTCGATTTGAGTTTTCTAGGGGTCGATAGTTTCAATAAAAAAATTGGGAGTCGACGACAGCAAAAATAGACCCTCTTACTACTGCTTTTTGTTTGTTACTTCAAAATATCTATGATTCCAATAGGTACTTAATTAAAAAGTAAAATAATTTTAAAAAACACATCACGTACCAAACTTGTGAACGAAAAGGTAAAATGTGTCATTAAAAGAGTCTATTTTTTTTTGCTTTAATTTTTTTCAGCGCAGATTTCAATATTAAATGTTGCACAAGATAATGCCATAATCCGTAGTCCTTTTATATTTTTCAATCATTAATTACAAGTAATAAAAATGAAAAGTTTGATATCTAGTGAAATATATAATATCGAGTACTGTACAAAGTTATTACTTTGAGTAAGTAAACTAAATGACTAGGGAGGGGGCCGACGGTTTTAAAAGTTTTTGGTAAATGGGTCTGCGGCCGAAAAAAGTTTGGGTACTCTTGGTTTATATAATAATGATTTTTCAGAATTTACTTAAAAAATGTTATAGACATAAATCATAATTTCAAAGATAGTCGAGTTCGAGTTTTACATACGCCATAAAAATATATATAAAACAATGAATAATTAGAAGTGCACAAAATCACAAATAAACAAAACTAAAAAAATTATACGTAACCAAAAAATTCAATAGATTTCACCCCTATTAAATATTTTTCCAGTTTGCTAAAAGACCACACACATTTCCGATGTCACATGACATTAGTCTAACTCAAAGATTCCCAAACCCAAAGTGGTCCATATGGATCCCCAAGGGTCGATTTCGACTTGCTGGGGATCGTCAGCGAGAAAAGAAATTGGGTGTGCACGAGATGTAAATGGGGGTCCTCGTGAGTGGATCCCATTTAGGCAGATTATCATCAATATTTAGGTGTTCTGTAAATGTCTTATTACACCTAACACAGATTGTGTGGACATAATACTTATATTGGACATAGAAAATACTTATATAAAGAAATCGAATGCAAATCACTGAACGTGGAGATTTAAGACTATTGCTCACTAATTTGAAGCCAAATATTGAACCATTGCTATCAGAGCATCAGGTTCATCCCTCTCATTAACAGTATTATTTGTGTATCCATTTTATGTAAGAATTTTACTAGGTTTTGATTTGTTTCGTTCCAAAGCCAAACATTTACTTGCAGTTTGCGTCTTTTTAATAAAGGTATGAATGAAAATTGTACAAGATTTTATTTTTTTTACAATTGTCCACTCTACAAAAAACCTTATCAAAGTGAACAGCACTGTGTCAGCTGTCAAAACACATTTGAAGTTAATGAGTTTAGTAAAATTCAATAATAGGCAGGCAGGGGGTCTACGGAAAACAAAAAAAAATGGCAAGTGGTCTACGGGGCGAAAGTTTGGGAAACTATGGTCTAACGTAAGCACTGCTTTCGTAACAAACTAGGATCATTCCGTCAGAGGAGTAAGAACACGTTTAATCGAGATCAGGGCTGGACAAACAAAATGTTAACCACTTCTGAATGGGACTCGACATTACGTCAGCGATCGACAACTTTAACTGATCGAACGAGCCGCGTTTAGAAAGTAACAAAGGACGCAACTCGATGTCGATTTAATACACTGGACCGGTTTTAGTTTTTTTTTTATGATTTATTAAAACGGCAAAAAACATTATTACGTGCTCCTTTCGAAATCGGAAGGTTTTATTGGCGTCACCGTATCTTTAATGATATGCAAAAGTGTGCGCTAAATGAGCCACATTCTGAATATAACTTCGATCAATAAGTCCCGCGACTAACCAACAGATGGCGCCTCTAATAATGGCCTCCGTATTTTGGGATGCGCATGGTATAATATTCATCGATCACCTTGAAAAGGGAAAAACCATCAATAGCGAATATTACATAGCGTTATTGGAGCGTTTGAAGGCAGAAATTGCAAAAAACGGCCCCATATGAAGAAGAAAAAAGTTCCCTTTCATCAGGACAATGCACCGTGTCACAAATCGATGGTAACGATGGCCAAATTGCATGAGTTGAACTTCAAATTGCTTCCGCACCCACCGTATTCTCCAGATTTGCCCCCCAGCGACTATTGGGTGTTCGCAGACCTGTTCCAGGGATAGAAATTTGGCTCCAATGAAGAAGTGATTGCCGAAACGAACGCCTATTTTAAAACCAAAGATAAATCGTTCTACACGGCTGGCGTAGAAAAGTTGGAAAAGCGTTGGAATGAATGTATCGCTCTTGAAAGAGACTATGTTGATGAATAAAGAAGAATTTTTGGCAAACAAATGTTGTTTTAGTAGTTAGTCCCGGGACTTATTGATCGATGTGTTATATGTGTTTTATTTCAAAAACAAATCCTATCACACCCAAAAAAACACCCTAAATTATTTAAAAAAAGGTACCTTTTTTGTTTCAAATGATTTGAAAATAGCGATGAAGGAGAAATATTACTAAGAACCTACTCAAATTATTGTATATGTTTTAATTTAAAATTGCTTCCTGTTTCCTGTATGTAAACATCTAATGATTTTTCACCGAGACATTTTGCTCTATATTTTTAAGGACGAAAAATTCCACCCATTTCGAATTCTCGTAATTCGTTAAATGGTTTCGTGTCGACAAATAAATCCTCAATTGGCCATCAAATGGCGAAGTGTGCCACCGGCCGACTCCCCCCCGTTTTGTCCATTTAATTCACAACAACATCGCGTAGTATGAAACAGGAGGGGCAGAACTGCTGCGCCACTATTTTACTGGGAGGGCTAAACACTCGCGTGTACGCACGCTGCGTACAATATTAAATGGGCTATTTTCAAAACTATCCGCGTGCTGCGACCAGTTTGGAAAAAGGTGTGCTAAAAAATATATTATATTGGAGTTTATTTTGTGAAAATAGAATGACTACTGCACTTCTATAAAGACTAGAAAACGGAGTCCTTAAAAAAGCGTGTTTAATATACTCGTTCAAATGTCGTTATGTAAAAGAATGTCTACATATTAGATATTCTTTTGCATAACGACATTTGACAAAGATAAAACATTTGACAAAGATAAACAATTTTAAACATTGGTATTTGCGAATATGTGACCTCATTGAGGAAACGTTCGATAATAGGCGTATATTCGCTGTACACACACGTATATACATAACATCACGCCATTTCTCTCTCGGGGTAGGCAAAGAGGAGAGAGCGCCTGGCTTTCATATCGTGACACACATATTTCGCCTCGTCTCATTCAACTCTTACGATTTTTCTGTATTCTTTGTGTTTTCGCTTAAATTATGGGTATTCAACCTTATTTTATGGAGATCTACGAGAACTTTTGACGAATAACCCTTTGCCAATCAATATAAGAACGTTCATTACAAACTTTTAACCCCCTGTTTGCGGATCGTTACGGAAGTTTACAATTTAAAATTTAATCTAGATAAAAATATTGACTAAAGTGATATTATTTCAAATTTTGAGAGCAATTGCTTCCTGTATTTGAGCCACTACAAGATGTTCGTATTCTCTTTTCTCAATGAACGTGTTCAACTCTAAATTCTTCCCTGGCTTGAAGCACGTTTTAATAGACGTTGTAATGTATTGTACAAGTATCACGTTTCAGTAGTATCTTGTACAATCTGGTAGGGTTATTACCATATTAATATTTCTTCCAACCAGCCAGATAAATAATAAAAGGTGTTATGTGAAAAACCAGATTGGATCCTTCCTTTTTATGAGTACCTTCGGGAATCGAACCCGCACTTCCCACATGAAAGGCGACGTTTTTTTTTAATACACGGATAGGGAGACCAAGGAGTCTCATTTAAGTCCTTCGCTGATGCTACTGCGGAGTTTCACATATAACACCAGCTGCAATTACATATTTCAAGTACATTGATTGGAAAATATCTCTTACCATACATATGAGTTAATGAAAAAGATTGAGAAGCACTATTTGAAAGGGATTTTCTTTTTGCCTGAAGCGCCCTTGATTACTCCCCTTCCACCACCCTCCTAGCAAGAGACTCCCCTCCCATTCCCCCTTACCCCATCCACTGCTCACCTGACATACTTCTGCAAGGGCAACAACCTTTGCCATTTGGCGGTTAATCCTGTTAGTGGCATTATCCTCGGTACTGGCTGGCCTACTGGATACGCCGTCAATGCCGCAACATCTATAAAATTTGCCAACAGGATAAAATAACACATATTCACAATAGCTTAGTTCATGGTTTGACTAACATAATCGAATTTAACCCTTATCTTGGCAAAGTTCAATTTATCCTAATGTTAACGTTTTTCTTTTGTGATTCTTTGTTATATTGTAAGTTATTAAGTAAAATTGAGGAAAAAAATCACAACTTTTCCTTATAGTTTTTTTATATGTAACACCCAGGGAGACAGGGAGTTTTAGTACTTGCAGCTTGTCAGCGTCTCTTGGTTGGTCAATTATTGAAGGTAGTGTTTATTTGTATTCTTTATAGTGGGCAGTTCTCAATATTCCGACCCTCGCAATTAATTACTTCCATCAACACTTATGATCCTGTGCCATGGAATAGTTATTGGATTAAGTGTAAGAGATATTGGTGGCGTGTGCAGCTTTAGGAACTACTTAAAAATACCTTTTTTGTGAGGTCTTTCTTACCAAAATTTGTTTTTTTTTAAAAAGACACTACACAAATACACACGCTACATCTAAAGCCTAGTGTGTTTCTATCACCTAATGATAGAAGGATAATTTACATAGCGCCGTTTAGAGAGCACAGCCTCCTCAAGGGCGCTCCCAAGATTTAGAGAGCACAGTCTCCTCAAGGGCGCTCCCAAGATTTGCAATGTTTTTTTTTAGGTTGTCTCCCTTAGTAAGTCCTACCCCGACAAAGAGACGGCGTGGCGAATGTATGTAAATATGTCGCTTCATACGTGATCAAAATCTCTATATCAAACCGGGATCTCATTTATTTTTGTCAAACCGGAAAGTTTTCCTTAAGCTTGGCTATTGAAATACGAAACGTAAAAGTTTTGCGAAAAAATGTCAGATCTTGCGAATTGATGATACACGCGAATATTAAACAAAGCGCTTCTCGTCTGCGAGTCGAAAATGTTGAAAGATAAATGTTGTTTTGCGGTGTAAACCGGTGAATATTCTAATTGTGATCAAATATTTGATTTTACCTCCGAAATATGTTCACTTGTAAACGCGATAGTTCAAATATTTGGACAATCGCTTATTCAAAATGACTGATCGTGTTTTTTTTTGTATTCAATTCAACGTATACGTCAATATTATTTTTTTGGATATCTATGTATTATATAAGGAACCTGGAAGGAGCCCAGAATTCCCTATTCCTGGAGTTGTTTTCGTACTTTTTTTCTATTTTTTTTTGTCTTATGCAATACTATGACTTTTTTTAAATTTGTTATAGCGCTGTTTCACGATCAAAAGCGCGTCATAATTAGCTCAGCACAAAATAAGGGAGGTTAAGTAACACATATGTCGCTAACAAGAGCGCCAACTTGTTATCTAAAATATAAACTACAAATAAATATAAATTCAGATGTAAACTGGTCTAATTAGACCTTTGCTTAGCACGAATGCTAACAGTAAGACTATGACCGCCGAGCATTTGATGTAATAGAGTTAAATCTGTTTTAAATGTAAAATAAACTATTCGTTATAATGTATTCTTGTATTACAATTACATTATATAGAGCTCAACTTGGTGGGTTTATTACAACCTGGTGAGCTTAAGTGAAAACTTCACTTGAACATTAAAATAAACAGTTTGGAACCAAGGGGAATCGAATCCACAACCTCAGGATTGGAGATCAGACGTTTCACCAATTATCACGGTAGTCGCCATATACTTATTAGATCACGGTAGTCACGGTATTATCACGGTATTATTATTAGATCACGGTATTATCAGATCACGGTAGTCGCCATATACTTATTACGTCGATTCCTTACTACCATTCGTTATCTTCTAATATTTTTTTCCCATAAATTCAAAAAAATAAATGTCGATATCCTTATATGTAGATTGAATCCTCAAGATAGAGAAAAACTCTTGGTTTGACATGTTTTATGCATAGTATGGGATTATTAGGAATTTATCAGGGTTTATGTTTGTATTGACTCGCAGTTAATTTAAAATTGTATATTGTAAAAAAAAATATCGTCAAAATTGAATTACATTGTATAAATTAATGTGAATAATTTATACAGATTTAAATATTTATTTTGTTGTTCTTGGATAAAATCACTGTTTCGGCGCTTGGCGAAAATTATCTGAAGACTGCTTATAAATAACTTTCTACAAAGACGAAAAAAAACTCGTTTAAGAAATCTAAATTGGCACCCAAGATTTACTGTCCCTAAGAGACAAAATAAAAAGCTCACGCATTCGTGGAAGCCTAGGTGTTACAGACATCAACAGCAAGATTGAGGAGATGCGATTGAGATGGTATGGGCACGTTGGACGCAGAGCACCCGTTCACATTGTGAACCAGGCAATCTCCATGGATCTTCCTCGAATAACAACAACCAGAGGAAGACCAAAGAATTCACGGGTGGTGCAAAAAGATAACCTGATGCAAAGGCACGGCCTGGGGGACGTAGTCCGGGACAGAAGAGCATGCAACCTAAGGACGAAGAGAGCTGACCCCAACAGTCTTCCCAGACAGTGAGTTAGGATGGAGCCAGGGAGAAGATCCAAAATTTACTTAAAAAATTAAAGATATTCGAAAAAAGTGTACGAGAATAGATTTTTTTAATATAATAATTACTCAATGCGTAAGATTTGATATACATATCGAATACAAGAATATTGAACATTTTTCATACACAGGATCAGTCCGGCTAGAAACTAGTGCAGATATAATAGTATAAATGCTATTCACATAAAATATGTAACACTTGTCACGTCTTCCGGCGTCCGTAGTCCCCGGTCATCAGTCTTCCTGCCCACGTTCTTTGATCTGTCTTGATTTATCATCTTTTTGATTTTTTTGCTAACTACACGTGATCTGCTTAGCCGAAGTACTCCGCGTCGTGTCAACTGAATAATACATTATTTTATTCATACATCTGTAAAAAAGTATTCGAGCCATTCATATAAAAACTAAGAAAAATGATCTTAGAGTATTTAATTAAATTCACATATTTTTGTTATTTTTTTTAATACTTTGTTATATTCTTAAGGTCTAGTTTTTCACAAGAGTCTGGTTATGATTTCAAGGTTAGTTACATTTGTGGAGCATATGCATTTGCTTTGCTAAATAATTAATTGAACATTTTTTCCATTAGGCAAAAAAAAACTCGAGAGGATGATTTGTACCAATAACATTGTAATCGGTACGACCAACTGATAATCCGTTACACATTTATTGTGATGGTCTTTTTCAATAGTCGATAAGAGACTGATATTCGTAAATTAGACTCAAGGATGGGCTTGAATTTGTAATGCGATAAGGATTATGTATTGGGATTCGTAAATATAAGTTTGAATGTGATTATACCGATGCTATGGGCTTACAGAAAAACGTTTTGTGGGTTTATTCATTTATTTATTTATTTTTTCAAAACAGGCTTAGCCCAATGACTTTGAAAATACAAAACATCAAAAAAGAAGAAAAATTACATAGAGGAAAAAAAATAAGTTAAAAAATTATATAAAATAAAAAATAATGCATATGCATACAAACGAGTATATACACACAAACATATTACACACATATATTCACAGTCATTTAGGTATGTTGATGAGTGCCTTCTAACGCGCTCAATCTAAGAAGAAAATTTACTTTTGCTTTTGGTAATGTGATGTGAAATATGTCAATATCTGAAGCAGTCCCGTTCAGAAGAGTTAAGGCCCTTCCAACAGGCATAGCGGCTGGAAGACCCGTTCTTGCGTATGTTATTGAGAACAGTTCTTGCCGGCGCAGTCTAGTGTAATCGTTAGGAACATTTAACGCTAATCTTTGTAGTAATGCTGGACAGCTCACAGCTCCTCGAACGAGTTTGACAACGTATACCAGGAGACGCACATCTCTTCTTACGCTCAAGGAGTTATACCCGACCATGCCCAGCAGGAACTGAGTAGGATAAAGCCATGGATAGACACCGAACTCTCTCATATAGAGATATCGTTTATATTTTTTTTGTACTTTCTCCACCATGAGCGAGTTCTGCGCCCCCCACTGGGCTGCAAAAGCAAGCATTGCTTTCTAGTTTACTACGGATCAATGAATTAAACAACGTTTTGAGCACCAATCATATGAACGTACAAATAAATCGTCAATGTTACAAATTAATTGTAATACAAATATATTTGGATGATCCGTGTCTCTGAGATACAAGTAAGTATCGACAACATAAATTGAGTTAATTCAGTTAATTATATGTAGTTGCGTTCGAATCGAAACATTCTTTCAGACCCGTCCTTTTTCCAAATTCACCCATTTCTACAATACATAATTTATGTGAGATATATCCAACTCTCAAGTTGTAATGATCACAGATGGTCAATTAAGAGTTGGCGGTATTTCTCTAATCTATCCTTATAGGGTCAAGAATTAGCCCGATGAATGTGGAAGCGATCGAGCCAAATGAATTTCTCCGTGTTGCCGCGCCGCGCCGGCTCGCGCTCTCCTCGCCATGGAACTATTTGGTACTGCATGGGCTAAACTTGGCGGTGACATCATGCCTAGGGTGAGCACACTAGCTCGTCGTTACGGTTTTATATAATTTATTTTCTTAAAAAAAATGTAAACCAATTAGAAATGTTAAATATATAATTTCTTATTTTTATACCTTTCATAATTCTCGTGGTCGGCTTTATGCATTTTATATATCCGTGATTCCTGTCGTGGGTGTTTACTTGTCCCTTCTCAAAGCTGTCTTATATGTCCATCGTTCCTCTCACATCCGCGCTTCATAGCATCTTTCTTATTTCAATTTCCTTTCCTATTTGAATATATAATATGTAAATTTACAGCCGAGTTAACTTCAAGTCTGATATGAGTCGTTCACAAGTCAAGTGAACCAAGTCCATTCTGGTTAATTTTGAGTAAACTAGGCTCAAACATATTTTAGTGTTTCTAATTATGTAAGGGTATGATCGCAATTCTGTGTTATATTGAGTACATTTATTACACTTTGTAAAAAAGCATTTTCTGCTAAAAGCTAAAGCTTTTCGCACACCTTTCATGCAGTGATCTTAAATTCAATATTTTTGGACTTGGTTCACTTGGCTTCTGAACCTCTCATATGGTACCTAGACGTATTAGATTTATTCTTATCCCCTTTGTTCTTTAAATTTTATCGTGCACTCGCCGCCTGTATTAATTCAAGGTACGCGTTATTGGATCTTCCATTTGAAACGCGCATTAGATCTTAGTCACTAAATAGAATCTTTAGTCACTAAATAGATACGGCAAGTCACTAAATAGAATTTCCTATTAAGTGACTTGTATCAAATATTTAGCTTGTTCCAATTCCACCTAGACGAAACACAAATATTTCATTTAAAAAAAAACGGAGTATAGGCAACGTGACTGGAAGGAATATGAAATATATTGTAGTTTCTCAATTGCGTCAACACTACATTTTGTTACTTAACACATCGATCAATAAGTCCCGGGACTAACTACTAAAACAACATTTGTTTGCCAAAATTCTTTATTCATCAACATAGTCTCCTTCAAGAGCGATACATTCATTCCAACGGTTTCCTAACTTTTCTAAGTAAACAGTGCCAAACAGCGCTCTGAATCATCGATATGTTGTTGTTTCTGTTCCATTGTGAGCAAACGCGGCACCCATTTCGAAAAAAACTTTCTCATGACCAAATGTTCATGCAAAATAGTGTAAACACTACCAAATGATATCTTCAAGATGGCAGCTATCTCGCGGAACTTTACTTTGAGATTTTCCATCACGATTTGGAGTTTTTTTTATGTTTTCTGGTGTAACAGCCTCATTTAGACGACCAGAGCGTTCAGCATGATTTGTGTCTGTACGACCGCGTTTGAAATCAGCAAACCACCGACAAATGGTTGTTTTCGACGGAGCAGAGCCCGGATAACACTTTTCAAGCCATCATTGAGTTTGAACGGTATTTTTTCCCATTAAAAAGCAATGTTTTATCAACACACGAAATTCGGTATTTTCCATTATTTTGAAAATAGGAAAAGTATCGTCACTAAAACCACTGGAAATCAATGAGACAATGTCGGTATGTCATGAAAGTTTGACACGTAACTTCTAAAGGTTGGTTATAACTGAAAATGGTATGGATTTATTGTTAGAGGCGCCATCTGTTGGTTAGTACCGCGACTTATTGATCGATGTGTTATACAATTCCTCGACGCACTGACGTGACCACACATAATGCTGATGTCCAGGTCGGTCCACAGCCAGTCGCTGCACGTCCTCCCAATTTAGGCCCAATACAATAATACACTCTAAACCAGATTTTCAATATGTACCTTGGTCACCTGACCAGCGTAAAGCCGATAGCACAAGCTGTGATTTTTTTGCTGTTCCGATACGATACACATAATGGTTTTTGTTTCGAACCCGCTGAAGCTCTCGACTAGCCCAGCTTGCCTAGCCTAGCTGACCGGATGGAGTGCTGGCAACATTCTTGTTTTTCTAGAAGCTTCACACCGTAGCGGTAATGTTTTTTTTTTGCAACCAGTCCGTACTTGAGAATCTTATAACTCGGACAACTTATCCAGTAATAAAATAGTTTAGAATACTTTGAAAGGAAATGTATCTGTTACGTAGTATCGTATAACAGTATAAACCTAGATAAATACAATATTACAAAAATAGGTTCAGAACAATTTTAAGACAAATTTTCTGTCACTGTTAACAAAAACACGGTAAACGTATTTTTATTGTTATAGAATATGTACGTTACATTTTTTTTCATGTTATTAAAACTAACAATAATGAAAAATTAATTCATCTTGTTACAAATAAGCAAAAATGTGGCAGTTTTTTTAGGGACGGTTGTCCCGAATGGAAAGATGATGAGGATGGTCGTTGTTTTAATAAAACTCGTTTGAAATCGGAATATGGAAAGAGGTTTTTTTTGGTAAACGTCGGTATTTATAATATTTGGAATGTGTGTAGAAAGGCGCAGACGATATGTCGCTGTCTCGTTCTCGCTAAACAATATTTATTGTTACACGTCCCGTATTTATATGATTTGTAGAAAGGCGCAGAAGATATGTCGCTGTCTCGTTCTCGCTAAACAATAACAAGCGGCTCGCGCTGTGATCACAGGGAGTAAGGATCGCTACAGTTTGTTAAAATCAAATAATATTTGGTGACGTTCGTCAAAAGTCACTACGTTAGTCTGCATTGGCTAGGGATGGGGAAAAAATTGTGTGTACTGTACTCGTATGGTATTCGATAATTGAATTTTCGATTTTTTTATAAGGGTACCTAAAATTAAATGTTCGTAATTAGTATTAATTCATAGTGGATCTTGGTATATTTAAAGATATATACAAATCATACAATACATTAGAAAGTCAGTATAATAATAATATGGAATTAAAACGTCAGTTTAGAGAAAAACTATTTTTCGTTTTATAAAAAAACTATTCGATTTGTAAAAAAACAAGATTTTACCCCATCCCTTTGAGACATGACGTTTCAAACGTCACAGGAACCATCCTACATTTTCCCAAGTATAATTAATGGTGATGTGTGGAAGGAAAGGTCAATGCGATATATCGGTGAATAATGAATGATTGGAATAATTCGAGGAATTTTGCTGTTTAGGTGGTATTTTTTCAGATGATGGAAGAGTTCAAAGGGACATCGAATGGCGTGTAGCAATATGATACAAAGTCAATGGTGCACTAAAAATATATTCTCGAACTGGAGAGTATCAAAATATCCTAAGAGATTATTTTGTGCCTACTTTGCTGTTTGCGAGTGAAACGTGGACGAAGAAAAAGACTAATGGGATACGAAAATGCTGTAGAAATGCTTGCGTTGAGAAGAATATGTGGGGTGACAATGTATGACAATACGAAATGAAGTGATCTTAAGGCTGGTGCGTTGAGTAAGATAAAGAGAACGCTGAGATAGTTTGGGCATGTGGAATGAGTGAATGAAGAAAGACTAACAAAATAAATGCGAGACGAAGACCGGCTAGCTTCGACTTTGTAGAACGTCGTCTCTGTCATTTATACACTTGGTCCGTCACGATTTGCCAGTCATTATGGCCGTCATCGTGTGACAGAGACGACGCTCTACAAAGCCTAAGTTAGCCGATTATGGCCGACAGTCTCTTTCTTAAGCCCGATGTGTATTACTTACCGCCGGGTACTGTACTCGTATGTCCTATAGATATTGTTCAAACTATATACAAATTGGACGAATTATGGAGTTTCAGTACTTAGGCTTTCAGGATGAATGACGTGTGGAAAAGATTTGTGTGGGCTCTTGAGTGTGGGTTTCTTTTTGTTGTTTTATATTTGTATTTCTGTATATTTTTGTTTTTATTTTTATGATTGTGTGCGGTATATTATGGGATGAACATTTTTGGAGTGATGATGTGGAAGAAGTTTGATTTCGCATGATGTTTCCAGTTGTAATCGGGTGTCACTGTTTGTCAGGTTGATGAGAATGTGCAACGGGTTTTTTTTTTTTGTAATCGAAAATCGGGAAGAAGTTTTGATTTATTTTTTCATGCTAAATATCCCCGGTGAGATACAGGCAGGAGCCTAGTTTACCGGGGACACGACAAATGAAAGGCAACAAATCCAGATCCATTAAAATTGTGTGTCCAAATTAAATTACCTGTTGTTTTTTCGCAAATTATGTATCATATATATCTTGTCATGTGTAATAAATAAATAAATATGTTTATGCTCAATTTGTCTTCACTGAGTTTTCCAATTAATAATTATAATACACCTGAGTTCATAAAAATAATGCACATTGTTTTCTAGTTAGCATTTTTAGGAAATCCAGTGAGATTTCAATTATGTTACTCTTCCATACTTTTATATACAGATATTTGCTAATGTTTTATGTGTCTCAGACCATGAAGAGCGAGCAAATTATCTTCAAGCCCGTGTTTATGCAAATAACCAGTAATTTGGCACACTCAAATTCGCTACACTTTCATGGTCAGTTAAGATCATGCGCAACTCTCCCTAAACATGCAAAATCGCGATGTGCATTCAATGAGACCGTTTTTTAGTGAACCTTCAAAACAGATGACCTCCGTGACCTAGTTGGTAAGACGCTCGTCGCTCCCGGGATTGCGGGTTCAATTCCCGATAGAACCCAGATTTTTTTTCAAGGATTTCAGTTTGGTTTTTACAATACTAATGATCTCTTTAATATCTTTCTGGTTTGTTGGAAGAGATTGTCACATGGCAATAAGCCCGCTAGGTGTAATACATCAATTGATAGAGTAATGTAGAATCTATTGTATAATAAATAAGTGTTTGTTGTCTGGTGATTTAGGAGTTGTCAGTTTTGTATTTAGACATTACGGATACAATTCAAGACGGACGCATTTTTTCATATAAATTTATTGCGCTTTGTAACTCTATTATAAATTCGCATAACAATCGAAGAGAAAAATTGAACAACATAAAAGCGCTGTATATGTACACGTATATATATTTTTAATACTTATCTCGTTGTATACTATTAATTATAGCATTCATTAGTATTATTACTTCTAAATAATTGCGAGTCACTATAACCTAATATTTCTCAAGAATTATGCAACTTGAAGTATGGATGTAAACCATAGATGTAGAACACAAGACTGAAAATAACCGAATAAATGCTGTAAAATACGTGCACTTAAGGCTGATGTGTTGAGTAAAATGAAAAATAACACGCTGAGATGGTTTGGGCATGTGAAATGAATGAAAGAAGTTTAACAAAACAGATATATAGTGCAAATGCACGTGGAAGGCGTGTAAAAGGAAGATCAATGAAAATATGCAAGCTGAGCTGAGTAAGCAGGCGGTGTATGGATGTAGAAGAGGCTATACTTGTGTGTTGCGAAAGTAAAATGCTTTTTCCTCTGCCTACCCCGATAGGCAGACGGTTTGATGGTATGTACATATGTGTATGTAATTATGCAAATTAAATCGTAAAAAAAACACCCAACTTTCGTTTTCATCGTCACACAAACTTTCTTTGCCTCATAAACTCGTTACATTTTATAACACGATGATATCATAAATATTCTTAAATATAATTTGAAAGGTGACTTTATGAAACTTGTGCCGATAAAATATCTTGCATACTCGAATGCGTATATTGTCTGTTTGATATCCCAGTCAGCAAAAAGCGGATAGACTTGTTAATCTCAGTTACGTAACGTGTGGTAATATGCTCACATTGTACATACCACCGGTTTACTGTACCGGCCATAGATACACAACATCATCATTTACATCGTGTATTCGTCCATTTCAAACTGGGTATTGTTTAGTTCAGTACAATTCACATTTTACTTTTAAAGGCCTTCTGTAGTATGAAGAATTTATTTTTGTTATTTCCCCCATATCGTTTAAATTTTATTTCTCTCCGTGGTATCTGATATTTTGTCGGTGCCACCGCTATCGTTTTCACACTTCGATGTGGCGCTGGCAGAACTGGCTTATCACTAGTGACAGCTATTTCATCCAAGTGTGACCAATTCTTACGAATATGCGATCACACAGAGAAAACCTACTTCGTTCGTAGAGACAGTGTGGGTGAAAAAGAGATAATGTATGTCCCTGTAAAAAAGACTAGACATATCATACATCCGTCGTTAGTAACAATAAAAAGACAATTTATAATGGCACTCTGAAATGGTTTGAGCGTGTGGAACGAATTAATGTAGAAAGGCTAACAAAACAAATATGTAGTTCAAATGTGAGTGGAAGGCGTGATAGAGGAAAACAAAAGAAAGTAGGGTTGTATCAAGTGAATGATATTTTGAAAGAAAGAAACGTAGATAGGATAAATCATAGGAATTGTATGAGAACGTGTATGGATGTGGAAGAAGTGAAGGATGTATGTCAAGAGAGGAAAGTCTGGCGCTCTATCATCTGTGCCTACTCCGATAGGGAGATTACGTGATGTTGTGTATGTAAAATTTACAATACACAGCGCCGTTCAGATATCAGTTATTCCCCAAGAGTCTCTAACTCTGGAATCAAGACCACTCTTGAAAGATTTAAAATGTTACGAATAATGAAATAAATAGTGTAAGGTTAGAAAGGTGGCGGCTGCTGCTATTCCATTGGGTACTTCTAATCATCTGGATATGTTAAGATAAACATTTAGTTATGTAGTCAATTTATTGGATTGTCTTCAAATTTGCCCTTTTTCACCCATCACTGGCTGAATTCATCGAATATTTAGTGTGTTGAATTATTAGAAAATTCTGCTAAACTTAGCTCTTAAAGGAAACTTATTCGTTTATCCGAAATGAAAATATGATGAAACGTCGCGGAAAAATATCTAAAAGTAAGTTAGGGCTAGAAACTCGCACATTTGACAGAAGAAAAAAAGAGGGCACTGATTCGACCTTGTGGACGGGATGAGCAAAAACAGAATCCCATGCATAGTGGCACACGAAATCCCCCGCAACACATCGCATGTCAGAAGCCGCCTAAAAGGTGGAGAGACAGCTGGTGCTCTGCTTAACCTTATCTTATGTCTATGCACGATGTTTACGATATATTTTACATACATCATGCCATTTCCCCTTTGGGGTAGGCAGAGAAAACGACTCGTAATTTCAATACACACTACTTGTGATTCATCCACGTACATTTATGTTATCCTGTATGCTCGCTTATTTCAAATAAATTCTTACATTTCCTCGCTTCAATATTTTACCCGAGAAACCCTATTATAGAAAAACTTAGATCGACCAAATTAATTCTAAAAGAGGGAATAGTTAGTATGAAAAATAGGAAAGTAAGCGTGACAAGGTTTATGGACGTGGCAGAAGCGAAAGATGAATGCCATAATCGAATGAAGTGTATATGTGTTCTCTCTTTCTATCTTAAAAGTGAAGCGATAATACGGAAAAAAATATTGCTGAAATGTACATTAAATGAAGACGAAAAAAAATATTTAGTTATTATAGTCACATATCACATGAAAAATATTAAGAAGTGCTGTCGGCTGTAATTGAATTCTTCATTTTGTCTCTGTCACGCGATGCGAATCCTGGCAAAAATATATTACTCTTATTTGTTAGCTCTAATTGCTTCGAGCGCACAAACTACGACTTGGTAAGTCACAAAAACATAATACTAGATGAAAAAAACTAACATCCGTCTTATATTTATAAGAAAAGGTAGAGACTTCCATACTTTAATGCTCGTTACACTCCGATGTTTTCGAGCATGGTTTCAAATTGACGTTACGAATAAAGGAATATTTTTCTTACGGCCAGTACCGCGTAAGTTATCACTTCAAAAAGTTTAATTTTGTAGTTGATAAGATTCTGAATTAAAATTTATGATAGAGGAAGATATGTTATATACGAATCAGATATCAATGTTAGAAACAAAACGTTCAGACGCTTTGGGTACACTGGCAAATCAAAAATGTACTTCTTCTTCCCAGTGTTATGTCAGGTCCCCCCAACGTTGAATATCACCTGAGAGTAGGCATCTTTGTCCCCGGCAGCCCGAAAAAGATCCCCGACGCTCCTTATACCAGTCCAATCACGTATATTGCAGAGCCAGGAGATTTGCCTCCTGCCAACACCTCTTCGACCCTCTATTTTGCCTTGAATGATCAGGTGCAGTAATTTGTACTTTGCTCCTCTAAGTACATGATCCAAATAGGATACCTTTCGAATTTTAATATTAGTCAGCAATTCTCTATCAACTTTGGCTCTTTGAAGAACCCTTATGTTGCTGGCCATATCCGTCCAAGGTATCCGTAGCATTCTCCGGCGCATCCACATTTCGAATGCTTCCAGTCGGTTCATACTACCAGCTTATATACTCGTATATAACATATAGTGCTTTTTTCGCCGCCATATTGCTCAGTCAAAATATTTGTAAACGGGTAATAATCTACAAAAAATTAATATATATACACGAGTATGTTCTGAAAGTAACTGAACCCAGAAGTAAATTTAAACCTGCGACGCCAGTTTATTAAGTAAATATACTGATCATTTGACAACTGGCGCCCTTCATTTGTCCATGATTATTATTTCAGATATTTCCGCATCTCACTTTCAGACATTTTAAAATTATATACTTTATTTTTAGTTCACAAAAAATAACTATTGGACTCTGAACTCGCTTTTAACATTGACAGACCTTTGATAAGCGTGGCTAGACCAGATAATACTTCAAGTGCTAAACGGACTTCACGGTTAACTTTCCGTATTTTCGAGAATCATATGTGATTAAAGACAAGTCGAGAAGCATTCAATGTCATGGGAGTGGTGGTGACATTCGCTATCCTGCGAGGACGTGAGATGAGTCAGCGCTTGGAAAAGGAACTCGGTATCTCGCTAAACTGATTTGCGGCCGTGCTGTCCTGTTTCCGGTTATTTCTTATCAGTTTTGCATGTTTTTTTGTAGATAAATTACCAACATATACAGAAATGTTCATAGAAATGAAAGCAATAAATATTGTATTGATAATTTATCATATTCATATCGCAATCATGACATATTCCAATTGGGTTCCTTAGGAGAGTACATTTTCATCCTATCCTATATAACATATAGTTTATTTTCTTTCACCTAAGACTTTTCACTCTTGCTTCTTTCAAAACTTGATTTATTTGGTCAAGAAAAGAACATGTAAGGACAATAATATGAAGTCTCGGAAGAGTAAAACTGGTGTCAGATATTGTATTGTGCCTTTTATACTCGTCACGGGTAATATTAATATAAACATCACATACTTATTTTAAAGGCGCTACTTTATAGTACAATATCACCCGAAGTGCGTTCCCTTCTTAATTAATGTCTGAAAGGTCTAAATGCACTCGAAAGTTTAACTATCGGTTTTATTTAACCGAAATGTCTTGAAGCGTTTGAAAAACATTAAATTGTTCCAAGTTAACTAATTATATTATAATTCTTATAAGATCTCCACACCTTTCGATTCAAACACACAACGTTCACCTCTTCCACGTTCATACATTTCGTCATGCATAATCTTATATTGATCGTACTTGCTCTACCTTCCTTCGAAATCTGCTCCATGTAACCTAGCCACGTTTTTCATGGTCAATCTCTTCTATGCATATATTCTATCTTGTATATTCGCTTAGTCATTAATGCCATGTTTACACGAACTTAGTACATACTTTTCATTAGTACTTATCGTTTCTACTGAGCTGCTTAGTGACAACAAGCATATTAGTACTAAGATTTACTTATGCTTAGTACTACTCGTAATATGCTTGTTTACACGTGTATACAAGTGCGAGTGAGAAGTACTAATGACAAGTACTAAGCTCGTGAAAACATCGCATAATACTCTCCACATATCCAAGTCATCGAAACGTTCCTTAATTTTACTTATCACATTATTTTTATCCATGGTTCATTTCTTACATATGTCTTCGTTTCGCCTTCTTTCACTCATCGATACTCCATGAATTTGTAAAATGCATGCGTCTATATAACATATATTATACCATTAAACTTATTTTTATCCATGGTTAATTTCTTACACATGTCTTCGTTCCGCCTTCTTTCACTAATTGATATTCGATGAATTTGTTTAATGCGCGCATCTATATATATATATATATATTATAACATTAAACTTATTTTTATCCATGCTTAATTTTTTACACATGCCTTCGTTCCGCTTTCTTTCACTCATCGATACTCCATGAATTTGTTTAATGCGCGCATCTACGAGTATATATATTATAACATTAAACTTATTTGTATCCATGTTTTTTACACATGCCTTCGTTCCGCTTTCTTTCACTCATCGATACTCCATGAATTTGTTTAATGCGCGCATCTATATATACGAGTATATTATAGCATTAAACTTATTTTTATTCTTCTTTTTATAAAGTACAAGATTCACTCACATATGTTACATTAAGATGGGCCCCAATAAAATATTATGTGTTGTATTTTTGCTATTTTTTGTGTTCCCTATTTGATGGACTCAGTTTCTTAGTCGATCGAATAGGGAATGAGAAATAATCTAATCATATATTCCCATTATCTGTCATCATATTTTAATTGTCTCTTGGTAACAACATAGTAAGTACTCTTTTGATACAGAAAACTATTTAAGTCACGTAATCAAAGATCTTAATCTTGTGTGATAACATTATTTGAAAATAGGAGCAGAGTCCGGATTTATACACTGAGAACCGTGGAAATAAAAACAAAGTTATTTATTTATCGAAATGTAAAATATTACAAATTGTAAAAATAATCTTGCTTATTTATCAATATTTAAAATGTTACAACATATAAAATATCTTGTTTGTTTATCGTAATATAAAATTTTCAAACTAAAAACTCGTTTATTTGTCAAAATGAAAAATTAATCTGATTTATCAAAATATAAAATTAGTAGAAGTCGTGGTAAAAGACGACCGAAAAAAGTTTGGACAGAGTATTTGATTTTTTTTTAAAGGGAAAGTTAAGAAGTAAGAGTAACCGGAAAAATATATGAGAAGACGTATGAATTTAGAGGAAGCGAAGAAAATATATGTGTATATGTTAGGAAATGTAGGCGATCTGCCTTTTGTGCCTAACCCAACAGGGAAATTGCGCAATGCTATGTATTATAAAATTTTGCACTATGTTTTATTAACAATTCGTTTTTTTTGCAGGTTCATATTTAAACTTATCAACTTGTTGCATCTTTGCCAAAATGTAAAACTGCTAATGTACGAGTAAATTTCGAATCTACAGAAACTCGCTTCTGAAAAAAAAATCTCGTAACTTTATGTCATACATTCTGTCACACTATGCCCCTTTAGGCGTAGCAGAGAGGAGAGGACTCCATCCTTTTATATCCACGCGTACAGTTTTTGCATGTTTCAACGACTGAATAAATCTTCCATTGTTACTGTTGTCGATCTTACAGTTGTAGTTGTTTCAACTGTCGATATTGATGGCATGACGTCGCGTGTCTGCTGTTTGGTTGTTCTTTTCCGTTCCTTTGGTGCCAAACGGAATTAACTGAGACCGCGTAAATGGATAGATGTTACTGTATAAAATGATTAGCGTATGATCATTCCACATTCTTAATAAAATGGAAAATGGATGGATATTACTGTATAAAATGATTAGCGTATGCTCATTTCACATTCTTAATAAAACATAGAGATTAATGTATAAAATGTTTAGCGTGTGCTCATTCCATATTCTAAATAAAATGAAAAATGGATAGAGATTACTGTATAAAATGATTAGCGTATGTTCATTCCACATTCTTAATAAAATGAAAAATGGATAGAGATTACTGTATAAAATGATTAGCGTATGTTCATTCCACATTCTTAATAAAATGGAAAATGGATAGAGATTACTGTATAAAATGATTAGCGTATGTTCATTCCACATTCTTAATAAAATGGAACATGGATAGAGATTACTGTATAAAATGATTAGCGTATGTTCATTCCACATTCTTAATAAAATGGAAAATGGATAGAGATTACTGTATAAAATGATTAGCGTATGTTCATTCCACATTCTTAATAAAATGGAAAATGGATAGAGATTACTGTATAAAATGATTAGCGTATGTTCATTCCACATTCTTAATAAAATGAAAAATGGATAGACATTACTGTATAAAATGATTAGCGTGTGTTCATTCCACATTCTTAATAGAATGGAACATGGATAGAGATTACTGTATAAAATGATTAGCGTATGTTCATTCCACATTCTTAATAAAATGGAAAATGGATAGACATTACTGTATAAAATGATTAGCGTGTGTTCATTCCACATTCTTAATAAAATGGAACATGGATAGAGATTACTGTATAAAATGATTAGCGTATTTTCATTCCACATTCTTAATAAATTGGAAAATGGATAGAGATTACTGTATAAAATGATTAGCGTATGTTCATTCCACATTCTTTATAAAATGGAAAATGGATAGAGATCAATGTATAAAATGATAAGCGTATGTTCATTCCACATTCTTTATAAAATGGAAAATGGATAGAGATTACTGTATAAAATGATTAGCGTATGCTCATTCCACATTCTTAATAAAATGGAAAATGCTTTTTGCATATAATACTTTGAATATTAAGCCACCGTCGCTTCTCCAATAACATTTTTTTTCTAAAAATGTACACAAATTAAGAAAAACGATGTCGTCATACCTTATTTTTATTATGTATCAGTAAAAATGATTAATTTAGTTATGTATTGAGTCATAATATCATAATGCTACCGCCATGCATGTGCGGCAGCGTGGCTCTGTGCCTGCTGAAGTGATACCACGCGCAGCGCAATCTAATTTTCACATAACACGATATATTGTAAATGCAGAGCGTCTATGCGCAATGCGTGGTCCCCGAGCCATATGCGTCGTGCCTGATTATCTTTCAGGAACAGTATTTAGCAAAATTCAGTTTTTATAGTGCTGTTAAATGTTGAGATGGTTTAGGGACATTGAGATAACGATTTACGTAAGGACTTATCAAACAAATATCTATGTCTGAAATGAGCGAGGACGAGTTTAACCGAGGAAAAGAGTAATTGGAGTATTTTAACTAGTGAAAAGATAAGTATGAGAAATAGATGAGCGTGAAAAGACGTCTAATTGTGAAAGAGGTGTAAGCTGTATGCATGGATATACCTATTATCTACCTATCACAAAAAATACATACTTTTATTACACTAGCATCTCGTAGAAAGTGGCCTCTTATGAATCATGTTAAAGGCCTCTAGATTATCAATGTGATCTGATCGAGTGTAAATTAAAGAACACGTGCTTTACGGGGGTATTTGGGGTGGTTTCCTGTTTATCTGGCAGCCTTCTCATTGCTAAGAAGATGGTTGCCAGGTCTACTAATGGTACTGACTGATCAGACGTAAGACTATTCTAGAAATTACAGGAGTAACATTTCAGGGTAGTACGAAGAATCCATCTTCTTGAAATTACCACTATCGTAGGTGTTTCAGATTGCGAAGCATTATATAGGTGGAAAACTCAGTAATGATCGATGTTATGTTATGGAAAAAATCGCGGTGCACTGGCTTCAATATTACGGCTGAATTGATACATGTAGGTACACAGGGCTCGACAACCTTGTGTCGGGCATACCGTAATTAGTTTCATTGCACGCACCGTCTCCACTATATTTAATTACTCACGTCCACGCTGGCTTGATTAGTATTCGTGTCACATAGAATGCATAGACTGTGGTGCTGCCGTGGCATGTCACGATCATCCAGCCACTCGTTGGATTGACATACATGAAATTGAATATTATGTTGCTATATTTGTGGGCAAGTTTAACAAGTCCTAGCTAAATGAGGCACGAAGAAACTAGGAAAATTATAAAAGAGGGAACAGTTAATTTGTCATTTTGGGTGCTACGAAGAACTGTCACATTACACAAAATACTTGGATGACTGGAAATAAAGGAGAGGGCTCAACATAACATTGAACTTATGGTGTTTAAGGCGACCAACCATCAGCACCCTCGATATTTCCAGGATTGTTTTAGGCGGGAGGAGATCTCAGGTTAAGGTCGAGCGCTGCGAATATTTTTGTCGACTCTTCCGATTCCTGGTAGAGTTGGCATACCGAAATATTTCGATAGAACGTTTCAGGTAGCGGAATCTCTTCTATAGAACAGTTTTCCGTCCTTTCTGAGGCAAATCTCCAAATTGACGATGTTCTCGATAAAGTCAATTGTCATCTGCACATATTCTGTATGTTAATATGTTAAACTATAGTTCGGAAATTCTAGGATGAGTCCTGTGACAGCTCACAAATTTACCCCAATACAACCTTGTAACGATGTTCAGTAATTTTAATTATTTTATCAACTTTAATATAAGCCTCAATTCTAATAAATAGCAAGTTATTTAGGTAAATACATTACATAAGGTTGTATTGGGGCAAATTTGTGAGCTGTCACAAGATTCATCCTAGAATTTCCGAACTATAGTTAGGAAGCGCTCTCGAAGCAATGGTCGGAAAACAGCGCTATATCAAATTATCGTTTCAATGGGTCTTAGTATAGAAATAAATGATAAAATAGATCACAATGCCGACGTGAGTGAAAGGCGTGGTAATGTCTGGTGTTTCTGTAGATCGTGATCTGTGGGATGTTGCGACGCTACCTCTCCTCTCATCTCGTCACTTGCATGGCATACATACAATATCCAATATATGGCAATATACCTTCACATGATCTCTCCATCTTGCTGGTCTTTTCTTCCTGGCACACTTCCTATGACCATTAATTTCTACAGGTGGTTAAATTCAACTCTGAAATCGATCAAATCATCTTACTTGTTATTGTTTTTTTTTTTCTTGTTCTAAAAATCACGCATTCAGGAAAATCCTTTTGTGCTCCTTTGTCCACTTTTTTCCGTGAATTATCATCATTAATAGGGAAATACTTTCCGTCCCTATAACAGTGATCAAAGACGAAGACCTCTTATCTCTCTACAAGGGTCAAGATTTTAAACTTTTACCATAGTGTCATAATTCGGAGAAATTTTGTGTTTACTGCACAATATAGTACATCCAAGTAATTCTAAGCATCACCCAAGTTTCCAAAAGTGTGTAACGTTCAAACATCATATTATGAACAATCAATCATACGTACGAAAAAATCGATTGAAATACTCGTATATACAATTATTCCCATCCCCCTTTAAGGTGGCAAATGGGTCATATTTTCATATTAAGCTTTTCTCGCATACATTTTTTCCTCGTCCTCATATGTACATATTTTCCTTTATTGTTTCTGATACTCATCTTTCTTTTTTATCACAATTCCATTAACTCAATCCTTTCATTATTTTTTCGGTTTGCTCTTTCCTCGTTCAACGTATTGCGTTCTGACGGAAATATTTCCATGTGACAATTTCTCCCAGCCTACCAGAAATATGTTAAAAAGCAACTCGAACCCATTTTTTGGGGACCATTACGAAATCTTTTTTTTTTTTTTTATTATTTTCCCCTGGCGAGTTTATTGCCATGTGGCAATCTTCCAACCAACCAGGAAAATGTTTTAATGGGTCCTAACTGAAAACCAGACTGGAATTCCATTTTTAAAAAATCTGGATTCCAGCGGGTATCGAACCCGCAACCTCCGGATCGGCAGACAAGCGTCTTACCACCAGGCCACGGAGGTCGTCGAATGGAGGACAAACTTTCTACCACTTTAATGTCATTTCATTATTTGATATGCATTATGAGAGTTGAAAAAATTGTAAGTTATCAATTTATTAGTTGCTAACCCATCGGCGTACTCGTATACACGTATATACTTGTATATTATGTAAACGAGTGTTTATTTCCATTTCGAGAAATCTTCGATAGTGCCAGACTTAATGGATTCTGCTGCAAATGTTATTTTCTCCCTTGAATACGAGTTACACAACAATCGTCTTCAATATTTTCCCCAGCGACACATTTTCCGAGGGATATTGGCGCCCCGCTGTCCAGATTAAAAGCACGGTATGTAACATTGAACAAAAAATCTGGAATTTCAACACAGAATACATAATCATGCTGAAAAAATCGAAATTGTTTTCAGCTTCACTTTTCAGTACAAACTATTCGGAATTATTCCATTATAACATAAGATACCAGTATCCATGGATCACTCTAAATTAACTAATCTAAACTCTTGGAATTTATTAGCTTTCGAGTTCCGACAAGGATCACCAGGCTGCAAGACACATTCTACAAGTATGTGAAAATTATTTTGCGAATTCTCCTATACACAGGATCGGAAATGAGTACACTGCAGACTCCGAGTTAGTTTGCTGACCTATAAGGCGTGCCTGAAAAAGACACTTCCGAATATCCGAGCCTTGAAATACTCGTTGGATTCCGCGTGTCTTTCGAGGACTTTTGAATAATTGAATAACTTTTTAATAACACCCCCGTGCTGAAGAGGATTTGTGAAGTTACACCTGTCTGATTCCGTCTTTTATACTTGTTTTCAAGTTGTATTTCGTTTTTCAATGAATTGTTTTTTTATATTTGTATTTTTTGCGCAGTGCGGGCTGTGCTGTGCGCCTGTGGATGGCATTGTCTTGATAACACGCGATTTTGTACGATTTAATGTCTGTTTCTTTCTGATTGTTTTTGTTGTAATTGTGTAATTTTTTTTTATATATTCTGTCAATCTTAATGTGTTGAGCACTCCCTACTGGCTCTGGTTTATTTTTTATTTTTTTCGTTATAAGGTACAGCGTACCGTTTACTTATCTAAATGAATAAAAAAGTCATCGTACAATATTTATTGAGTGTTATTTAGTGACGAACACGTTTTAATTCTGTGATTCAATTAATTCTTATCATTAAATTCCAATGTAGCTAAGATTTTCCAGCCCAAAATTCATTGGAATGTTACAGAGGAAATATATCTGCATTCCAGTAATCAAGTGATTAATCGACTATTAGCTTGACACGTATTAAGAGATATATTCCTTCATTCGTTCATCGTTGACTCAACAGCCCAGGCTCACGACTCTTTGCCTCCGAGGATTTCCTCCACCAGTTATGTCTTGTGCCATTCTTGTCAACTTAAGTGTCTCGTGCATCCGTGCACCCCCTATAAAACATTTAGCCATTTGAGCTTTGGTCTACTAGCAAGTCTATCACAGTCAGGTCTGTTATCTATGGTATCCCTTGGCGGCTGAGTGTTCATTTTATTTTCATAGTTTGGCTCATTCGACGTATAGTAAAACGTACCATAGAGTATAAATTTATTTTAATAGTATGTCGTATGCGGAGTTTTATCTTGAAATTGGTGATAATTTGCTAAAGAGTTATTGAAATGCGAGTTGTTCCGATCACGTGGATTGCTTGTTTGACACGCTACCGCCAACGTGAGCCATCTCGTCTTAACTCGCCTAAGCCAAGGATTATCCTGCTCGAACGGCTTCTAATTAATTACCCTTAGCAAGGTAGATAGATACTTGCGGGGGGCACCAAATATGTGAAGCTCGTTCTCCGATACTCGAGCTTTTTCGCCTAGTTAAGCGATGTTTGTATTTATCCATAGCCTTCTCATTAAGAGTTCACCGACATACAACATGAATCAACTAATATAGAACAGAAATACGTAAGTTTGAAATGTGCACGTTCTTGTCGTTATTTTGGACAAATGAAAATTACAAACTTATAGCATACGAGTATTTAATGCATGACTAGCCAGAGAGCAAGTTGGATGCAGTGTGGCGATCGACGACACACCAATTGAACAAGTAACAAAATACTTGGGTGCTAGCATAATGTGCAATAATAACATCTATGGCGAAGTGCTTGAACAATCACAAAAG
The DNA here is from genome assembly GCA_949825065.1 of Odontocerum albicorne. Classification (NCBI taxonomy): domain Eukaryota; kingdom Metazoa; phylum Arthropoda; class Insecta; order Trichoptera; family Odontoceridae; genus Odontocerum; species Odontocerum albicorne. The sequence continues at coordinate 53,612,674 of OX463839.1, read as the reverse complement.
GCCGCAGCTATTTCCGGATGTTTAAAGAACACTACATGGAAAAACAAGTATCTGAACGTCCAAAGCAAGGTGAGGATATACAAGACCTGTGTCCGCCCCATAATGACATACAGCATAGAGTCCAGAGCCGACACTGTCAGAACCAAAAAATCTCCTTCGAACCAGCGAAATTAAGGTACATAGGAGTATCGCTGGTAAAACCCTTCGTGATAGAGTATGAAACACAGAAATCCGAAGGACGTACGAAGTTGAAGATATTGTCAGATGGGGACGACAGAGAAGGTTCTAGAACGAACATGTATCCAGAATGGCGGAACCAAGAGCCGTAAAAATGGCCAGGGACAGTATCCCCCAAGCAAGCAGACCTCCAGGACGACCTCCCAAAAGATGGAAAGACAGCTGGCAGTCGACGTCATAAGAGGCAAACAATGATGCAAGACCATAACAGGCCAAAAGGCCTAAAATAAGAAGAAGTATTTAATCCTTCGGGAGCGACTTGCCTCGAATTGTTGTTATCAGGATATATTCGATAGTACGTTTAAATATCACCATTTTGGACAAATAAAGGTTCAAAATTATTAGCATTTAACATTTTTTCGATTACGTAAGAAGTATAATAAAATATGAATATTATAAACATAAGTCTACTTGTGTTTAGTCTCAACCGGAATGGAACTCGTAACCTCCGGGTATAATACGTGATTTGTACAAAGTCGTCAGTGCTATCGCACTCAATTCATAACTCTGGTGTACGAGTAAAATGATTCAATCTTCGCATCCTCGTGGATAGAGAGATATTTCGTTTGTTTCACGGGCTATCCCTTTTGAATAAGGCCTTGGATATTGACATCTTCAACATTTCAGAAAATGTTTTTAAAAGAAATAGTTTGAACTTTCTTAGTAATGGGAGTTAGTTGTTTCGGCTTAACAAACATTTCCTATTTTTAATTTTTATTTCTTATAATTGTATAAGTCTCTTTAAGCTTTGTGTGTAATCGAGTTTAACCTGTATATGTTAGCTTTGTAAAGTAAATAAAAAAGAGGACTTCTTAGAATTAAATTTCGAAACACGTGAGATCCACACACATGTTTGGTGTTGTAGGATTAAGTGGATTACCCACCGAAGTCAGCGAGATTAGGAGGGGGCTTGTTGACAACGAGAAACATTCACGAGACCAGGAATACAGGCACCACACGTGGCTTACTGAAGCATGGGCATTTAGTGCGAGTTGGGCCAAGTATACTTGACCCCAATTGCTGAAATTGTTGCCCGATATGTTTTGAAGATAAGAATAAAAAAATCAGGAACATTATGTGTCCAATGCTTTATACAAATAATGTACTCAAATTCGACAATTATTTACAACCACTAAACTAGGTTTTTTTTTTTAATATTTGCGTATGTGAGTATAATTTCGGTTAATTAAATAATTGGCAACTTCAGTCACTTATTACATATTTTATTAATCGTATTAACCACGTGTAAGATATATTGGCTGTTATATTTTTTGATAAATGTTCGTAAAACATTTTTAGTTATAAATGTTGAGCTTTCTGATGTATTGTTTATATTATTTTGTGTACATGGTTAAACGTGCTACACCTGGCGGGCTTATTGCTATACTGCAATTTCTTCCAACAAACCAGCTTATCTTAGGTAGATGAAACCTTTTTAAATCCATGCCAAATTTTACGAAACAAAATCGTTAAAATTTAACTAAAAATTCAAATAAGCTACTAACCCGATCACTAATGGTGAACTGGTGGAAAGGAATCCGTTCAAGGATTAGGAAGGGAAACAAAGCAAAATTCTTCTGGTTGTTATTCGAGGAAGGAAGTTTTCCTCTGGTTGTTATTCGAGGAAGGAAGTCTTCCTCTGGTTGTTATTCGAGGAAGACCCATGGAGATTGTCTGGTTCACAATGTGATCGGGTGCTCTGCGTCCAACGTGCCCATACCATCTCAATCGCCTCTCCTCCATCTTACTGTTGATGTCTGTAACACCTAGGCTTCCACGAATGCGTGAGCTTTTTATTTTGTCTCTTAGGGACACACCAGCTGACCATCTTAGCATGCGCATTTCAGCAGTTTCTATTTGCCTGGAGTAAGAGTTATACATCGTCCAGCATTCAGAGCCATAGAGGAGTGCGGGTCTGACAATCGTTTGGTATACTTTACCTTTTAACTTAATCAGACGCTTCTATCTTACTGAATATAAAAATTGTCTGTTTTTCAATAACTGATTTTCGCAACAGTTACATCAACATCTATTATCCTTGTTGAACATTTTCTAAGCCCCTCTAATAATTTGTAAATAAAAGTATGTATGGATACACCTGGTGCAGTGCACTTTATTGATTGCAAAAACGTGTATTTATTTGGCGTGTTATTCTATTGTGAAATATGTTTGGTTTACGTTGTTAAACGTTAATCAAACGCCTTTGCTTAAATTTATACACATTATTAACCCATCTATCAATAAACAAAGAAAAAGAAGCCCACGCTGAACATTTATTTAACAAATACGAGTACATTGCTCGCATATCTTGCTACCTGTATATCATTTATTTCTAATACATAATGCATCTGTCTAATGCAGTCATCGAAACATTGTACGTTAGTTGCAGTCACAGTCAAGTTATATTGCAATAAATCGTATCCTTTATGGGGTAAGGATAAAATATGTGAGGTAATCTTATTTAAAATTATGGAGTCAATATTTAGTAGATCAATAATGTTATTTGTTTATTCAAAATTGCTTTGGATTTTGATATTCGGAATCTAAATATTTCGTCATTCCTCAGTTTATCTTCGATGATAGAGATTGGTTTAGAACATAGTTTCCCAAACTTTTTCACCCCGTAGACCACTTGTCATTGTTTTGTTTTCCGTAGACCCCCCTGCCTGCCTAATATTGAATTTTCCTAAACTTATTAACTTAAAATGTGTTTTTGGCGGCTGACACAGTGCTGTTCACGTTGGTATGGTTTTTTGTAGAGTGGACAATTGTGAAAAAAAAAAACGTACAATTTTCATTCATATCTTTATTGAAAATACACAAAATGCAAGTAAATATTTGGCTTTGGAACGAAACAAATCAAAACCTAGTAGAATCCTTACATAAAATAATACACAAATAATACTGTTAATGAGAGGGATGAACCTGATGCTCTGATAGCAATGATTCAATATTTGGCTTCAAATTAGTGAGGAAGAGTCTTAAATCTCCACGTTCAGTGATTTGCACTCGATTCCTTTTTTTCGTAAGAAGATTGTCAACCGCTCTAAAACCTCTTTCCACGAGGCATGAAGATGGAAAACCTATGAAAAACTTTTTTGCAATAGTCCATAATGCAGGATAAGCAACAGGAATATATTTCTGTAGCCAGAACTGCTGATACTTCTTTCAGAACTGCACCTTAAGTTCTTCGTTTTTATCTATTCCAATTAGTTCTTCTTGTAATATATACATATATGTACACACAATCTGTGTTAGGTGTAATAATACATTTACGGAACGCCGAAATATTGATGATGACCTGCTTAAATGGGATCCACTCACTTGGAACCCCATTGACATCTCGTGCACCCCTAATTTCTTTTCTCGCTGACCCCCTGCAAGTCGAAATTGACCCTTGGGGGTCCATACGAGTATAGATAACTTTGGGAATCTTTGGTCTAGAATCACCATCATAATCCTCGCATTTTCCCATTAATTCGAAGTCTGCGTAACGAGTCTCCTCTCTATCGTGCTCCTAAGTCAGGTTCAGGTCACTCATGCCTCGGCTGATACTTTGCTTCCTTCGCTTCTTATAACGATCCTTTCCTATAATTCCTGGAACTTCCATTCCCAATGTATGGTACTATGTGGTAGTATGTGTCCCCACATATTCAGCTAGATGTTTTCGTACTTGTCCTTACTACCGATACCTAGTCAATTTCGGAGAAATCAGTTTCAGGATACCTCCCACATACTCAAAACAACTTTCAGGATTTTCGAAACAACTTTCAGGATTTTTGAAACAACTTTTAGGGTACCTCTCACATACTCAATTTGTTATGTATTCGTGCTCACTTCTGAAATCCATCGCAACATGCGCATTTCGGTAACATGACATCTGTGTTCTTGCAATTATGTTGTTGCTCAGTATTCAGCACCTTACAAGAGTGCTGGTCTGATGACGTTTTTATGTATTTTTCATTTCAATTTATCGACATTCTTTTGTCAAATGTTTTTGCTGTTACCTGTCGCCACTTACACCATGCCTTATTTCAAAGAGTTCGGTCTGGAATATTCATCATAACACATATATTATTTAAAGTTAAGGTATTAACATTGTAGAGGTTTGAAATCATTGTCATTTGTTTTATCAAACACTGTTTATTCCACTTCTTGTAACCGTATAACCCTACCGCTTTCAAGGCGTTCACCTCATCATCAGGGGAGCACATGTTATACCGTTACAAAACGTGGAAAAAACAGTGTTTGATAAAACAAATTACAACATCATAACACAGTTAAATTCTTTGAATCTATCTAGTGCTGTCAATCTAAAGTTTTCCAATTCCATCAATTTTGTTGATTCAAAAGCATGTCATAAAACCATTGATTTGGTCATCTAAGCTGACATTGAAGAATCAGTATAATCATGTGATTTAACATAATTAAGTCTGCTTTGATTCCCCCCTCCATCGTAGTAATAGTTACTGTGTGTGAAAAAAGACCTTGAATGTAATAACATTATTTTTACTCTACACGTAATTCACCGTATTATTGGCGGTGTTTATCGGTATACAATATTAAGTTTCGAGTACCTTTGAAGTAATTTTAATACGAAACCCATTTTTTTAATATGAGAAATATTTTTAATTTGTATTTAATATTGATTAAGTCGTAGTTTACTTCCTTGTCGATCGACAAAAAAAACAACGGTATGCTTGTTTTAAATTGGTTTCGACGCTTATTTACTAAAGCACGCTTAAATACAAACTATATTTAAGTTATATGTAATTTCTAGTTAGTTGTTTTTGAATAATAAATAGTCCACAGCAGCGGCTCGCGTGCCGCCCGCGCAGTGGCGGTTCTTGGTATCGCACACTTTTCCGGGTTAATTATTTACTTCCCTACAACTCCAGCCAGACTTCCCGTTAATCACGTTATTGGCAGCGCTGCATCCAGGGTTACAGATCTTTTTGAACAATATTTCTTGAGAAGTAAACAATTAATTCCTCTACATGGGCCAAATATGTCATTTTATACAATAGATACAGGCGCAGGCGCAGGCAGATGCTCGGTTTATTGCGACCAAGACGTGTATGCCAGACAACAAATCCAGATTCATGTAATACGAAAATTGCAAATTTTATTTTTATTTATGACAAGAAATATACATAATTTGCGAAAAAAAAAAACAGCAGGTAATTTAATTTGGACGTACAATTTTAATGGATCTGGGTTTGTTGCCTTTCATTTGTCGTATCCCCAGTAAACTAGGCTTTTGCCTGTATCTCACTGAGGATATTTAGCATGAAAACATAAATCGATACTTCTTTCCGATTTTCGATTACACAAAAACAAAACCCCGTTGCACGTTCTCATCAACCTGACAAACAGTGACACTCAATTACAACTAGAAACATCATGCGAAATCAAACTCTTTACACATCATCACTCCAGAAAGACCAAAAATGTTCATCCCATAATATACCGCGCACGGTCATAAGAATAAAAATAAAAACAAAAATACACAGAAACACAAATACAAAATAACAAAAATTAAAACAACAAGAAGAAACCCACACTCAAGAGCCCACACAAATTAATTTCATTATTTGTATATGACTGTATTTTTAACATTAATTTAATGTATTATCTTTTTTCATGTAAATCAGTATTCATCTATTTGTTTTTTTATAATTTTTATTCGATGAAACCTGACAGAATATTTCTGACTCAATTGTCAGCTCATTGGAGTGGAAACAGACGGTTAAAAGACGAAGAGGAATATGATAGATGACTTCGAGGTATGGTGTTGGGAACGGGTGCTTCGTATCCCATGCAGAAAACAAATCCTTACGTTCTTTGGGCATGTTGGGTGTTAATGAACGTCTTGAGAAGCTGGTTATTATGAGGACAGTTGAGAAAACGTGAACAAGAGAATTATGAGGTGGATAGAACAAATAAAGGACTTAACAGAATTTTCTTTAAGCGCTGCATTCAAGGTGTCCCAGAACCGGGAGGGATGAAGACAGATGGTGCGCCGAAACATAACAGAATACCCCACGACACTCAGCATTGACTTGCGATGAAGAATATGTAAAAACGACCCTACCCGCATTTTTCCTCTTTTGAGATAGTCGAGGTAATACTCGTATGTCAACGCTTTATAAGAGCATGTACGGAACTAAAACTTGAAAACGTAATTTTATAATAAAATACCTTTTCAATGTTCTTAATATTTTACACGTCTTTGGTTTTTCGATATTTTAAATAAACAAAAATAATGCGTTTTGAGGCTGAATCTTTTTGCATAATTGCGCCCATTTCAATATGTATTTGTTTTTTAAAGTTTACACTTTGTATACGTGCACCGGGAATGAAACCAGCATTTATTTTTTTATAAAAAAATCATTAAGTATTTTTGTGATATATAAATATATTTTGACTTGAATGAACGTGAATCTGTTAATATTAAAAAAAATCTTAGATTCATACTTTTTTCCTCTTTTTTTTGCACTCCAAAATTCATTGATACTCGTATTATGTAGATGCTGACATGTACGAGGAAAAATGCTTGAATGCCTTAACACGGTCAAATTAATTCTGAATCCATATATCACTGTTTCCAGTTTCGTGTGGTTCAGTCAAGTCTATCTACGAGTATAATGAAATCGTAAAATTGATAACCTGGCAGATGTTATCATTGGTGACATTTAACATGTCAACTGTGAATAGTGCAGACCACACACAAATATTTTAATTCGATAGGTCGTGATGCGATGAGTTCTGAAAGAAATCTTAATATGTAAATACTGAATTAAAATTCCTTTCAACTAGATTATCAGCTCGGCAATTTTTCGTACGATTTTCAGATAAGTACTCAGGAGACTTCGATCTATGATAATTCAGAGTAATATTGATTTATGAACATTATTCTCAAGAAACTAATGCTTATTTAGTTTATTTATATGTATAATATAACAAATATCTATATTTTTCCGTATGTTGTGAATAAATTAAATTTTACGATGCAGTCGATTTCGTTTATTAATTGGTGATTCAGGTTGTTTATTATTCAGTGATGGATGTGGAACGACAACCACCTGAGTTGTGTTGTGCATACATACCCCTGTCGGTGTAGGCAGAGGACAGATCACCAGAGTTTCCTGTCTCGACATACATCCTTAGCTACCACTTCTACGATTTCTCTGACCTTCTACTTTTCCTTCTTTCAGATTATCATTCACTCGATTCAATCACACTTTCGTTGCTCTTTCACACATATTTGCACTATATAGCTGTATTATGAAACTTCAAATTAAAGGAATTAAATATCCTGGTGACTACATACAATACTTGCGTTACGTCGACTGAATAATTAAATTTGTACAATAGTACAAATTTACAAAGTCGACGTATTCTATTAAACTGTTGAAAGTCTCGTATTAACGCCAACCCTACAAGTCGAGGCATTCCGCCAATATTCCGAAAATGGAACACGTTAAGCGTTCAATTAAAAGATTTCCAGGAAAGGCACATACCCGAATGGCATAATTGCTCTAACAATCGCTCTATCGGAGTTTGAGCCCATTAGAGACATTCACTGGCCATCAATCAACATTTCTTGCCTCGGGAGAGTTTAACCTGTTGGCATCCGAATCGCAACGCCCAACATCAATCCGCACCTTTAGTACGTAAAAAGTGTTCTTGTTGTCCAATTAAACGTGGTTCGATGTTTTTATTCCTTTTTTAGCATTGTTACAAACGAGCAAGTTGTCCATAATAACAAAACGTATTGAATAATTATCGGGAGTTTTGGTGCAAAAAGGAAAAATAAGTAAATAAAACACTTATTTTATATTTTTGTGTTCACCACTGGTTTATTTTTGGGTTTACTACCGGTTTTGAAGACCACCGTCTTCATCGTCAGGTGAAGATAAACTAAATTGCTAAAAATACATTTCCTGTACAAGTGTAAATAATATAAGAGGAATGGGGTAGGGGGAGAAAAGTGGGGAGAGATGTGATTCAATGGTAAATGGGGTGGGGAAAAAATGAAAATGAATATTTCGGGCAGGCCAGGGTCTGGATATCCAAGGGGGTGGATTTTAAATACGAAACATATTAAATTATTTAGTTTTACTTTTTACCGGTTGTCATACATATAAACATTTCATAAATTTTATATTAAGACAGAATGATTTGACATTTTAATTGTGAAAGAATTCTACACAATATCTTAAATTATAGTGACAGGTATATGTCGCATAGTTTGACAGTGATTTTGCGAAGAGAAACAGAAACAAGTCTCTCACTGGAATTTAAGTTATTGTTTAGAATTTTTTCACATTTCAGTATCAAATCATTTTGTTTCAAAGTGGATATCTACAATATAAAGAGACCAATTCAAGTAATACATTTTATAATATTTAACCTGGTTAAAAATGAAAATTACATTATTTTTCCACCATCTGTTTAAATTTTCATACTGGTTTGATTTAAAAAAAATACGGTATTACAATACTAATTTATCAATTTTTAATATATAAAAAGAGTTTCCATATAAAAAGAACTGATTATTTCGCATACACTTTGGGTACAAAATAAACATTTCTTAACAAATATATATTGATAGCAGTGAATGGGACCTCTAAATGTTTGCAATGCCAATGGGGTCGTTGCTTTGGACACTTCAAATTATTATGCCAATTAATTTTTCATTATTTAAAAACTTTTGTAAAATTATTTACATGCTGAACACTTTTTGTATGGGAAATTTGAAAGCCAATGAGTTAAATTGACCAAGCACTTGTTCCGGAGATTGACAACGAGATGACACTCTTCATGCTCAGCCTCAGCATATATAATATATACGCATACAGCCGGGCCACAGCTACGGGTATGTGGATCATGTCTGAAAATAATCTTCGAAGAAATGAGAAACGATATTATTTTGACGAAAAGAGACATGTGTGGGCATTAAGAAAAAACAATTATTCTCGGGAAGTTTTAACGGAATATAAATATTATGACATCACAGTAGCGTTTATTTTTGTGCGTCTACAAAGTTTCATTTGAGCAAAAGTAAAATCTTGGCAGAGTATCCATTTCAGACATATTTATTTATTTAATTTTTTTTATATTCTTATTCATAAATTGATGACCCATTAAATTAAGTTTATTCTACTGCAATATTTAAAAAATATCACCTAGTTTTATGTAATACTTGACTTTTTTGTGGTAATACAAGTATAACGTTCAAAGCTATATGTTATTTAAGTATTCGAAATATTTGTTACTTGATAATGCGTCAAAAAACACACTAATACACTAGAAAAATTAAATGAAGTATAGATTAAACGAACGAAATATTAATTTCAATGACTAACTGGGTGAAGAAAATAAAATACCGGAGGATAAAAACGTGGAAAATGTTAATTATTACTATAGGATATGTCAAACATTTTGTTGATGTTTGAGCATTGCGAACTGAGCATATCGAAAATAAATGACATATTTTTTTGTAAAAAAAAACAGTAAAGCTATTCATGTTCAATTAATAGTCCTTTTAACTATTTTTTTCAAACAGAATCGATCTATGATCAATTAATAGTCCGCATAACTATTTTTTTTCAAACATAATCGATCTATGAGTTGCATTTTAACCCTTATCATGGCACTGTAACACAGGTGTTACACTAATTTAGGGATTTTAAAAAATCCAGAAACTGTTCAAATATGGCAACACATTCAAATGCTATACATGCTCTATTGTGTGCAGTGGTATCATCTGGTGATAAATATTGACATAGAACACGGTACGACTTAGCGGTTTTTTTTTCCGAACTAGGATTTTATTCGATTTTTTTCAGTTTCTGGTATAATTATGATTATTAAAAAAAAACTCATATCGACAAGGATAATAAGCCGACGTCGTTGTATGCTAAATAGAGATGTTATTCATAATAAATTAAATCAGAACCGTCACTTAATTGTCTGACCTAATCTTCGAACACATCATAGAATTTATATTTACGACATGCACTTGGAATGAATATCTAGCCGCAATAGTGCATTATTGATCTCGTCTGTATTTATAGCCTGGCATGCAATCTTCACTGGCAATTTATGATGTCACCATTATGTATGGTATATTATACAACACATCAAATTCGAGTTGAATCAAAAAAGTTTGCTGTAATTGTGTTTATGACAATTCTCACATTTTAATATTCAACACGTTTCTCTCGACATCGTCCAACTCCACGTGTTGGTCGTTGGCCTCGGTCCACCAATAACCACCAGAAGCGATGACTTATCACACGTACCTAACATTAAGGTCTGATGTCAGCGACTTAGTTGACAAGGCAAGGGAGACATTGGGAATACTCGAAATGGATTGTTTTGGTGATAGCACGAGTGAAACCAATGTGAAGATGACTTTATTTCATATTTTAAGACAACGCATTGCCTTGAAAGCTTTTAATGATAGGAAGTGCACTGAGGTTATCAATAGTGAATCGTGGTCAAGACATATTTGTTGTTCTCGATTTATTTCATATATGTTTGCTTTGTGAGATGATTTCAGCGATTTTAAGTATTTCTTTTTATAGACTATTTCTAGTTAAGAGTTGCGATATATTATCGCCCACTAGGGACTTGACGAATGGGTCACTCATCCTACACATAACCCATCGATCAATAAGTCCCGGGACTAACTACTAAAACAATATTTGTTTGCCAAAATTCTTCTTTATTCATCAACATAGTCTCCTTCAAGAGCGATACATTCATTCCAACGCTTTCCTAACTTTTCTATGCCAGCCGTGTAGAACGATTTATCTTTGGTTTCAAAATAGGCGTTAGTTTCGGTAATCACTTCTTCATTGGAGCCAAATATGTTTCCCTGGAGCATCTTTTTGAGGTCTGCGAACAGCCAATAGTCGTTGAGGGCCAAATCTGGAGAATACGGTGGGTGCGGAAGCAATTTGAAGTTCAAATCACGCAATTTGGCCCGGATAACACTTTTCAAGCCATCGTTGAGTTTGAACGGTATTTTTTCCCATTAAAAAGCAATGTTTTATCAACACACGAAATTCGGTTTTTCCATTGTTTTCAAAATAGCAAAAGTAGCGTCACTAAAACCACTGTAACTCGATGATACAATCTCGGAATGTCATGAAAGTTTGACACGTAACTTCTTAAGATTGGTAATAACTGAGAATGGTATGGATTTGTTATTAGAGGCGCCATCTGTTGGTTAGTTCCGGGACTTATTGGTCGACGTGTTACACCGGTGTTAAAAATGTGATGTCGTAGTCTTTGCGTAATGTGGAAAGACTTAGAGTGCCGGACTGGTGATCGACCTGGGATAGATGGTCTTTTTCGTGTGCTGAGTTTCTCTATCGTTTTTCATTCTTTTATATCATATTCTCAATTTACGCTATTGTAATTTACCCGTAAAATGGTTCGTTTAGACTTCTCATATAGATCCGATAACCGGAGCATGTATAAAAAAAATACATCCGGCGGTAAGTAATACACATCGGGCTTAAGAAAAAGATTATCGCTTTGTAGAGCGTGGTCTCTGTCGCACGATGCGCTAACAGTCCGTGCGACAGAGACGACGCTCTACAAAGCGACAGTCTCTTTCTTAAGCCCGATGTGTCTTACTTACCGTCAGGTACTATATGTATGATATTTTGTTGATTTTATATCCAATTATTTTCAGTTTTATCGAATACATAGAAGTTTTAACATTCAAACAGGTAGAATATCTGTGGCACTGGTGCCGTTTCGCGTATTGAGAACGAATTATTTAACAAAAACCTCCCTTGAACTAAATAATATATTAACCTTAATTATCGTATTCAATCTTTGAAAAGGAAATAAGTTAATTTATTTGCCAAATCGGGGCATCACTTAATCAAGTACGTACCCTACATTACACGAAAAACGTCGATAATCTTGTAGACTTCTACTTCTAATCGTATTGAAATACGTGTATGTGTTCGAAGATTTTCGCTAGTTTAAATGTTTAGGAGGAAGACCAAGGAAAGTATGGTTGATTTAAATTAATGATATTTTGAAAGATCGGACGTGGAAAGTCAGAGAAAACGTAGAAGTTGTATGGATGTAGAAGAGACTAAGCATGTGTGTCATGATAGGAAAGTCTGGCACTCTATCCTCTCTGCCTATCCTGACCGGGAAATGATGTGATGGTACGTATGTATGTAAATATATTTTTTAACTATAATAGAGAAATTTAGCATGGTCTCTGTGACAGTTCACAAATTTGCCCCAATACAACCTTGTAACGTTGTTCAGTAATTTTAATTATTTTATCAACTTTAATATAAGCCTCGATTCTAATAAGTAGCAAGTTATTAAGGTAAATACATTATATAAAACTAACAATAATGACAAATTAATACATCTTGTATCTTGCTACAAATTTGTATCTTGTTACAAATTAGCAAAAATGTGGCAGTTTGTAAAAATCAAATAATATTTGGTGACGTTTGTCAAAAGTCACTACGTTAGTCTGTCTACTAGGGGTGGGGTATACGATAATTGGGTTTTCGATTTTTTTGTACCTAAAATTAAATGTTCGTATTTAGTATTAATTTATAGTGGATCTTGGACTATTTAAAGATATATACAAATCATACAGTACATTAGAAAGTCAGTATAATGAAAGTTAGGAATTAAAACGTCAGTTTAGAGAAAAACAATTTTTCGATTTAGAAAAAAACGATTCGATTTGTAAAAAAAAACGACTTTACCCCATCCTTTTGAGATATGACATTTCAAACGTCCAGGAACCATCCTACATTTTCTCTAGTATAAATATGGTGTATGAACTATTTATGGTTTTACAAGTTATATTTCAATTTATATACATTTTTCATTTATTAGTTTCACCATAACTGTTGCCTATTATATAAATGTTATGTTTGATAAATTTTAAATGTAACGATTACATCATTGCTCAATCCCAATCCATGCATATCTTACATAGTATGTATGTATTATTGAAAAGCCTTAGAAGTGTTAAGTCAAGTGATATATTAGCGCTCCGCAGTTTGGGCATAATAAGACACGACGGATTTGCTAATAATATGAATATTATGTATCTAATATATCGTGTTTTCAGAAAACCGCAATCTTTTTAGCTCCGCCATAGAATGAAGTGGATGGAAGCCGTAAAAAATTGCTGGTAAAAACACACTTCCGCATGAGGCCTGTAAGCAAATACTATGGAATAATAATACAGGAAACTTTTTACGCTATTTATAAAATACTAGTTGCAACCCGTGAAATATGCACGGAAGTAAAACAAATTCTACATTTATGAAAATATGTATTCATAAATGTAAAATTTCTTTGTATATATCATTTATACATCGTCCCCTTTTACACCGGTTCAAAAATTATTAGCTAGGTATTAAAAATTCTTTCAGTATCACGGACCCACCGAGATTCAAATTTCGAATTACTTTCGGAGAGAATCCAAGTATTCCTCTCTCGCTCTCTTGTATTCAAAACTCAATTCTCGTATTCTTTCTTTGACGACGACCATCGTACGGGTTTTGGCCTATTTATACTTTTATTGTGATTCCGGCGACATCGCCCTGGCGGCGTGGAGTGGCAAAACACCCTAATTAAATGTGTGAAAACGATAGTTTTAATTGGATATTCCCGTATCTTATATTGATGAAATAAGCTGTTCACATAAAAATATGTTTATACAGAAAGATTCATAGTGAATAAGATTCGTGAAATTGTTTTAAAATACTTGACTTTTTATTATATTATATCTACATTGAATTTAACTAAATAAATTAATAATCTTTGTTTCAAGTATTTTTAAATTTCTGATTAAGACATTTCCTTCACTTTGCCTTATGATAAGACGTTTTATTTATTTTTGGAATCTTCGATACATTTTGGAATATTTGATACATTTTGGAATCTTGGATACATTTTGGAATCTTATATACATACCGTCACACTATTCCCCTGTTGGGGTAGACAAAAAGGGCAGAACACCAAACTTTCCTTTGCACAGCTCGCTTCTGTTTATCTTACTCCTTAACTTTTCGTTCCTTCGATATTTCATTCACTTGGTCCAACCATACTTTTCTCGCCTGTTCTTTGCCACAACTTCCACTTATGCTAAAATTATAAATCTGTTTTGTCAGTCACTATATTCAAACCACCACAACGTGTTATTTTTTATCTTAACAGTTTTAAGTTTACATTTATTCTTAATAATTACATTTTGTATTACGTCATTCATCGATACATCACATAATCTTCTCAGTGCACGCATTTTCACGTCAACGTTTCACTCCCATACATCATTGTTGGTACTAATATTCTGTAATAAACCATAATTTAAGTAGATCTTGATATTGCTTGCTTTGAAGGTTTTTTTGTGCCCCATTGACTTTGTTTCCTATTTAATTAGAATTTTAGATGTTTAAAAAATTTCTAACACAAATTCAATAAGACTAACCATAATAATAATAAAAGAACATTTATATAGCGCCGTTTGGAGTGCAAATTCGATCCCACTTTTATTGACCGATCAATTGAATGGCGTTTTGGTAAAGAGGTATATGTCATCAATTACTTGTCACTTTGAAGTTTTGCAACACTTGTATTCCTGAAATACAGACCTCAGGTAAATTTTAAAGGTAAACCTTGAATACATAAATAATTTATGTATTCAAAGTTTACATTTAAAATTTACCTGAGGTCTGTATTTCAGGAATAGAAGTGATGCAAAACTTCAAACTGACAAATAAGTAATTGATGTTTTGTACCTCTTTACCAAAACGCCATTCAATTATTATATTAAAAATAATTATGTATTAGTTGAGTGTAAGGATAGGAAAGTAGTGGATGAGGCCATTAAATTATGTATTTACCACCAGAGTAACAATATTTTATTAGTTTAACTTCGAACCTAAGAAGTGTACCACTCGGGTGGCAAAGTAAATATATTATTTTAAATTGGCATTTGAAATGCCTCTCCGCGCCTCTTGGCATCGCTAATATTTAAGATGTTTGCGGTTCTTCGGAGTTTTCTGTATCATGTTCGCTGCGAACAGTGTATTGACCCCCTCGCCGGCCACTGTGTTGTGTTGGCCAAAAATAATAGACGAGGACCGCGTGCGTGTGTGCGTCCACTTTTCTAGGAATTCCTGTGTATTTCAACCTCTTGTGCAGCGGTATCGTAACTGAGTTTCGCGGAAAATAACCGCATGTAAACAGATGATAAAAATATAGGAATAGATTTACTTGTGTATTTAATCGAGATACGTAGATTTTTTTAACGATGAATTAGAAATGTCAAACCCACAAGAGCCGTGAGAAGTGTAGTAAAAGATAATATTGAGTCCAAATTCTAAGTTTGGAAACAAAGTCAATCGGGCAATAAAGCATGTATACTCGAACCAGGCAGAATCAAAATCTGCTGAGATTCTTCTGGTCCACAACATTATTCTAGTACCAATATTATTCTAGTACCAACATTATTCTAGTACCAACATTATTCTAGTACCAACATTATTCTAGTACCAACTTTGATGTATCGAAGGGAAACGCGAACGTGTAAAAAATACTGAAATGAACCAAATAAATGCTGTAGAAAAGCCAGCACCGAGAAGAATACATGGAGTGACTGTATGATCAACACGAAATGAAGGAATCAAGGATGAATGTGCACTTCAGGCTGATGTGTAATGTAAGATCAAGAAGAGCACCATAAGTTGGTTTGGGCATGTGGTACGAATAAATAAGAAAGATTAACACAACAAATATATAGTGTAAATGTAAGTGGAAGGCGTGGTAGAGGAAGACCAAGGAAATTGTGGTTGGTTCAAATTAATGATATTTTGATAAAATAAAATGCAATATGTCTGAGAAATCGGAAGAGTTGTATGAGATGTATGGATGAAGAGGCAGCGAAAGATAAATAAATAATGTGCCAGAAAGTCGAGCGATCTGTCCTCTGCCTACCTCGACAGGGAAACGATGTGATGATATATCTATACGCATTTTGCATTCTACTCAATTTTTTTCCTTAGATCATTTGGTTTAGTGCTGTTTCCCTATCATTACGATCACCTGAAGAGCTCTTCCTAACTATTGTAGCTCAACCTATTTAAGTTATAACGGAGGTTGAGAGACTCCAATGTCGCTAACGAGAGCGCAAGTTTTATGGTGTTGCCAAAATCAGATTCATTGTGTATGTTTCAGCGAATTCTGCAAATAAATATATTTGAAAACACTGTTACCACACCAGCCAACAGCTCGGTCTTGCGTTAATCTTTGTCATTTACGCACGGTTTTTTTCCACTTAAATGTGCCTCTCGATTTTTTATGTCATGCTTCATTAGTAAAAAAAACGTGTTAGATATTTTTTTAACTTTTATTTTTACGTTATTTTATTAATTTTAACATTTTAGATCTCTGAAAATAAATCTTAGTCCGTTTTATTAAGTGTCCATTACATTTAAATGAAAATGAAATATTTTTAGATTTTATTATACGAGTATGTTGCTCTCATTAAAAATTTTGTTTCACGCTAAGTATTTTTATAAATTGTAAGTAATACTTGAGATGCCAAATTGAATGAATTTTCAACTCAATGAACTTCAAATACAACGATCCAGTTGGATAGGCCATAACATCAGGCACCCAGGTCTGCTCCTTACCATCGTCGAGGGAATGATTGAAGGCAATAACCATAGAGGTCGCCCTAGATATAGCTACATGGACCGGGTGATCCGGGATGTGCGCTGTGGCAGCTACCAGGAGATGAAGAGACTGGCGGATGACAAAGATGAGTGGAGGGATCGAGTGCTTGGTGCAGACCAATCCTAGGATTGTAACCCGGAAAAAAAAACTTCAAATTCGATAGACCAGTAGGAAGACTGAAATAATGGGAAAAGCTCGACCAGAGAAGGCTTTCTTGAATTGGGCCAATTTTGAAATTCTAGCTCTGAGTAGGCCTTCATGGAGGACTCGTGCTCACCTATAGAAAGTGAGGACTTGACATTAACGAAGAGTGATATGATCAGAATGAGTGCAGTAGAAATGCGTGATTTGTGAAGAATATTTGGCATTGCAATGTATAATAGAGTAAGCAGTAAACGATAGTTTGAGTTGGATGTTTTTAATATAATAAAAAAGGAATTCGAGAAAGTTGGGCATATCGAGTAAAAAGTTCTAAAACATTTACAAGACAAATCTAAACGTCTGAAATGAATGGCATGCGGTGAAGGATAAGGCCCAGGAAAGAATGGAAGGTTTCGCCTTATATAAGTTGCCCGGTTTATATAAGTTGCCCTTTATTATTATTATTATTATAACAGTTGATAAAAATTTCGAATTATTAGAAATAAGTCAATAAATACGTAAACCACATACTCGTACATACACAAACATGCCTAATAATAATGTTTTTTTTAACAAGTCGAGATCACAACTTATAAGCATCGAAAACTAAAAACTCTTCTTGCCTTGGGTCCGCCTAAAAACTTTTCTTATTTATTTATTGCAAATACAATCTGGCGGGGTTATTACCAGGCGGCAATCTCTTCCAACCAACCAGACCTTCTTGCCTTGGGTCCAAATAAACTGATTGGTGTTAGCCATCACAAAAAAGGCTTGGGGACTAATTCATTTTTCTTTTTTTCTGAACAATCTATTTTTTGTTTGCTTGTTTTCGGAATAATCTGTTTTTTTTTATTTTCCGAATAGTCGGTTTTTGCCTGCTTTCGGAACAATGTGTTTTATTTACCTGTTTTTTTTTAAAAAAGACATCAACAGAACCGCGCCTGGGGAAATAATATTCATAATTATTTTTCTATATCCACTGTTCATTTTCATTCCTTTATGAGAATGTTTTTGACTTATTTATTGATTAATTTTTATTCTTTTTTCTTGGCCTCGCGCCAATCTTTTATGCCAATTCAATCTTTTCTCGGTCTTTCTTTAGAAATGTGATGATTAATAATTTATTTGGGTTGCCCGGGCTGGGGTCGTTTTCTTTTGTATTCAGTCTTTTCCCTTTGACACAAAGAACACTAATGAAAGCTCGTACTAATTATTCTCATAAATCATGTATTGGATTTCAAATATGAATCTATACAACTCGATGTATAAATTTTTTATTTAGTATACGTCACTTATCAAATTTATTTTTAAATAGAAATAACATTTGTATACGAAGTGCTACTGAGAAAAAAATTCAGAAAACTTGTCGAAAATTCATCTCCAATACATGTAATACAATAAAAAAAATCAATCTCAAACTTTAATTGATTTCGTGTTATTAGAATCATCCATTTCCAAACTTATAATTTAGAGAAACGACTTTTGCTCCTTCACTACCTTGCATCACACGACATGGCGACTTAAAAATCATACCTTACTTGAAAGGTGTGTATCTTTTTCTTTCCCCGACCTTGCTCTTTTCAAGTCTTGTTTTAAAACTATATATTTATTATAATATCTTTTTGTGTATTTTCCAAAAAATCATACCTCTCGACCGACCATTGGCACATCTTTGTGACTCCTGTCTGTTAATTTGGATTAGATTGCCGTAGGGTAATAATAATCCAGCCGATTGTGTCTTGAAAAATGAAGCGCCAAGTTAAAAAAAAAGCTATACTCTAATAATTATTCAATTTATCATTACTACGTTACTGCAGATTAAAAATACTACATACAACGATATTCTATATTTAATGACTTGCGAGCTTATTACTATTTAGCAATTTATTTCAACCAATAACAAGGTTGTTAATACAAAGCTATGATTGGGACTGGTACGTGATAAATCAAAGAATGACGTATCCCTTTTTTTTTTTTTTTTCTTAGAATAGAAAACAGTATTACTGCTAGGCCACCCAGGTCATCTCGTATAAACAAATGAATTAGCTACATAAACAATGTTTATATTTTATTAATTGTTGGTTTTATAACAAAAAAAAACTTTTGATGAACAATGAAATAGAGTTTGAATTATAATTTACACGATGAGCAAGAATTATTACAAACTATTTTTTTATTTAACCTGTTCACCGCGTTAAAAATCAAATTCCACGAATCCTGTGCGCGGCACAATTTCAGCGTTTTTTAATTTCTAAGTTTAAACACATATTTTGTTTAGAACCACTGATATTTGATTACAACACCAAGTAAACATGACACTTAAGTAATTTTCTGATAATAAATAATAGTCATTACTCTTAAGGAGACTCATTAAATAAAGGAGATAAGCTAAACATTACGTAAAATAAACAAAGGAATGCTACGATCAAATCAATGCTTCATGACACTCACCCAATCAAATGCATATAGCACTAGTAATGTTTATTTACGTAAGAGAGACTCATCGCAGGACTCGATCCGCGCGACAGGTCGTTAATGATAGCTCTCCTAAACTGGAAATATTGAGAAACCAAAAATTTCGGCGCTCTGTTTATTCAACAATATCTCATAAACTAATATATTATTTGACAAGGTTTTCAGAGATGTCGCTAGAATAAAGATTATTTTAAATTTTAATTCAATTTTTATTCCGGTTTTGTGTAATTTTTTTAAGTATTTGTGATTTGAAACTTGGATTGTCCTCAGATCACAGGCGTTTGTGCTTCCCGCGGGGAACACGTTAAGGGAGCGTTTATGAACTTGAACCTTTCGTATATTGTTCTGTGAAACACTTTGGTTGTATATGGTACAGCTAACCTGACGGGTTTAAAGCTGTATGTATGGCGAGTAACTAGAAAGATGCTAAAAACAGCTTCTTTGAAAACCTGATTGGTTACGTTTCAAAAAAATTGGATGCCAACGGGAATCGAAACCTTATCCTCTGGATTGAAAGTCAGGCATGTTACGAACCAGTCTACAGAAATGTCGCTTGATATTTAAACCATAACTTTAATGTTACGTTACAAGTAAAACATTTTTACATGTATGATATTTTTTAAGTTAGTAAATTAGTTTGAAAAAAGAATATTACAATATTTAAAGCGGAATATTGCTTGCGTATAATTAACGATAATATACATTATCATGAGGATTCTGAGAACTAACCCTCCCATGCCCGAGTTCATTGGCCGGAGCGCCTCACGGACGTGTTTTATGCGTATGTCACGAATTTAATTTAAATTGCTGTCAAAACCTGTGATGTTCTACAAGTACAGGCGAACCTCGACTTTCGCACATTCGACTTTCGCACAATTCGCTATTTCGCACATTTTTGAAAAATAGTTTTTTAATTATTTTTTTCCCGAAATAATGCAAAAATGTTTTGTTTCCCTGTTGCACCATGAAACGCTTATGAGCCCAGTCCGCACTGTGAAAAGTGTTATGTCCTGTTCGCACATATGTTCGCACATATGCATTAACATACGAGAGCGAGCGAATCAAACGCATGCATTTGAATTTACTAATTTGTACACACTCCCGTCTGATCTCGACAGGTTCAGTCTTGCGTTAGCATACGCACAGATGAATTGTTCTGCGAGTTTTGTTTCAAATATTACGTACCCGTTTTAACATAATTTATTTTGGGAGAAGTTGTACAGTAGTAATATTAAATAAATTATTTTGTTTAAAAAATAAAAAAATAAAAAAAGTTTTAACATGAGTGAGAAACGAAAAAACTGTGAAGTAAATAAAGCTAAAAAAAAACCAAGAACCCATAAACTTCATACAATCGAAACGAAGATGGATATAATAAAACGATCTGAAAATGGAGAGTCGTTTGCTTCAATTGGCCGATCGTATGATATAAACAGGTCTACGATATGTTCGATATTAAAGAATAAAAATAAAATTAAGGAATATGTAAAAAATTGTGGAAATATATCATCAAAAATTGTTTCCAAAAAGCACGGCATAGTAATTGATGAAATGGAGAAATCTTTGATGTATTGGATTAGTGACCAAAATCAAAAAGACGTACCTCTGAGTACTTCGGAGATTCAAGCTAGGGCTATTAGCTTGCATAATGATTGGAAGGCTAGACTAAAAAATGATTCTGACACGGTGTTTCATGCAAGTAACGGCTGGTTTTCAAATTTTAAAACAAAGTATTCTTTACGCAATATTAAATTCACCGGAGAATCAGCCGATGCGGATAAAGATGCTGCAAAAGACTTTATTCCGTCACTGTCCAAAATTATTGAAGATGGAGAATATACCTCTAGTCAAATATTCAATGTAGATGAGACTGGTTTATTTTGGAAGAAGATGCCTAATCGTACATTCTTATCAAAGGATGAATCAGTTGCGCCTGGCCATAAACCTTCTAAAAACCGATTGACATTGCTTCTTGGTGGAAATTTAGCTGGTGATTTAAAATTGAAGCCATTGTTAGTTTATCAAGCAGAAAATCCTAGAGCATTGAAAGGGAAAGATAAAAAATTGCTTCCAGTCATTTGGAAATCCAATAAAAAAGCCTGGGTTACCGCTTTAATATTTAAAGATTGGTTTACTTCACATTTTGTACCAGCAGTAAAACATTATTGTGAAGTTAATAATTTACCATTTAAAGCATTATTAATCTTAGATAATGCTCCAGGACACCCAAAATCTCTACAAAATTTATACCCAGAAATCAATGTAGTGTTTCTTCCCCCCAATACTACGTGTCTCATACAACCCATGGACCAAACGGTGATAGCTACGTTTAAACGATATTATATGCGGTCGATCATGAATCAGGCCATCAAGGCAACTGAAATGGAAGGTGGGCCCACATTAATAGATTTCTGGAAAAATTATAACATATGGAATGCAATAAATAATATTGGAGATGCATGGGCTGAAATAAAAGAGTCAACAATGAAAGGTTCGTGGAAGCAACTATGCCCACAGATGATGAGTGATTTTCAAAATTTTGATGATACCCCAGAAACCATAACTCTTGAAATAGTTCACCTGATGAATGAACTAAGCCTTGAAGTCAATAGCGAAGATGTTAATGAATTGATAGAATCACATTCTGAACCATTGTCAAATGAATTTCTTATGGATCGTCACGAGAATGAAAATTCTAGTCCATACGTACAAAACGAAAGTGAGGAAGAAGAACCAGAAGAAATACCCAATACCTTAACATTAAAAAACTTGAACGAAGCTTTAACACATATTGAGAAATTTTTAAATATTATAGAAGAATGTGACCCAAATGGAGAACGCATATCTAAAGTGCGTAGGGAGATCCATAATAGCACTGCGTGTTACAGAACTCTCTATGAAGAAAAGAAAAAAAATAATAAAATACAAAAAACTCTTGACAATTTCGTTAAAAAAATATAATTTCAATTTAATATGTACTGAGTAATTTTTGACAAATAAAATTTTTGAAGTATATACAATCTTTGGTGTTTTTTTTTCTTCCCTCTACTTTCGAACATTTAACTTTCGCACACATTTTCAGGAACCAATTATGTGCGAAAGTCGAGGTTCGCCTGTACATGGACATATGGTTTGGCGCAAATTACCACAAATTAAAACAGCGGAGAAATAACTTTCGCTTAGAATTCTTCCCGCTTAAAATTGTCTTACGCTCATTTATCCAACTGTTCAGCATAACAACACCATTACATGAACGATGGCCATATGGTTTTTTATTCGACCATTATTACGTTAGGTTATTTCGAATGTGAACAAAGAGATAGACTTAAGGCATCTTGATTATTCATTATTGAAATAATTTACGTAGTACCTTTTATCAACGATTTTATAAACATCTATTGATAAAATATATAAAACTCGGGCAAAAATGAATAGTATTTGATTTATGGTGACGATTATAATATTGCTTTTCTCATTATCTCAAAACAGGTTATTTGGAGTTGTCTGAGTAATGAACTGGACGATCGTTATATAAGTTATTTTGATGCTTGAACAATTTAGAGGACATATTGTCGTGTAAATCGCAAACTTAATAATTTTAGTTTATGTGACTCAACATGAAGGCATTAACGCCAAATTCACATACTGTCTCTATTGTATTAGGTGTACAAATAAGTTTCCGCCGTTTTTTATCAAAAATTGGGCATTTATTGTGAAAGAACGGAACCTCATGTTTTATTCGAAGTATTGCCCATCGCTTGCCACTACCTTTTCCCATCTTTCTGGCAGCATACGGATACAGCGTCGGAAGAATGCTTCATCTTTTGAGGCTATCCACGAATCGACCCAATTTTTGGTATCCTCATATGATGTGAAGTGCTGCTCAGACAGGTCATGCGTCATCGATCGAAACAAGTGAAAATTAGAAGGAGCAATGTCTGGTGAATACAGCGGGTGGGGTAAAACTTCCCAATTGATTGTTTCCAAAAAGGTTTTGACCGGCGCCGCAACATGTGGACGAGCATTATCATGCAGGAGAATAATTTTGTCGTGTCTGGAGTAGCAGTGGGCGCGCTTTTCCTCGAGTGCTCGACTCAATCTCATCAATTGTGCTCGGTAGACAGCCCCAGCAATGGTTTCGTTCGGTTTGAGCAACTCATAATACACGACACCAAGCTGATCCCACCAAATACACAACAAGAGTTTTTTTCCATGAATATTTGGCTTAGCTGTAGATGTTGAAGCATGGCCAGGGGTTCCCCATGATTTCTTCCTTTTTGGATTATCATAGTGGATCCATTTTTCATCACCAGTGACTATACGGTGCAGAAAACCCTTTCGTTTATGCCTGGCAAGCAGCATTTCACATGTGGAAAATCGGCGTTCAACGTTTCTCGGTGTCAGTTCATATGGAACCCAATTTCCTTGTTTTTGAATCATTCCCAATGATTTCAACCTATGTGAAATTGCTTGTTGAGTCACTCCTAATGTAAGTGCAAGTTCTTCTTGCGTTTGGCACGAATCTTGATCCAATAATACTTCCAATTCCGCGTCTTCGTACACTTTCGGCCTTCCGCTACGTTCTTTGTCTTCGATGTCAAATTCACCGTTCTTAAACTTTTGAAACCACTCACGACAACTTCTCTCACTTAAGGCAGCCTCACCATATGCTTCTACAAGCAATCGATGCGCCTCAGCTGCAGATTTCTTCAAATTGAAGAAGTAAATCAAAAGTTCCCGCAAATGACGCTTATTCGGCTCAAAACTTGACATTTTCGAACACAAAAAAATATGTTATACTGATAAAAATTCACTAATATTTCAAGGTCATGTTGTTGACAGATGTCCAACCTTACGATAATGACATTTTACATCTGACAATTTTAACCATAACTTACTGGTGGCGCCAACTTTTGTCAAACGGCGGTGACTTATTTGTACACCCAATATAATATCCTTAACTGTTCCGCCGCCCCCTCTTATCTCGCCGAAATTTTTCAGCGTCTTTCCAATCATGGATTAGCGCTACGCTCAAACATAGATTGTTTATTGGCCTTTCCAGTTCACCGCTCGTCTTTTTTTACGTCGTCCTTTACTGTCCATGCAGTGAGACTCTGGAATCAGTTACAAACCAATATAAGACTCGCTCCGTCCGTCCTTGGCATGCTTTAAGAAGCGACTGAAAAAACTCATAATTTCTAGTCAGTAAAATAAAGTGTTTCATTCCTGATTTTTTTTTTCCTTTCCTCTCCACCATCCCTTATTTTCCTTTTGATTGATGATATCTCACTTTATATGAAAAATAATGTTCGGGTGATTGTCGGTCTTTGTGGTATGTGTTGATGGATTTTGTGGTGGGGATGGATAGTCATTTGAATGATTTATGCGACCACGTAACTTGCTTCATTTTCTTTTATCTGGTTGGTTGGAAGAGATTGCCGCCTGGCAATAAGCCCGCCATATTGTATTTGCAAAAAAGTGTTAAATAAATAAAGAATTTCTTAGGAGTTTCCGTAATTTAAAGTTAAATTCATTCGAATCATACATTTTGAAATAAATATTTTTTAAGATATTAACCTCACCAGTCAGTTCTTTTTCATAATTTTAAATTATAGTGATTTGAGTGGTACAGTACCCGGCGGTAAGTAATGCACATCGGGCTTAAGAAAGAGACTATCGGCCATAATCTGCTAACTTCGGCATTGTAAAGCGTCGTCTCTGTCATTCATACACGTGTTCCGTCGCGATTTGTCAGCCGTTATCAAGCGTTCTAGGGACAGAGACGACGCTCTACAAAGCCGAAGTTAGCCGATTATGACCGACAGTTTCTTTCTTAAGCCCGATGTGTATTACTTACCGCCGGGTACTGTAGCCACTTATTTTTCATAAATTTTATTGTAACGGGATTTGAGAGGTGATGGTAATATAAACTTGTACGATGGTAATATAAACTTCTAAAAATGGATTTGAAAAATAATAATGAACCATTTCCGCCAAAGATGATCTGGTTTTGCATTTCACGACTATATATACTTCGTGTATTTTGTGAATCCACATACAGGTACGGTGCATGTTAAGAAAAAATGTGTGCAAATTTATGTTTGAAACTATATTGGATAAATTGTTGATCATCAAAATTTATTACTTAAATAGTTCAATCATAATATATACATAAACATTTCATATAAAAGACAGAAAGGGCACTTTTCAATAAATTTAATCTGTCTGCAGGTCAATTTCATGTTTTCAAAACTGGCGGGCATTTTGCCATGTGATATTATAGTATTTTCCAACCAATCAGTAAGTTATTAAATAGGCCTTAAGTGAAAACTAGACTGGAATCCTTTTTCCAACAGGAATCGAACTCACAATCTCCGGAAAACAGGCACTTTACCACCTAGGCCACGGAGGTTGTCGTGCTTCCTTGAATTTCCAGCTTTTCAGCACCGTTCTTCACACAGATTCACCTGAATTTAGAACCATCCAGCTAGCAATGTTTCAAAAAAAAATATCCGAATATATCCGAAGAATGAAGCTGAAACATAAAAAAATATCCGAAAAATCCGAAGAATGAAGCTGAAACATGAAAAATATCCGAAGAATGAAGCTGAAACATAAAATATATCCGAAGAATGAAGCTGAAACATGAAAAATATCCGAAGAATGAAGCTGAAACATAAAATATATCCGAAGAATGAAGCTGAAACATAAAAAATATCCGAAAATATCCGAAGAATGAAGCTGAAACATAAAATTCTGATGATTAATTGAATTGAAGAGCAAGTTAATTAATTTCAATAAAAAATCTATCACTGTACATGTCATTCCAAATTGGATATGACAAAAATTCCATTACTGTATGTTACATGTTATGTCACATTGGATATGACAAAAAATTTCAAATCTAAAATTTTTCCTTGATTGTCATTCTAAATTACTCGCTCTTCTGTTTTGACTAAGTTATCTGGCAAACCTTTCTTTCTCTATTCTGTTAAGATTGCATATAGAAATGTTTTACAGTCGGTCAGGAAAAATTTAGCTTCCTGCAGCGCTTCCTGTCCCGGGCCTATTGTAGCCTAGCGAATCGGGCATTGACATCTGCTCGCTTCCGAGAAATAGATAATTTTCCGACGCTCACAACAATCATATTATCAACGATATCTCTTTATCTTATATTTTATACTTTTTGTTGTCATATTAATTTTAAAGAACGGCGACACCCAGAACCGAAGAATATACAGCCTACCTAGGCAATGAGTTGGGACAGTGCCAGGCAGACTAAGAAGATTAATTTTAAAGAACGCTTTTTACGGTGCTTTTTATGTGTTTTATAATAGATTTTTTTTTTCTTGTTTTCCTGAAACTGAAATTCGGAAAAAATTACAAAAATCTTTAGTCCGTGAAAGCGAAATGAGAACACTTTATGATTTTTTTTTTATTTTTCGTTTCAGGTAAGCTCAACAGTTTTGCAAAGGGATGTCAAAAATGCACGCACCACATCGTCTGAAATGTGAAACATTGCGTACTGGTAAGATTTTTTTTGTATACTCGTATATTTTTAAGAAGATACAGATGAATTATTTCCACATTATGCCTCATAGTCTTAAAGTCAAGGGTCCCAGCTAGAGGCATGTCATCTTGACTAGATATCTGGACTATCAATTTCTGATGCCTCTCCTAAACGTTAAGGTCGAGTTTGAGATCCACTACCTTAGCTATGAACTAGGCCATTAAGTCAAACAGGGCTACGAGTCAAAGTTTTACGATAAGCATTTCTGTTACTGGATCATTTAAAAAGTCTGCCTGAGCTTTCAGTTTATGGAGCTTACAGAAGAAATTGTAATAAAAAAACGTTTCTTTACACAGAAAGTCATCAAGGCGCCTTTGGGGTGGCTCACCATAACTTAACGGCGCTTAAGAATAAATAACAACAGTAACTTAAATCATTCGCCATTTACCTAATTTTTATCATCATCATTATTACCATCATGACATGTCCATATTGAGGTAGACGGAAAAACAAACATCCACTTGATTCTATCCTGGCACACATATTTCTCTTCTGCGACGTCCAAACTTCTCGTCATACATACTCTCCTATTATAAAGGCACTCTTCTCTCTTTCAGAATTTGATTGATTTGGTCGTGCTGTCTTCCCAGACTTCTTATATTATGTTTTTAAATTATGCATCCATTTTAACTTTCTTCCTTACACGCCTCCATATAATTGATAATGTTTTGGTTTTCTCGCTTGTTTTCTTTTTATTGAACCAGTTGATTTTACACCAATAAAACCATGGGTAGTCTTTATACGAGTGTATAAGCTGTATTGAGCTTTATACGAGTGTATAAGCTGTAACAAGTGTACGAGTGTATAAGATAGCTCACAGAGTTAAATTTTGGCTTTGATATTTGTTAATTTTTTAAAATAAGGAAAACAGTTCCGCAGAAACAAGTCCTTTTGTATTCATTTATTTCTTTTTATGTTCTATCCCAATTTCAATTTAACATTATTTTCCCAATTTTTTTTTTAACTTAAAATTTATTATTTACTTACAAAAGTGTGAAATTATTTACTTTTTAAAGTGTGAAATTATTTACTTATAAAAGTGTGAAATCTAGGATTAAGTTTACTTTTTTAGTTCTTTTCTTTTGACTTATTTACTCTGAAAAAATCGTGTTAATAATATCATTGAATTTCATCTCCTTTATCATTACAGCTTGTTTTTTTTTTCTAAAGATATTCCCTTTATTTCCCTAATTAAGTGATTTTTAAAAATAATTATTACTAGTATTTGCTCAGATAATGTAAAAGTTTAGCAGGATATCGATGGAACTTAGAAAATGACTGATAGGAGCCAAATAAATTTAATAGGTATGCGTGCATTGAGAAGAATTCATGTGGTGACAATGTATAACAGAATATGGAATGAAGTGATTGGGGTTGAATGTGAACTTAAAACTGATGTGTTGAGTGAGATGAGTAAGATGAAGAAGAGCACGCTGAAATGGTTTGAATATGTGCACCGAATGAATGAAGAAAAACTAACAACATCAATTTTTAATAAAAATGTGAACGAAAGTAAGACCAAGGAAAATATGATTGAATCAAGTCAATATTTTCAAAGATTGAAATTTAGATAAATCGTAGAAGTTGTTACGTATGGATGTAAAAGAGGTTTATGATGTGCGTCCTATCTGGACTTGACTATCTAGCAAGTCTGGTGCTCTATCTTATCTGCCTACCTCGTCAGAGAAATAGCGTGATGGTATGTTTGTATGTATACTCGGTACAGTTCTTAAATGCACATTCATTCCAACTTGTTACATTTTATACTGAAAAAATATGAACCGTATGTCCAACATTTGTCGACATGGTAGATTCGTTGCATTCCACTTGTGTTTTTTTTATTTTATATTCTTACACAATTTGTCCACGTCCAAACCGTTCGGACGTCACAGCCTGGCCGTGCAAATTGTCCGCTGACAGTTGAAAAATGATTATCTGACTTCACTTTCATTTATCGCTCTTCTCAATATACATTTAACGAGCCTGATGTTTCACATTCTTTTAGCGCAGCACAGAAACACGCGTATTTTTCGCAAGCAACGCGGGATAACAAAACGTCTTATATATTTTCCCGCCAATCGGAATGGACGATATGACAACTTCCGTAGTCGCTGTCCCACTTTTCTTTCATCACGGCCTGGTCGGGTAATTCTGTCACCTCTTCTTCTTCCTGGGAATAAAATTTCCTGTTTATTATTTTCAAATCTACGCTCGTTTCTTTTGAAATATGATTTTTAATTTTCGCTTTAAATGTTATATATACTACATACATACCGTCACTATGCCGTCTCCCTGGCGGGATAAGCAGAGATAATAGAGCGCAAGACTTACTTGTACATTTCGCGACACACATCTTTTGATTTTTCTACATCTAACAGATGTTAGAGGCGCGCATTAAACAAATTCATGGAGTATCAATGAGGGAAAGAAGGCGGAACGAAGACGTGTGTAACAAATTAACCATGGATAAAAATAAGTTTAATGGTATAATATATGTTATATAGACGCATGCATTTTACAAATTCATGGAGTATCGATGAGTGAAAGAAGACGGAACGAAGACATACGATATGTAAGAAATGAACCATGGATAAAAATAATGTGATAAGTAAAATTAAGGAACGTTTCGATGGTTTGGATATGTGGAGAGTATTATGCCATGTTTACACGAGCTTAGTACTTGTCATTAGTACTTCTCACTTGCACTTGTATCCACGTGTAAACAAGCATATTACGAGTAGTACTAAGCATAAGTAAATCTTAGTACTAATATGCTTGTTGTCACTAAGCAGCGCAGTACAAAGGATAAGTACTTCATTTTTTACTCATGTATTCGTTCCGCCTTCTTCACTCATTAATACTCCATGAATTTGTTTAATGCGCGCATATATATATTATTATAGCATTAAACTTATTTTTATCCATGGTTAATTTTTTACACATGTCTTCGTTCCGCCTTCTTTCACTCATTGATACTCCATGAATTTGTTTATTGCGCGCATCTATTAGGTGTTAACATATGTTGTGTCCGTTTTTTTCCAATTTAAAAATGAGCACCAAAAGTAAAACAAAATGGTAAAGGTTATACGTTATTCGAAAGTAAATTTTCTGCTCTACAAGACATTGTGTTTGCTTTTACGTTACATATATTATTTTATTTGATTACAAACCTTCAAAATGGAATGTCAAGTAGACGAAAGTGAGCATTTTCGACACCTCCTTCTTTTCGCGTTCAATCGAGGGAATAAAGCTGCTCGCGATATTTGCGAAGTGTACGGTGAAGATGATATGAATGAAAGGACAGCTCGTCGATGGTTTTTGCGTTTCAAAGACGGTAATTTCGACCTGAAAGACATGGAGCGTTCCGGACGACCAGTGGACTTCGATGAGGACCGCTTAAACCATATTATTCATGAAGTGAGTGTTGAATCTAAGGATATAAGAATTTGACTTAAATATTAAAACAAAACGTCAGTTTTTTTCTTATTTCTCATTCAAAATTCGCAAGAAAAGTTAATGAAATCATGTAACATAGTGTAAGGACCGGTTCCCGAGGGTAGTTCCTCATCTGGGGATTAGGTGTAAGGTTTTATCATTGTCAGATTCATCCCTTCAATTATTCGCTGAACTCTCAAGTGTGGATAATTTGCAAAGCTTCATTTTATTATTCACATTAATCGAGTAACATACACACGTACGCGTCAAATAAACGGGTCCCATTTGTACTTGCAAACTAAGAACTCCAACATTTAATTTATTTACCGTATAACTTTGTGCCTAGTTGGTTGGAAGGAGAGTGTCATATGGGAGTTAACTCCGCAGATTATAATTTATAAAAGTGTCCACTAAATAAATACAATGAGGACTTTTGCACTTTTACATGAAAATTATGGGATACGTTTCTCCTTGCAGCTGTTATATTATTAACCTGTTCACCGCGTTAAAAATCAAATTCCACGAATCCTGTGCGCGGCACAATTTCAGCGTTTTTTAATTTCTAAGATTAAACACATATTTTGTTTAGAACCACTGATATTTGATTACAACACCAAGTAAACATGACACTTAAGTAATTTTCTGATAATAAATAATAGTCATTACTCTTAATGAGACTCATTAAATAAAGGAGATAAACTTAACATTACGTAAAATAAACAAATGAATGCTACGATCAAATCAATGCGTCATGACACTCACCCAATCAAATGCATATAGCACTAGTAATGTTTATTTACGTAAGAGAGACTTAGTAATGTTTATTTACGTAAGAGAGACTCATCGCAGGACTCGATCCGCGAGACAGGTCGTTAATGCTGGAAATATTGAAAACCAAAAAAATTCGGCGCTCTGTTTATTCAACAATATCTCATAAACTAATATATTATTTGACAAGGTTTTCAGAGATGTCGCTAGAATAAAGATTATTTTAAATTTTAGTTCAATTTTTATTCCGGTTTTGTGTAATTTTTTTTAAGTATTTGTGATTTGAAACTTGGATTGTCGTCAGATCACAAGCGTTTGTGATCCCCGCGGGGAACAGGTTAAAATAATCAAAATCTTAAGAACTCGGGCATTTTCAATAAAAACAAAAAAACAGCTCATTCCACAAAAGATTTTGATATGGGCTGTTAATTTATTTGTATTGATGCAGTATGATAAAGGTTGATTCACGTGGTACATATTCGTTATTAGGTATCAAGTTAATGACATTTTTTACGGAGTAATAAAATAATAATCAACAATCAGTAAAAGATGTATCAAATTTTCAAATTCATCTGTCCTCTGTAAGATACAGACAAAATTCTAGTTTACTGGAATTACGATAAATGCCACGCAACAAATTCAAATGTTCTCTGTAAGATACAGACAAAAGTCTAGTTGACTGGAATTACGATAAATGCCAGGCAACAAATTCAAATGTTCTCTGTAAGATACAGACAAAAGTCTAGTTTACTGGAATTACGATTAATGCCCGGCAACAAATCATCTGTCCTCTGTAAGATACAGACAAAAGTCTTGTTTACTGGAATTACGATAATGCCAGTCAACAAATTCATATGTTATCTGTAAGATACAGACAAAAGTCTAGTTTACTGGAATTACGTTAATGCCAGTCAACAAATTCATATGTTCTCTGTAAGATACAGACAAAAGTCTAGTTCACTGGAATTACGATAATGTGAGTCAACAAATTCAAATGTTCTCTGTAAGATACAGACAAAAGTCTAGTTTACTGGAATTACGATAAATGTTAGGCAACAAATCCAGATCAATATCATTTAAGAATGTCCACTTGAAATTTCTTGTCTTATTAATATATTATGTAAACATATTGTATTGTATTAAACTTGCGTTATATGCAGTAAAACCGGGCAGGTTATTGTCGCGTGACAATCTCTTCCAAGAAACGAGAAAGATGTAAGAGGAGCCTTAAGTGAAAACCAGACTGGAATATTTTTGTTGAAGTCTGAGCTCCAACGAGAATCGAACCCGCAACCCCCGGGCTGGAATACAGGCATCTTACCAATTAGGTCACGGAGGTAGCCATGTTACAAATACTTATCATAAAAAAATTATTGATTCATTTCGAATGTATTTCAGACACAACAATTTCTTAATAACGAACGTCTTATAGATCCACATAAAGTTGAAACCAACTCCAATGAATTGAACAGCTGCGCCTAACTGCCCTGAACCATAGAATTGTTAGGACAGAAGCTGCGCATAGCTGCATATACAAAGTGCTCGGCCACAGTGATCGAGTCTAAATGCACTTGAGTAATTGATTGCATCTCATTGCGAACATCTGCGGCCGTCACTCGCTCTGTGTCAATATGTCAGTGTAGACTAATGCAAATACCCCGGAACCTCGGACCTCACGTTATTGTTTTATGTTATAGTTATATGCAGAATGTATTGTTTATAATACAATATAAAGCATGTTGTACTTCTTGTATATTCACTCAATTTATTGAACAATGTGTTTTGCTCCGGAATGTTTTATGTATGTTGTATGATATATTATACAACCATTTCAAGCTACCAATTGGATGAATGTGTTTTATTGCTCTATTTCAATAGTCTACGCTCAACTCTAATGTTTTATGTACGAGTATTATGTGACATCAGCAAGTTTATATTTGCAATACTTCTTTAAGTTTATTATTTAAGTCTAGTATTCATTCTTACGTATTTAAAAAAAAATGATATCAAGTTATGAGAAGGTATAAAAGTGGCGTGGGATTATTATGAAAACAGATAGTGGTAGGAGGGATTGGAAAAGACCGCATTCCACGCGGTTGTTACAAGCGACATAAGGAGTAACAAATCTGGAACCTTCTTCTCTCTGGCTCCATCCCAACTCACTGTCTGCGAATACTGTTGGGGTCAGCTCTCCTCGTCCTCAGGTTGTATGCTCTTCTGTCCCGGACTACGTCCCCCAGGCCGTGCTTCTGCATCAGGTTATCTTTTTACACCACCCATGAATTTTTTGGCCTTCCTCTGGTTGTTTTTCGAGGAAGATCCATGGAGATTGCCTGGTTCACAATGTGATTGGGTGTTCTGCGTCCAACGTGCCCATACCATCTCAATCGCCTCTCCTCCATCTTGCTGTTGATGTTTATAACACCTAGGCTTCCACGAATGCGTGAGCTTTTTATTTTGTCTCTTAGGGACACACCAGCTGACCATCTTAGCATGCGCATATCAGCAGTTTCTAGTTGCCTAGAATAAGAGTTGTACATCGTCCAGCATTCGGAGACATACAGGAGTGCGGGTCTGACAATCGTTTGGTATACTTTTGGTATTTTCGGATCACATAGAACTCCCGTCATTGATCTAAACTTCATCCATCCCACACTAATTATATGTGATACATCTGCTGCACATCCTCCATCGCTATGGGTAACAAATCTGGAACCGATGATCGAAAAACATTGCACCAGAAGAGCCGACCATAAATAGATGGGAGAAAATGTGAAATAAGACTTTGCTTTAATTACCAAAATAACGTATTACATTTAGTATCTTATCGACATAAACATTGACAGTTTAGTTATTGTTTTCTTGTTTCATAATAATTCACAAACAAAAAAAATAGTGAATATTTGAGCAACGCAAAATTAAATAATTGGATAAGATATTCGATAGTGCATTATGAGATCGTGAAATTATCTATTGAGATCAAGGCAACAAAAATTACTTGTCAAATTTTCTTTTGTATTTACTATCACAATACGACATTGAATGCCACTTTTTAATTTGCTCTTATTTACATCTGAAGGTTGAATTTTTAACAAAATTCATTTTATTATCCATATTCACGTGCAGAACTTAATAGTATAGCG
This sequence comes from Odontocerum albicorne, assembly GCA_949825065.1. NCBI lineage: Eukaryota > Metazoa > Arthropoda > Insecta > Trichoptera > Odontoceridae > Odontocerum > Odontocerum albicorne. The sequence continues at coordinate 53,578,153 of OX463839.1, read as the reverse complement.
AAGCAAACTGTTTAAAAAAATGTTTGACAGTGTGCTTATTATATTTTAAATTATTTAAAAAGGTCAAAAGATTTCTGATATTTTTTAAATTTATTTATTTATTTTACATAATTAACGGCACAACAGTGTCTTTATATACAAATAAACATGTGACAGGTTATACAAGTACTTAAAATTATTGACAAAAAATACAAAACTTTATCTTAAACTAACATGAAGATACAAAAAGCAGTAGTCATTATAAATTACAGTCATTGTTTTAAAATTATTTCATAATTATATGTATATTTAAGTTCAATATACTCGTATGTATGTTTACCACAAAATATTACCAAACTTTACCAATCAGATTTAGTTATTGTCGAAGACTTATTTTATAGAGATAAAGAACTTAGATCTGTTTTTAGTGGAACAACGCTTACATGGATTTTTTGAGAATTTTATTGATAGATTTTGATATATAGAAAACACGTGGGTTCACTTGTAGAACGAGACGCAAGTTGCTTTGCAGAATCGAAACCTTCCACATGTTGATGAAGGGTTTATCAACTCCATAGGCAAAGTATTGTCCTTAATGTTTCGTTTATACTAGGTTATTTATTTTAATAAAGGAGAGCACAAAGTTAGTAGCTATTTCTTAATATTGTTGTGATATTCTGGCGAATTTATATATACTTATATTAAAAATATCATAATAATTAATCTTTCATTCATAACATAAAAAGTAAGAAATTATCGTCATAAAATATTTGTTAGCACCCAACACTTATCAAAAGTGGCGCCGTTTCTTGTTCCTGATGCACATCTCTTATCCTCCCTTAAGACTGAGAAGAACTAAAGATATTTGGAATAAAACATCTTTGTTTTCCACTACGCAAATACTATAAGCAAAGTTATAAGTATCACTTTGCGCATTTCAACACACGATGTGTCCTCCTCAAGTGAGTCAGTTCAAATGTGATATAATAGTTCAACTAACGCACATGAGTAGAACAACTCGCTGTCACTGATGTCAAATGTTTTGTTTTCTTCGATTAACTGTGGATTTCCACCAAGGGAAACCAGAACAAATAAAACAACCTAAGATAATCTACCGAGCTCACGCATTCGTGGTAGTCAGGGAGTCACTGACATAAATAGTAAGCGGGAAGAGCGACAGCTGAGATGGTACGGGCACATAAGACGGAGACCACCAGACCATACGGTAAATCAGGCAATGTCTGTGGATCTTCCTCGACAGCCGTCCAGAGGAAGGCCAAATAACTCCTGGATGACTCAATGCTCCAAAATCCTGCAGAGAAACGGCCTAGATGAAAGCGACACCCAGAACCGAAGAATATACAGCCTGAGAACGAGAAGAGCCGACACCAACAGCCTATCTAGGCAATGAGTTGGGACAGTGCCAGGAAGAAGAAGATAATCTACCTTAAGTAGAAGTCAAATACACTCAAAGGTCTGAAAGTGTATAATATATTAACACTTTCGTACATTCAATTCATCACCGATTTTTTCTGCGGGGGAAATACATCTCAAGATAGCGAATTTCCATTTTATCGACATTTACCAAAAGTAAGCTAGTTCAAACTTGTATATTTCCGATATTTTTGTACGGCGCCGAAACATGGTTAGTAAAAGCTCAAGATCGTATAAGAATCAATTCCTTTGAAGCGTGGTGTTAACGTCGGAGGTTGAGAATCCCGTTGACCGCCAGAAGAATAAACTTCTCTATACTCGAATAATTTAATGTGACGGTACGTTTGTCCTCAATAGGCTCGTAGTATATTTTGCCGTTTTTCAGGCATATTTTCAGGCGTGAACCACCTAATCTGGAGAAAATTTATGGTCGTAGGAAGTGTGCAAGGAAGAAGAGGCAGAGCGCCAGCAAGATTGAGTGATAAGGTAAATGAATTGACTGCGGGAAGGCTGAACACTACTATACAAAAAGCAAGTAACCAAAAACATTGGAGATGTGTCGTCTTGTAGACCTGTACCAGTAACATCTTACTATATATATCACGAGTCCACGACCCTCGGTAAGGAAGAATGACAGAGATAATGATGATGAAAATAAGGACGTTTAAAATATTTCTTGCTGATTTTTTAATACTCGTATTATACTTCCATTTATTGCGAAATATAACATAAAATGTTTTTCAATTTAACTCATTTGTTCTAGGTTATTGCATTTTTTTAAGAGTATATGTTATGTTCTTTGAAGGAAAACGTGTGTTTTAAAAGTACGAGTATGTTCTGTTTTATTTTAAAACCATGTTCTACGGCCAAAATATTTTTTTCCCGAATCTAATTTTTATTATAAGTCTATCTAGCGCTTTTATTGAACAATTTGTTGAATAATATTTTCAATTAAATGTCTTCTTCTCGCATTAAATGCTAACTTAACATTTCATTAAGAAATTATAAAAAATAGTTATAAGTTATAAAAAAAAAAAGTTTTAATCGAAATTGCGTGAAGTTATCAAAACAATTTCAACAAAATGACGCTTATTTTAATTGTCTCCTAATTGGTATCTGAAATCTTAATTTTTATTCAACGAGTACTTCCCGTCTTGTTGGATACAACCAGTAAGTAGTACTATATATAGTATAGTCACTACTGTTGTTATGTTAGTTGAGTAACGTTTGGCTTAGGCGAGCTATTCATTGAAAGCGCCTCCCGCTCCGCCGGCTTTCGAATCCCAATCCTCGCTACAAAGCTCCTTTACGGAGGTGAACAGCGAGGACAGAAGACAGGTGCCGGGAACGGGGGAGCCGCCCGCCGCCCTGCCCGAGCACATGGCGGCCGCGCGCCGCCATAACACTCACTTCTCAGTTCTGCTCCGACACTCGCCGAGACAGGCCGTCTGCGAGCGCACGTTCCACGTCCTACTATCCACCACGCACACCGTGCTACTTTGAGCCAACACGCGGCTTATCTCATAAACACACTTACCTCGCGAACGATCTAATTTATTGCGTTCGCACTACTGACTATTTTTTATTGGACTCGATCCTAGTGAATCCCTTAAGATGCCTATCTGCGCTTATGTCATGTACCCGTGGCTGTTTGTGATTGTTTACCTCGGCTTCATGCTGCTGGACGTGTGATCAGCCGCCAAGGCCGCAGCGGGGTGATCCCCCTCGCTCCGGAGGTGGTGCTCCGCCGTATTGCACATCCCGAGAACGTCAACAAACCTCGCGAGGCGAGCGGAGCGCACGCGCGGCGCCCGGGTCGATAGCGCCTCCCGACCCCGCCGCACGACACACGAGTCCGCGACGCGAGAGCGCGCATCCATCCCTCCTTTGTGCGGGGTGAGAGAAAAGCGAGTTTGCCATCTCGAAGGAGGAAAGTGTCGACGTATCGCCGTCCAGGCTCGCCTGAGGAAGTTGGGGAGCCAGCTCGCCGTGCCGTCACGAGTCTGACGGCGCGCGCCCCCGTCGCACCGTGAGGGCACCGTGCATCCAGGGCAAGATCCTCGGGCGGCTGGAGCTGTGGTGCATCAACACAAGGTATTATGCGCCGCCAGCCGCCGCTGGGCTACAGCCGGGCGCGGCCTGTGGCACGCCCCGCGCCCCGGGGCACCGCGCCTCAAGGGGCAGCGCGCCCCACAGCCCGCTTCGGCCATTTCTTCAGATAACTTCGCAACAATAACTGACAACTTTCCACTGTGACAGATACTAGTACGTCTGACGGTAGTCTCCAATTGTTCCGTAAACTGTGAAACACGTTTGACAGTGTGTACCGATTGTGTCAGATACGTTTGATGGTAGTGTATACTGCTACAACTGTGTCCGTACACTACATCTATGTTAAAGAGTGATAAATAAATATATTTATAGCAGTGAAATACTCGAATTTGAACCGAGCTTTTCGTATGAAACATATTAGTGTCATATTTAAACAACGACTTATCTCAATTGAGTGTCAAACGATTATTCGCTTCTCGTTATAAAACCTTTTTTACGTATCTAATACAAAAAAATCTTATTTCTTCGATACATTAGGACGAGTCTTGATAAAATTAAATTTTTAAATAGATCTCTACTGATAAGCTAAACCTTTACATTACTAAAATTGTCTTGCAGTGAACGCATGTGTGGTTGGTTAGTGGTGTGAAATTCACTGCATTGTCGATAATAATTTTTCACTTTCTAAAAATAATTACAAAATTAGCATAACCTAAATTGTTTTCATAGTGATATTTTTTATCGTAGATGTGGATTTGAGATTTTAATATTTATACATTTAATTAATATTAATATAAAAGTACTTGTATACTTAAATAAACCTGCCAAATAATAATTTATTCTGTCAATTGAAACTTTACATACAATTCGCGAATGTTTGTTCGTTTCCAAGCCTAGAACTCTTATCAGCGCATATACTCGTATATACATATTACGGTGCAAGACGTGTGTTATCGAAAATCTCAAAAATTATTTCCACATAAAAACTTTCAGCAAAATAATATTTCAGTGCATTGAACCTTAATTGCAGGCTTCAATTATCGGCAGCTCAAGGCGGTCAAAGGTCCTCTTGAAGATTTAACATATTAAATAATTGAACATAAAAAACATTGTGAAATACATCGTTTTGCGCGACCAAGGCGAATCAACACAAATTGGCTTCATTTGAATACTACGCGGACCGTGTTGTGCTTATTTACAAGATTTATTTACGCAAAACGTTTATTACATCCTTCAAGAACTTCGAATCATATTCTGGAGTTTACATCTTTCGAAGATATTTAAAAACTATTTTATTTTGAACTTTATCAATAATCCATAGTAGCTTCCAAAGTGAACTTACACTCATCCAAAGGAGTCGCTGAAGTATCTAACCAAATCAAGACTAAACTTTTCGAAAAACAGCATTCATTGCTGTCAAGGGGGACTTCTATAGTCCGGTAAACCTAAGAAATCTCACCGGATTCAAGGAAGAGCTATCAAGAAATACTTCTTATCAAGTGTAGTCTCAAGGATCTGGTCTGTTTGGACTACCCATTGGGGTCGTCCAGTGGTATCCTCGGTTATCTTCAGTTGCCTGTCGTGGGCCGCCCTCCAGGGCCGGCCAGCCGCGGCAGGATCGCGCCCCCAGCCATGAGTGCTGCGGCGGACGTGCGCGTGGCGCGCGGGAGCCCGCCCCAGCCGGCGGCGGCCCTGCCCCGGATCAGGGCCGACATCGGTCTCAATGATACCACGCTCTTTGCCGTCTACTGCTTCATCAAGAACTTCATCGGGTAAGCTACACGAAGCCACTTCTCACCTACTGTCCTCTTTACCTTTTTAAAATGCCATCAATCAGCTTTGTTTGACCTGTTACGGTTATAGCCGTATGAGATCTGCCATGACCATAGATTATTTGTGAACCTGAGTTATTCGTAATGTTCCTTTAAGCAGTCATTTAATAATTTTAAGACATGAAATTTTTAACAATTTTCTATATTCTACTCAATTTCAAATAGAGTAAATCATTTGGCAGAATTTTAATGGGTTTTATAGGTACACAAGAAGGAAGAGTAGAAAACCTTTATAATATTACAGTACGTATGGAATGGTAGAGTGAAATATATGTGCGAGGATAGAATTAAATGGAGACCTGTTCCTACCCCTATAGGTACATGGCGTGATGGTGATGATGACGATGTAATTTTATTTAGTTGCAATATGAATATGTTTTCCTCCTGACTTTGGATATTATGTTCAATAACTTGGAAAAGTATTGTACGATAACTATGCTTGACAATAACTTGAAAAGTAACTGGAAGACAATAACTTGAAATTGTACGATAACTATACTTGGCAATAACTTGAAAAGTATTGTACGATAACTATACTTGACAATAACTTTAAAAATACGATAACTATACTTGACAATAACTTGAAAAGTATTGTACGATAACTATACTTGACAATAACTTTAAAAATATTGTACGATAACTATACTTTACAATAACTTTAAAAGTTGTTTTTACTACTATCACCCTTGAACAGTAAACTTTCTCTCAAGTACTCAATAAGAGGGATAATTTGAGAAATAAATTAGCGAAAAATAAAGAAAATATTGAAACACTGAAAGAAAAATTAAGGGCATGGTCCCAAATTGCTATCCCAGAAATTTCTCCATATAAAATAATTCGAGTTGGAAATCGGAATTCAGTTACAACACGAAGCCTATATATTTACTATAACACGTAATTATTCGGGCATGTAGAACTAATGAATGAATAAAGTCTTACCAAACAAATGTATATTGCAAATGTCAGTCGATGAGGAAGACCAAGAAAAGAATAGTTGGGTCAAGTGAATGATATTTTGTAAGTAGGAGATTTAGAAAGTCGGAAATCCTAGGCGTCGTATGGATGTAAAATAAGCGAGGAATGTCGTGTGTCGAGATAGAAAAGTCGTGAGCTATCTGTGCGTACCCCGACAGGGAAATGGCATGATGGTAAATATGTATCAATGTAATACGTAATTTCAAGTCTCAAAAAGAGATAACTAGAAAAATTTGGAATAAAAATTTATAGAAACAAAAGTATAAAAGGTGATATCTTGTGATAAAACCATGTTTTAATATAAGTATCTTCTTATCACATTATAACAACCAACCTTAAATAATATTACATTATTCCATTATAACAACCAACCTAAAATAATGTTGCATTATTAAATTATAACAACCAATCTAAAATAATAATCATATTATAAATAGGCCAAAACCCATACGATGGTTGTCGTCGAAGAAAAAATACGAGAATTGAATTTTGAATACAAGAGAGCGAGAGAGGAATACTTCGAAATTTGAATCTCGGTGGGTCCGTGATAAAAAATTATACTGAACAAATTTTAAATACCTAGCTAACAATTTTTGAACCGGTGTAAAATGGGACGATGTATAAATGATATATATATAAACAAATTCTATATTTATGAATATATATTTTCATAAATGTAGAATTTGTTTTACTTCCGTGAATATTTCATGGGTTGCAACTAGTGTTGCATTATTCCATTATAACAACCAACCTAAAATAAGGTTGCATTATTCCATTATACTAACCAACCTAAAATAATTTTGCATTAATGATTTAACATTTAGCTTCGCTTTTCTATTTCAGGAGAATAACGTAAATCCGCGTATTTATAAAACAGCTTGTAATAAATGTTCCAAGGCTTCTGGTCCACACCTTGTTTATTTGCAAGTAATGGATTCCGGTTGAACTGTTTCAACGCGTTTGTTTGTAGAGCCGTCTTTTTTAATACTATAATGTCGGGAACTATAATTAATGAAACGATTAATCTTACACGAGTACAAACAAATTCTGTAATCAGCTTATCGCCTCACCGTGTGTCAATTTAAATGCTTTTATGACGATAGTGCAATTGCTAAATTCATTTTAGATTTTTTTGATTTCTTACAATTTCGATCAATTGCTATGGCGTTGTTTGTCAAGGGCGCCTCCGTTTTATTGTGGCATGTCATCGAAATCAGTTGGTTGTTTTTATTTGTATTTTCTCAACCTTCCGACACTCCATACGAAGTGTATTACATGCAATAGGTACTTCCATAGAAATGCAATACATTCTTTTTGCTACATACTTTTTATTTATTAACGTTGTTTCACCTAAGAAAAGCCACAAGCATTTGATGGTATATATCTGTTATTTAGTTGCGATGTTTTTAAGTTTGTACGAGTATTTAGATTGAATTTTATCATTTAAACAATACCGCCACGTTATTAAGCTGTTTCAATACGATACCGCTTAATTTAGTGAATATTTATCTTTCCAACAAAATTTGTGTGTTCATAAATCGAGCGTTTCGTGTCTTGAATGACGGATTTTTATAAACTTCACTTATATTTTCTCAGTGGAAATATTCCCAAATCATTTTCAATGCAGTCTGTTGATCTTGGTGTCGATTATATATTTTAAAAATTATATATATATATATATATATATATATATATATATATATATATATATATATATATATATATATATATATATATATATATATATATATATATATATATATATATATATATATATATATATATATATATATATATATATATATATATATATATATATATATATATATATATATATATATATATATATTTAAATACTTTAAATTTATGAATATTTAAAAAATTATATATTTGTTTTATACATATATTCATACCACCACGGCATATATCTTTAAGAGTTGGAAGAGATGACAGATGTGAACACCTTTCTATTCATACAATCAACCTTTGCCTCATTCACACTCGTGCATCTCGTCATACATCCTCTTCTGTTTCTCATGCTTTTTTACCTTTCTCTCAGTAAAAATTTCCCGAACTATGTCCTTCATTTTCATTTAAGACATATTTGTTTTGTAAATCTTTTACAACTCATTCTCTCGATATATCTAAACCATCTCAAAAATCCTTTCTTCCTTCAACTTATGATATCCGACTCGAACAACAGTTATCCCTTATCCGGTCATAACTTACTCTGTCAGACATTGTAGTACCAGATATTCTTCGAAAAACACGCATTTATTCTATCCCACTTCCTCAATATCCAGGCTTCACTTCTATCCATTAAGAAGGCAACCAACCCATAATTTCAAAGAAATGTATAATTAGTTTCTTTATTTGTTTATTTTACAATTAATACTGGTTTAACCTAATCACACCAAATAACGAAAGAAAAAAAAAGTCTAAATATAACATAATGACAACAACAACAATATTACTCATGCTTCCCTGTGAAGTGGTTCAGTTATGCCTACTAAGTTTATTAAAGAGTTCAATCCTCAATGTATGCAACGAAATATGGAAGATATCGATATCGGAAAATTCATTTAACAAGGTCGTTCCGCATGCGAGTGGTGGAATACGGTACTGAAAACAATCTTAATTCACGATGGCGTAAATAATTGTCAGGTGCAGTGAAAAAAGTTTTATCAGTCAACAAAGGATTTGCTCTTTTTCATATTAGCAAGTTGTACACACATGTGCGTAGATAGATCTTTTCTAGTATGTAAGTTACTTTTTTTGTTTATTCAATCTTTGTCTTTTAAGCTCCAGGCAGTTTTTTCATACCTTTCAATTTCTTTTCTTCTCGATCTCGTCCGCCCACGGGTTGCTGGCTGAAATGTTTTGAATTTTACACTCGATTGCAATTCTCTATACTTTCACTTATTTGACCGACATAAAATTTGAATATGCGTGTTCTCGTATTTCATGCAATTCATTTTACGGTGTTAGATTTTTAAATGAATCGTGTTGTGTGTTTCCCGAATGCATTTTAGAACCAAAGTCCACCTCATGGGGAATTATTAAAATTAATAATACCAACTTACGTTTGAAACCAATTTTTTATTTACTGCGTGAAAAATATCTTAATTTTTATTCATTTCTGGTGTTTATACATTGAAAATATGAGTGGAAGGCGTAGTAGAGGAAAACCAAGAAAGTGTGGCAGGATCAAGTGTTTAATATTTTGAAATAAATTGATATCAGAAAATCGTATGACCTTTATGTGGAGGTATATGAATTAGGAAGAAGCTAAATATGTGTCTCGAAATAGGGAAGTCTATCTCAGCAGGGAAACGGCGTGATGATATCGTTACGTAATTTTTCTGTTTATTTTTAGATCTCAATTTAAAATTTCCAATTGCGACGAAAATGTCGTTTTTAGTGTAAATCATTATTCGTAATATATTTATTCCTACTTTATATTATATTAATATTAAGAGGGACGAAAAAGGACTCTACAGTGGTTTGAGCATATAAAACGAATAAGTTACGAAAGATTGGCAACATTAATTTAAAATGCGTATGCTCCATGGCCATGTTGGTAGTACACCTGTCTTGCATCCAGGGCGATGCGGGTTCGATTAGTCTGCTTTTCACTTGAATTGGTACATGGCAATAAGCCCGCCAGGTTGTTATGTATACAGCGAAAGTGTAATAAAATACAATGTGAATGGTAAACGGGAAAGAGTAAGATTAAGAAAGCTATGATTGATCAAGCGAATGATATTTATACGTAGGGAATGTAAAAAGCCAGAGAAAACAAATAATTTTCATTAGAAGTTGTGCCTTTTATTAGAAGCTCTGCCTTTTATTAGAAGCTCTGCCTAATCTGATAGGGAAAAGGGGTGATAGTGTGTGTGTGCGTGTGTTGGAGTGTGTGGAAGGAACATTTACAAAGTCAATTATACTCGTAACATACGTCATTGTTTTACTTTTCGAATTGCAGTGTTCAACGATTCGTTTGTAATTTGCAAGTTAAGAATTGAAAAATAATGTAAGAGTTTCCATTTGGCATGAATTTTCCTTATCCAAGTTCAAATACTTTGACATTGAATACGTGGAATTAGGTTAGGTCATAGAATTTTCCATTTCAATTCGTACGTATTTTCCATTTCAATTCTTACATTTTTATTTTTCCTTGACTAAGTAAGACAACTTGGATGCAATCATTTTGATTTTATGTATGTACTCGTACATATTTTAAATGATTTTTTTATTCAGTCGAACCACAGATCTAAAGTTGATGAACTTCGATCTTGTTTTTTCCGATTTCGAAACACTTGTGTAATTACTCGGGATATTTTTGCAACTCAGTGTATTAAATATAATACTATGCGTTTTTTTTTCAATTTAATTTTCTGTCTAAAAAGTCGTCGATTTTTAGAATTTACTTTTCTTTTTATGCATATTATCACATAAACATATATAATCTTGTAATGTTCTTTGCGTGATAGACGGAGATGATAGATTTCTACACTCTCATCGAGGTACACTCCTTTCGCTTCCCCTACATTCATACATCTCGTCATGCATCGTATTATTTTGGCGTCTAAGTTTACCTGTTTCGAAATCTGGTTAACTGATCCGGTATCGTTTTGACTTTTGTATTTATTTAATCATACTTTCGTTGTTTATTCTTCCCACATAACCAAATTGTATTTCTACTTCTTATAGATAAAACTCGATATTTATTGTAGTAATACGTTCTTAGTGGTAAATGCAAATAGCAAAGTATGAAACTTCATTTGTCGTTATAATTTTGAGATTGTCGACCCGTCACACGGTTTAAATATTTCTTTTGCAGTACGCCTTATTTTAATCCACATTGTTTTGGGTTATTTAATATTATGGATTCTATACCTTTGTTTACAATCTGGAGGGCTTATTGCCAGGTGGCAATCTCTTCCAAGCATCCAGACAAAAGTAAATGAAGCAAGTTACGTGGTCGCATAAATCATTCAAATGACTATCCATCCCCACGAAATCCATAAACACATACGTTAGCATATATATGCCCACGAATCCCACAAAGACGGACAATCACCCGAACATTATTTTTCATATAAAGTGAGATATCATCAATCAAAAGGAAAGGAAGGGATGGTGGAGAGGAAATGAACCTTTCTATATTTAAATTGTAAAATATCACATATTTGATAGCTATCTCAAATAAGCTTATATATGTTAGATATCAAGTATGTGATGATTCAGTTAAATAATTATGGCAAAAACTTATTATTAATTATTGGCTTATTATTTCTAGTTTTCAACATACTTTCAATACATTTTATAAAGGGTTCCAGTCTGGTTTTTAATATATTTCTGTTTGGGGATGTAGTATTCTAATGACCGCAGCCACTACCTTTCTTTCCTTACGCTTTTATATGTTTTATTTTTGTGATGTTTTGAATCTATGATCGAGTGGGGTGAGTCCCGGATTGGAGCGCTCTTGAGGAGAATTTGCTCTTTAAACGGCGCTATATAAATTGTCCTTTTATTATTATTATCAGTTAGAAGAGTTAACCACATGGCAATAAACACGCCCGGTTGTACTGTACACAACGAAGGTGTTATTCAATACTTTCAGACATTCCACTTGAATTTATTTAAAGGCACTTATGTATGATCTTCCTTTTATAAATAAAAAATATCTTTTTTGTGGTGAAATTGTATTAACAAAATATCTCATATTAGTTTCATTTATTTTTATCAAATCACTCAAAATATAATAATGTTTTTATGGTACATGTTGTTGAATAGTTTCCTTTCCTCCGTGAGTGTAACGTTCCCTTATCAGAAAGCTATTCATATTTACTCTCACTCCGTGCCCGGCTGATAAGATACGGCACAGTGATATTGGGTACAGGGCAGTATATCATGTTATATATTCGCGACCTTATGGCTCCCCTGCCCGCTATCTTTTCCACAGCGTGCTGCGTACTGAGCATTATGTGACGAGAAGTGCGGAGATTTATGGCGAATCCTTGAGTCGAGCACGGCAGTTCATTGCCCTGCCTCCCCCGTGTTCATTATTATGATACATATATGCAATCTGTCGTATATTTTCCTCCACCCACAGAAAATCCTTAATTTTACCCGTCGTATTATTAATTCGTTATTAGAGTCTTCACTCATAATTAATGTATTATACTAGTTGCAACCCGTGAAATATTCACGGAAGTAAAACAATTGCGATCAATCACTGAAAAGTAAAACGATTGCTCGCTAGTTTTTTTCAAATTGATTTATTTAACCATTGATATAAAACTTATTGATACAAACATGTGTTATAAAATTAATATCATTTTATATAAAATATTTTTAAATTATGTTTTTCAACAGAATCTTGAAGTTTTAAATTATGTTTGTTAAGGTGGAATATTGTTGCATTAATTACTCAAGGAGTTTGTCTACCACGGGAGCAATATAACATGGGACGGTCGGTCCAAGAGCGAGGTCGACAGCCGTATACATCAGGCTAGACTTGCATTTAATAAAAGGTCGAAAATAATAGAATCAAATAACATAGACCTAAAACTGAGAATACTCCTCATCAAGACCTATGTATGGAGTATCTTGATGTACGGCTGCGAGACATGGTACCTATCCGAAAGAGATAGACGAAGACTAGAGGCTTTTGAGATGTGGTCCTATAGAAGACTATTAGGAATTTCCTGAAGAGACCGCATCACAAATGAAGAGGTTCTCCAACGAATCGAAGGAGGAAGGCACCTGCTCAGGATCCTGTCCGAAAGGCGTGCAAGATGGATCGGTCATATAATACGACAAGAGGGCCTCTTGCATGCCATAATGGAGGGTATGACCGAGGGGACAAACTCTAGCGGACGCCCACGCCGAGAGTACCTGGAGGACCTGTTGGTGGACGTGCGCTGCTCAACATATACAGATTTAAAAAGAGCCGCACAGGACAGGGGGGAATGGAGGAGAAGAGTTGAAATTGCTGCAAACCAGTCTTAGGACTGCAACGACGGAGAGAGAGAATTACTCAAAATATTTATAACGAATGGTAATCTTTCACAACGATAATTATTGGTAATTTTGTATTATATATTGTAGTAATGTTTAATTATATACACTACTAGAAATAATTTATAATTTATTTATTTAATTAACGACACAACAGTGTCTTTATATACAAATGAACATGTGACAGGTTATACAAGTACATAAAATTATTTACAAATAATACAACTTTTTCTTAAACTAACATGTAGATACAAAAAGCAGTAGTAATAATAAATTACAGTCATTGTTTTAAAATTATTTTATAATTATTTGTATATTTAAGTTCAATATACTCGTATGTATGTATACCACAAAATATTACAAAACTTCACCAAGCAGACTTACGTAATTGTCGAATACTTATTTTATAGAGGTAAAGAACTCAGATTTGTGTGTTGTTTATATGTTGTTTATATGTTGTTTATAGTTAAGGCATTAACGTTGTGGAGGTTTAAAGACATTGTAATTTATTTTTAACAAACACTGTTTCAAATCCTCTCATTTATTCTGAAATGGCTAATCATTGTCACCGTGAGAATCATAGTTTTTCTATCGATGATGCCAAATTCTTACATATTAGTGGCAACGGAAATAAATTGGACAGATTAGAGGCCCTAGAAATTTCTAAGTCAGTATACCGATCGGAACATCTGTTGAACAGTTATTTCCCCAAAATCTCCCCGCTCTTGGCCGAAATTATCCCTAGCCTTCCTCACCCCCCAGCCTCCAACCGTTGAAGCGTCTATATCGGTACCAGTTCGAACAGCATTTAGTCTTGTTTGCGCTCCCCTGAAGATGAGGTGAAAGCCTTGAAACCGGTAGGGTTATACCGTCACAAAAAAAAAAAGTGGAATAAACAGTGTTTGTTAAAAATAAATTACAACTCAGATTTGTTTTTAGTGGAATAACGCATACGTAGAACAAATATTGGATTTTTTGAGAATTTTGTGGGAATTTTATTGATAGATAGGTATTGAGATATAGAAAACACATGGCCTCATTAGTAGAACGAGATGCAAGTTGCTTTGCAGAATCAAAACCTTCCTACATGTTGATGCAGGGTTACTTAACTCCAGAGGCAAAGTATTGTTCTTAATGTTTTGTTTATATTACGTTATTTATATTAATAAAGGAGAGCACAAAGTTAGTAGCTATTTCTAAATATTGTTGTGATATTCCGATCTTCCCATTTACCAAAAATATGTAATTAGGTCTTGATATAAAGAAAATAGACTGTTTAATTTGTGTTTGGTCACTATATGTTAGAATAGGACACCTCCGCGAAATCTAGCCTTTTATCCCTTTATATTGGTATTCAATTTGAAACAAATCACGTTATCTTTTATCATACTGTGAAGAAGTACTGGATATTTTACTTCATTCAGTTTTTTTAACACTAAGTCGACGGAGTTGTGAAATTGATGACTGTGACAAAATATTTCATATTTTTTAAATATCATGTCATTGTTCACGTCAGCATCTTGACAGTTGTGTTTGGATGCGTCCTACATATCTGGTCACAGCCACAGCTTGCGGCACTGCATTCTGCTACGGCATTCCCGTTTGCCAATCACCTGACCAGTTTTGCACAAGCGGGAATAGCAAATCACTTTTAACTCTTGCCAATTCCGAGTAGTCTCGCGTTCTGGCGTAAACTTGGCTATGTCATATATAGATATATATGTTTTTAATAATTATTTAGAAATACATTTTTCTAATATTTAATGCATCTATACCTACTCTTTCTCTTTGATATATTATTTCGATTATACGAGTATCAATATTATATTATATAAATATAAGGAATTATTCAACATCTGTTTTTGATTTTCATAATTCATTATCTAACAAACCTTGAAAATTCTTTAAAGTCAAGAGTAATACGTTAAAATTATTTCTATTAACTAGCGTAATGTATATTTTGTAAATTATTTTTTTGGATTATTTTATATTTTTGGTTTATTGCATAAATAACATTATTTCTCTAACGCAGATTTTTAAATGCCACATGACGGAAGTGACAAATAAAAAATAAAAACAAATAAAATATGCTTTACTTCGTAAATAAACTAAGAAAATCATTCTAACTCTTATTTATTCCTTAAATAATCGTGGAAAGAAACGCATCAGTAGTAATATGACTGTTTATGCATGACTGAATGCATGGCGACTCCGTACTAGTATATCGTAGTATAAATAGGCCAAAACCCATACGATGGTTGTCGTCAAAGAAAGAATACGAGAATCGAATTTTTAATACAAGAGAGCGAAAGAGGAATACTTAGATTCTCTGCGAAAGTAATTCGAAATTTGAATCTCGGTGGGTCCGTGATAACTGACCGAATTTTAAATACCTAGCTAACAATTTTTGAACTGGTATAAAAGGGGACGATTTATAAATGATATATATATATATATATATATATATATATATATATATATATATATATATATATATATATATATATATATATATATAAATAAATTTTACATTTATGTATATATATTTTCATTAATGTAGAATTTGTTTTACTTCCGTGAATATTTCACGGGTTGCAACTAGTACTATATTAAGCGCGCTTATATTACAATTTCAATACAATTTAGGTCAAGTTGGATACTTTTAAAGTTCGAATTAGGTTGTTAGGTCGAATTTTAAAAGTTTAATTTTCCAATGCATCGCAGTACCGTATTGCACTTTCAATATTATTTCAAAGTTACATCAACCTCCTTGGTCTCTCACGCTCTTCATTGCCCACTCCATCCCCCGTATCCAGTGCACCCCCCTCCTCACCATGGAAACAGGATATTAATGGCATTCTCCCCCTATATTTCACTTCGACAGTCGTTTGCCCTGCATCCGTCGCTCAAGATATTCCTGCTCCTTTCATTCCCTCATCGGCTTCTCTCGCGTAACGGGAGTATTTGGCGAGTATCGCAATACAACGTTTATTTTCAGTGATTGATTTTAAATCGCAAAATCTTTAGGTGCATCAAATTGAATGATGTAACGAGGTCATTTACAACGTGACATCGATTAAAAATATGTACACAGTAGATTGTTTCATGCATTGCTTAGTCTCGATTCATAGCAAAAATGCGCATAGCCTTTATTTAATGTTGCTTTTTGGCACTGGAAATAACACCTTTTGTTTATTTATTTACATGACAAGTAATTGTATGAATACATACGTGTAGTTTATGAAAAACAAGACAAACGATATGATAGAAACGGGTAATTTGAAGTGGACACTCAATTTATATGGATCTGATCTGTTTGTTGTCTTTCATTCGTCCTGTAGCCAGTAAACTAGGTGCTTACCTGTATATTACTGAGGACATATAAATATGAAGAAATAAGTTTATTTCTGAGTCATCATTATCTTATTAATCTCATTTCACTTTATCTTCATATATCGTCTCATATTTATTTAGACCAACACAAAACCTCCGTGGCCTGGTGGTAAGACGCTTGTCTACCGATCCGGAGGTTGCGGGTTCGATCCCCGTTGGAATCCAGATTTAAAAAAAAATGGAGTTCCAGTCTGGTTTTCACTTAGGGCCCATTAAAACATCTTTCTGGTTGGTCGGAAGAGATTGTCACGTGGAAATAAACTCGCCAGGTGGAAAAAAAAACCAATGTCTAGTATGTTTATTGTAATTAAAAATTATCTGTTTTTCGTTAACCTTGCCCGTTTCATTTTGGATATCGACACTTCCATTCCACTCGATGGTCATCGATTTTCTTGTGATAAATTTTGTTTATTCTGAGCTAGCCTAAAACTAGACAATTTGGGAAAAAAAGCATATGATCAAAGGACCCCACCCGGCTTGCTAATAACAATATTTTTTTTACTTACATTAATTGTATTACGTTTTCGTTGTGTACAGTACAACCTACCGGGTTTATGGCCATATTGCAATATTACAATCAGAAAGATGTTCCAGAGGCCTGATGTGATTATCAGAATGGAACCAGGCCTGTTGGAAACAGGCGTCATGCCAACTAAGTTACGGCTATTGTCATTAATATCTAAGAAGAATTAGTTCTTTTAAAAATAAATATATGTCGATGAAATATGTTTTTATGTACATACATATTTATGATAAAATATATTTTTATGTACATATATGTATATACCTGCGATTGACGCCTGTTATCTTCATTGATTCCAAAGAAATTATTTTGAACATATGTTAGATACATACACATATATGTTACATATATACCATACCAAGCAACTTTAACTCTTCTATCGGATCAAATTTTATATTTCTCCCGAATCAATAATTCCTGTAACTTTCAATTCATTCCAGTGACTGCCCGCCACTTTATCATTTCTTTTAATCGGTCTGTGTCTATGTGTTTAGTATGTATGAATTATTGATTTCGTATTAGAGTACAAAAAAAACGTTTATGTACAAACTATTTATTGATTACCGTCCATATAGTAACAATATTTGGATGGCTCTAGTTGAATGGAATTCAACTTGCGTTCCGTGGGTCCCTCGGGTACGCATAACTTTTATATCGTTAACATTTAGCGAGAAATGACTAACTTAAATTGAGAAGAAAACCAAAATTATTTTTTGCACTTTTTCATCACGAAGTGCGTTAGCCAAAGCATCAAGACTAAATCAATGCATATTCTTATCTAGAGAATAAAATATTTCTGTCAATTTTTCATAGTCATTTTGTTCTTTAATTAAATTATTTTTTTCGTACAATATTTCCATTAAAAATGAGTTATAAAAACATTAACATCATTATCCCGTTGAAAATGTCGTGAGAAATATTTAGGTCTTGTAATCAGAACCCAACTCGTAAATATTTTGACTTGGCTGCAAACCAGAGGTATCGGTCATTAAATGTCTTGGGGTTTTACTGAATTAGGCACATTGGATTTATATGTGATTACACTTTCGTTGTATGTAGTAATACCTGACTGGCTCATTGCCATGGCAATCTCTTCCTGTCAACCAGAAATAAGTTTAAAGGTAAAATTGGACTGGAATCTCTAAGGCTGGTGATTTACCAACTATGTCACTGACGTCTTCAATGGAGGTATCTGGCTGAACGTCCGAGGTTGTATTACCAGTGCCAGTAATCGTATGAATGAAGACTTATTATAAATTACGGGCATTTCGGTTTTAAACACACTTGCAGACATCATTTCCACTGAATCTACTATATTTAGTGGTATTAATGAGCTGCTTTTTATAAATTCAAAATCACAACGCTTTTGATGTGATGTTGCGTTACAAGTCATTTATTTGTTTTAGAGACTATACTCGTATATCTTGTAAATAATACGCAATTGATTGAAATACATACAAACGCCATCACGCCGTACCTGGTTGGGGGTAGACGGAGAGTAGAGCGCTATACTTTTCTATCTCGACACCCATATTTCGCCTCGTCCACACCCATACACCATACAACTCCTACGATTTCTCTGACTTCTTTCATTGCATTTTTTTTTTCAAAATATCCAACCATACTTTCTTTTGTCTTCTTCTACCATAACTTCCACTCACATTTACACTATGTCTTTTTGTTAGTGTTTCTTCATTCATCCGTTCCACTTGCCCAAACAAACCGTTATTGAAATTTCTCCGAAATTATTTCCGAACCTGGTATGTTAAATGTGATTTTTAAAAAATCACTCTGAAATAGAAGCCCTTGGAAAAAATAACGTTTGAAAATCTCAGATAGTACCGAGAACACCGAGTCAAATAACCCATCAAGTTCGAGACTTCCCAAGCCAATTATTTTCATATTATCGATGTCTAGTTATTTTGAATATGGATGTCGATCTGGCAATTTGTCATGCCAAATAAACGTTATTTGCTTAATGGTTATTTTTTCCACACCGCGGTTCTCATTTAATCGATCAGTTTTTTAAACCGACATTTACTCTTAATAAGATTGAATAGCGTGACGAATTATTTTACATAATATTTTTCTAGAATCATTAACAATATTTTGAAGGAAAAAAATTGCTGTATTTCTTATTTTATTCTTTTTTACCTTGTTTGTTAATTTTTACAATTATTTGTCCATTTTTTCGAAGTCCAATTTCGAACAATTTTTTTTATTTAAACAAAAAAATTACGTGGTTACCGTAGTACATATGTTAGCTATTTTTTGACATAGTCGCCATTCCTCTCAATGCAGGTGGTGAAGCGGGGTATCAACTTTTTGATGCCTTCCTCGAAGTAGTTTCCCGCCAACCCCTCCGTCCACTTCTCCACCTCCTCCTTTACCTCCTCGTCGGTTGAAAACCTTTTTTCACCCATGTGCAGCTTCAGGGAGGTAAAGAGATAGTAATCTGAAGGTGCTAGATCAGGGGAATGCGCGGGATGGTTCAGGACATCCCATTTAAACGAGGCGAGCAGTTCCTTCGTGGCGTTGGCCGTGTGTGGTCTTGCATTGTCGTGCAGCATGCAGACTCCCTTTGTCAGCATGCCTCTCCTCTTGTTCTGAATCGCCCTCCGCAATTTTTTTAGGGTCTCACAGTATCTTGCAGAGTTGGTGGTCTCCCCTTGAGGCATATATTCAATTAAAATTATGCCTTGACAGTCCCAAAACACAATTTCTTCAGTCACAATTGAAGGTCTTCCGCTCCTCTGATCATCATGCACAGACGTACGACCGTTTTTAAATTCGCGACACCACTTGTACACACTCGTACGATTCATAGCTTTATCATCATATGCAGTTTTCACCTCATTATAAGTCTCAACTGGAGCAAGTCTCAACTAATGCTCACTTCATAGGATCTCGTTAGTACTGTTTTGTTTTAACCTGGCGTGTTGATTGCGATGTGGCAATCTCTTCCAACCAACCAGAAAGCTGTTTTTATATGACCTAAGTGTTAACCAGACTGGAATCCTATTTAAAAAAATCTGGGTTCCAGCGGGGATCGAACCCGCAACCTCCTCATCGGCAGACAAGTGTCTTACCACCAGGCCACGGAGGTCGTCATGGGCGTCGTCATCGTTCACATGGGCGACATATCGGCACACCAGGGTTGCCGTGTTAGCAGTTAGTATTCTGAATACACTAATAATAATGTTCACATGGGCGACATATCGGCACACTAGGGTTGCCGTATTAGCAGTTAGTATTCTGAATACACTAATAAGAATGTTCACATAGGCGACATATCGGCACACCAGGGTTGCCGTGTTAGCAGTTAGTATTCTGAATACACTAATAATAATGTTCACATGGGCGACATATCGGCACACTAGGGTTGCCGTATTAGCAGTTAGTATTCTGAATACACTAATAAGAATGTTCACATGGGCGACGTATCGGCACACTAGGGTTGCCGTGTTAGCAGTTAGTATTCTGAATACACTAATAATAATGTTCACATGGGCGACATATCGGCACACTAGGGTTGCCGTTTTAGCAGTCACAGGTGACAATTTATGTAGCACCATTTACAGAGCCAACTCTTCTTAAATACGCTCTAATTCATGATTTGAACCCACATTTCTGGACAAATTTAAAATATTACGATATAAATATTATATAAACTTACATACATAAATTGAGTGCAAGGATAGGAAGGTAGTGGCTGACTAAAAGCAACTCGGTCCGAGCTACTGCTATCTAGTGAGATACTATGGAGTGAAACTATTTTACAATTTGCTACTTGATGTACAACTAAATGGATGTATAAATACAATAAGAAGAAAATTATATATTTAAATTTAAAATGGTGATATTTTTTCTATTACGAAAATCAAAATTAAAAACTTGATAATTTTATGTTCTTAATTTATTTACTCAGCGACAGATATTGCACCATACAAACATGCCTTGTCAAACTATGTAAATACACGATATAAAACTATTGTTTAATTTCGATTTTCCGTTTAAAAACCTTTTTTTTATTTTAGGTTACTGGAATCTAGAATCAAATAAATAATTCTAATACTAGGATTCACAGGTCATCCAAGTTGTACATACGAGTAAATACATACCCCATCACGCCATTTCCCTGTTGAGATAGGCAGAGTGGACAGAGCGCCAGACTTTCCTATCTAGACACACATATTCTTGTCCTCTTCTACATCCATACACCTTCTCATAAAACTTGTACGATTTATCTGTCTTTCTAAATATCATTCAATACGATATATTTAATCTTTTCTCCCACCAATTAATATTGCGTTTCGATTGATTTCCCATCAGCCTCGTATATTTGAAACGCTTTACCTTCAGTTATGCTTGTTGTTTTTGTGTGATTACAAGAAGCTCCGTACAGCATAATACCAATACAAATTAACAGTCCATATCGGCAGGTTATCGCACTGGGTGGGCAGTGAATAGCTTATTGTCGTACATAATACATATTCGGCCGCTTGAGGAAACTCGGGTGGATCGTTCACCTCTGGGGGGAGGCGGGCTGGAGATGGACTCGTAGATAGACACCTGCTGGCTTCAGGCTGAAGACAACTGGTTCTTTGTACTATTTCATTCTGAAGAATCGAAATAAACCAATTTGGGTCCATGCCTGTTTTTAACTATCTACTTGTTCAATTTATTCGTTTGGTTACTCCATGCTGATCCATGTGACTATTCAGACATACATACCATCAAATCATTTCCCTGTGAGAGGGGGGGGGGCAGGGAGGACAGAGCTCCATCATTTCCTATCTCGATACATATCCTTCGCTTCTATATTCATACAACTCCTACGATTCCTCTGATTTTCTACATTTCCTTCTTTCAAAATATAATTATCTCGATTCAATCATACTTTCGTAGTTTTTTTTTCTTCTCTCAAGTCTTCCACTCACATTTGAACTATATACTCCTATTTATTTTATTATTCTTCCTTCATTCATTCGTTCTATATCCTCATCTTACTGTGCTCTTCTTCATCTTACTTAACACATCAAACTTATGTTAATTCCGTATTCTGTCATACACTGTCACCCCATATATTATGCTTACTGCAAGCAGTTGTATGATTCCATTGTAGAATCGTTTTCAATTTATAATACTAACGAATACATACAAGTTTTTGTTTGTGACCGACCAGAGTAACATTAAAAA
Source organism: Odontocerum albicorne (assembly GCA_949825065.1). NCBI lineage: Eukaryota > Metazoa > Arthropoda > Insecta > Trichoptera > Odontoceridae > Odontocerum > Odontocerum albicorne. The sequence continues at coordinate 53,555,740 of OX463839.1, read as the reverse complement.
GTCCTAAATTTAACAAAAAGCAGCCAATTTTTAATAGCAACCTCCATACTCTGTCGGAAATATTGCTTTTCACATAGAGGTTGAGTGATCGACTAACGATGGTGCAAAAAAAAAAAATATAAGTGTTAAGTTTGATTTTTTTTCTTTTTAACATGTTTGTATATATCATATGTATGTATCATATAACCTGGCAAGCTTATTACCACGTGGCAATCTCTTCAACCGGCTTAAAAGTTGTTCAAGAGACTTTAAGCGAAAGCCTGACTGGAATATTTTTTTTTCTATTAATCGAGGTTCCAACGGGAATCAAACCCGCAATCTCTGAGTTGGAAAACAGGTGTCTTACCAACTAGGCCACGGAGTTCTTCTGTAGTTTTTATCTTTCTGGTTGGTTAGAAGACCTAGTGTGATAAAAATTATTCCGCCAGGTTGTTATGTATATTATGAAAGTGCAATACAATACAAAATAAATTTTTTTTTGTATCCATATTCTTTCAAAAGAATTTAGGTTTAATAGCACGGCAAGGGTGGGGACGTTCTCGCCCTCGACCATTTGACATTAACCTTTACATTTCCCGCTTGGCAACACCTTCTAGCAACGGCGTGTGACGTATGCCCTTATATTGCAAACAAATATTTTCTTCGTACATTATGTATGAAGAAAACACAAACACAGAAGGTACCTATTGCTTAAAAAAAACTCATCAATGTGATTAATGTGTCCGAGGTGACCAGTGTCAAGTAAACTGTAATATTATCATTTGTATTGACGTCACTACATTGAATTACACCTGAATTATTGGGGTGAATAGAGTTCATTTTGAAGTCGATTTGAAAATATCTTAATATTATAAATCTACGTTTTACCAACTGGACGACCTCCGTCGCCTCAGGGGTTGCAGACTCGATTCGCATTGGTACTCAATTTTCCATTGTGGTTTTCATTTCAGATCTCTCAAACATCTTTCTGGTTAGTTGAAACAAAATGTCACATGACAATGAACCCGCCAGGTTGTTCTGTACAAACAAAACTGTTATATAATAAATTATGAAAACATTGATAATTGACATCATTGGTAAGACGCCTGTTTGATAAATTATAAAAACATTGATGACTGACATCATTGGTAAGACGCCTGTTTAATAAATTATAAAAACATTGATGACTGACATCATTGGTAAGACGTATTCGAGTGTTACGGGTTCGATTCTCGTCGGAACCTTATTTATTTTAAAAAGGGTTTCATACTGTTTTTTTATTTTATTTTATGGATGGTTGTAAGAGATTGCCACGTTGCAATTACCCCACCAGGTTTGTATTGTATTCAACGAAAGTATAATAAAATACAGTTTTATCGGTTTAATTTAATCTTTGTTCCTCGACTTGACTGCTGCGCTGCCGTGGATGTGGAAATGTCTAATTGACAGCGGCATTGGCTACAAAACAATTAATGCTGAAACATTTTGCTGAATTTCTCCACTATTTAACGAGAAAAGTACTTTTTTGCGCAAACACATTGACTGCTGAATAATTTGTTTTATGTTTACTATGCTGTTAAAAAATTAAAAAAGCAAGTATAATTCATTAGCACACAACCCTTGCAAACTCTATAGTACCATAAGGCCACTCTGGACTCATTTGTTTTATAATTCACCCAAAGAAATTGGGAATAAAACGACGATAGGCATTTTCAACACCCAGCAAAGTTTATATCAACGCATATATGCGTTTTCAGCACTGAACGTGTTTTAACTGAATATTACGTATGTAACTCCGTCCACGTTTTTATCTGTCTTTTACGGATCTGCTTTGTTATCGAAACCGTTTAATTTTTATATAATTTTATACAGATTTCTTTTATTTCGCTCCATATAAGCGAATCCTTAGATTTAGTGTAGGACGTCTCGCGTAATTTCAGTCCTGACGTCATTACAGTGACACCTGGATTACCGGAGCACTCCGCCCGCCCCGCAGCCAATCGGTGGCTTAATATCCTCGCCAGATTACGAAAACCCCGCTGTCAGTAAGTTGCTTTACGCAACATGTTACGAGATTATATCGCACGATCGCTGGGACAATGGGCTCTGCCGATAGGAAAAGAGCGTACTCGTGAATTTATTAGCGACCGTTACTCGTACTAATCTAACGTCACTGAATATTAAAAGCACTCGAAATTTCATAGAATATTTGTTATTCTTTTGGCAGCTTTGGGGGAAAATATGATTAGTAGCTTTCGTAATTTTCAGTCTAGTACCAGTGTATGACACTTAAATATATAAATTTAAAATATCACAAGTTTTTGTGTTTTTTTTTAGTTGTTTCGTAGTTTAATTGTGTTGTAGAGGAAGACTAAGGAAAGTCTTGTAATTTGTTGTATCAAACACTGTTTATTCCACAAAAAGTGGAATAAACAGTGTTTGATAAAACATATTACAATGTCTTTAAACCTCCACAACGTTATTGCCTTAACTATAAATCAGATATAATAAAGTATGGTTTGATAAAGTGTATGATATTTTAAAAGAAGGAAATGTTAAGTAAGAGAAACTGTAGGAGTTAAGTCGGAAAAACCGTCATTCGATTAAAATTAACTTTTATGGTATAGCAAGTTTTGCGCGCTTTATATTAAACACATTATAAAATTTTTAAAAGAGTACTTTCTGACATACGCATGTTGCAATGTCTTATAATTAAAGAATTTTGAATGATGATTTCAGGACCTCAACACTTCATAAAATATATCAAATTAATTATTTGTGTCAAACTCAAGAAAATACTCGTATGGTTGCCGACTGATATCTCGGGGCGAATTCGCTATATTCCATCAAGTAACATGCTAATTTTTTCTATTGTATTATTACACTTTAGTTGTATACAGTACAGCCTGACTGACTTATTACCACGTGGCAATCTCTTTCAACCAACCAGAAACATATTAAAGAAGATTTTTTTATTTGTTGTATTGTAATTTATTTTATCAAACACTGTTTATTCCACTTTTTGTAACGGTATAACCCTGCCGGTTTCAAGGCTTTCCCCTCATCATCAGGGGAGCACAAATTATAGTACGGAACAGACAGTGTTTGATAAAACAAATTACAATGTCTTTAAACCTCCACAATGTTAATGACTTAACTAGAAATAATATATTAAAGAAGCCTTTAGTGAAAAGAGAGCTGGAACCTTTTAAAAATAAAAATCATGGTTTCAACGGGAATCGAACCTGCATCCTCTGAGTTGAAATACGTGTCTTACCAACCAAGCCACGGAGGGCTTTACCAGAAAAAAAATCCAGATGTATGTTTCTCTAGAATGTGAATAGGCCATTATGCGATCGCTTCGTATTTAACGAGAATCGATATTTTTGACAGCCTACCTATATATGTACGGGTGACCTAGAATAAGGAACAGTTGATCATGTATTTTTTTTTCTTTCTTTTTAGCCCTTCTTCTTTACACAACATGTGTTTGTGTCTTGTTCCTTCCATCCGCTATTTATCTAGTGTTCCATATCTTACGAGTATGTTATGTGAACCTTGTTCTTTACACAGCATGTGTTTGTGTCTTGTTTCTTGTCATGTGTAATAATAAATAACTAAATAAAATAAATCAAGACGACCGCAGTGGTCCGAGTGTGCTTTTTAAAATATCGGAATTGTGACCGCATCCAAAATTGGGTTTATGTGCTGCACCTCAATACCAAAGTATTTTTTGTGTTTTTTATTATTATTGTTTTTTAATTATGTTTGCCTCCAGTAACATCGTTATTTTTCGTTACGGTTGTGCTTCGTGTTATGCACGAGTAAATGTTAATTTATGCAAGAGCTTCGTTACCTAATTTATCTGGGCCAAACTTGTTTTCTTCTTGCTTTATGATGGTCTTCGTCAGAAATGGATTTTTTCTACAAACCATATAAAAAAACAAGTGATTGTAAGTATTACAATAATGCCCTAAAACTTACACGGACGACCTCCGTGGCCTAGTTGATAAAACGGATGTCTTCCGATTTGGGGGTTGCGGGTACGATCCCCCTTGGTCACCAGATTTTTCAATAAATGATTCCAGTATAATGTTCCTATAAAGCTTGTTTAACACCTATCTATTTTGGTATGTAGAACAGACAAATATCTAGCGGCAGAGAAGAAAAAAAGCGTGGTTGAATTATATTTTGGAAAAAAAAAAGAAAACGAAGGAAGTCAGAAATCGTATGTCGTTGTTGTACGAGGCGTATGGATAAAAATAAAAGGCGAAAGGTTTCGAAATAGTAAAGCAGGGCTGCGGCTTACTGCCTATCCCGTCGAGGAGATGACATGGTGGTATGTATGTAACACCTTCCTGTTTGGTTGGAAAAGATTGTCTCCTGGCAATGAACTCACCAAGTTGTACTGTATACAACAAAAGTTTAATACAATACAAATACCAAAAAACAATTTTTTTGTAAAAAAAAATAACTGACGATTTAAGGAACGGTTATTCGATTTTATTTTTTTTATTTTGAAATCAACAATATTCATTTTTAAGAGAGGTGTTATATTTTGCAAGAAATACATTTATACCTGAGTGTAATTAATTTATTTTATTTGGGAATTACCCCTTCCTCAGTGACCAATGCTCAAATTTCCCTCAAAATCTTAAAATTATTCTAGACATTTTATGTATTTGATGACCTACAGAAGTCGCGTTAGTTGATTGAATGCTTTCATCCAGAAGTTTCGGTTCGTTTCCCCGTAGTATCAAAAAAGTTCCCTCTCTGGTTAAGAGTTCTACGATGCTATTGTTACTGCTCGGCGTGCGGTAGTATTACCAACACGCGTGATAATGGACATCGAGGTATATATTTATTCCTGTGGTTCTTAAGCCGAATGTGCACTTAAGGGGTTCTTCTTATGTCCTCACCAATACGAATCTTAGGAATAATAAAAAAAAATATATTTCATTGTTGCAACCACGAGTTACATGAATAAGTTTATTATTTTTACACGTGTATTTTAAAATAAAATAAAAATATCGATGTTTATGTTTAGACCGGTGACTAATCAAGAAAAGCTATTGACATTTTAGCGGAAACGTGCCAAAATCTATTTGTGCGCATGTCCGTCCAGTTGAAATAGCATAAATTCTCGTTTATAATTCAACTGAGCCGGAGTAAACTGCCCGCAGCTCTCAACCGAAACGCCCGGAGCGGCGTAACATGTGATGTTTATGTTGCATAATGTTTAATCGTACATTATATGCCCATTATCAAATTATTATTTGCTCTTTTACAATTCCGTTTATTTTATTGTTTGCAGTTTGTTTATTTGGTTTTTTTTTTCAACGTTGACGGTACTGTGAACAAGAAGAAATTACTTGGTTTTTCCACTAATTACATTAATCCCCGCTGCAAGTGTTTCTACCTCCTGTCCCGAAGGTCTCTCCAAATGGAAGAAAAAAGAGTCCGGCTGTAGAGAACCTCGGGACAGGAGGTAGAAACACGTATATCGGGGATAAATGTAATTAGTGGAATAACAAAGTAATTTATTGTTAAATATACTTATACGGAGTTCCACATAGTTAAATCCGAAACCTTTGATATAAGAGGAAATGGATTAATTTTAGTCCATATATTGTGTATTATTATATTATGTCTGAGTTCTAAGACTTCAATTTGTGAATGGCATCTACAATTACGAAATCACTCAAAAACTTAATGTAGTCCAATCACTTCAGACTAAAATATGTCATATTTTGAATTCAAGATCCTTCGCTGTTAGATGCTGTCGTCGTAACCTAGTGGTGAGCATGCCTGTTGATTCCCAACTGACTTTTTCTGTCGTCATTACTTGTCAGTATTTTTTTATAAAAAAATATGATTCTAGACTCCCAATAGATAATGAGAGTGACTATAGTGATCTTTGCTATGGCAGGTGTTGCGAAACAGCGCCATCAAGTCCATATATTTTTTGTCAACGAAATTTTTTACCCAAGGACGTAACAGACAAATCTAAAACCGACTATTGACAGGCCTTAACACTAAATACTAAATCTTAATATTTTTTTAACTAAAATTATTATTTTAAGTTATTAAAAGTAACCATCAAACGATTTGTTCGGGCATATTGAATAAAGTGTCCGGAAGACAACATTATCTATTTACGCTCCCGTGAATCGAGAATCACTGGAATACACACGGAACTCAGCTTTGTCACCCCATGTGTTTAGAATATTATCTCGCACGTGAAGACGTGATGAGACAACACATAGTTTACCTATTGATTATTTTTTATGTTTTGTTGGTTTTATCATATTTTTTAAATACCTTTTATTATTACTCGTATTATCTGCTTAAACGAAAATTCATTTTCATAAAATTTTTAATCGCGATGAACTCACACACTAATCAATTACCATATTAATGTGGAATGCCTCAGTTAATTGAAACCAGATAAAGGAATAATGTGTTTATTAAAATTATATGATCTGTATGGGTCAGGCGTTAATTGGTCTTATACTCATTTATCAGTGAACTTAGTTAATTTTTCAAAATATATGATATCTGTGTACGGCAATATGAGATTTAATATTATGTCTTCTGAAGAAAAATTACACAACTTAATAAGATAAACTTTTAAGTGGAAGCCTTCTCCATAGACTTCCGGTACTCGTATATGACCTTATTACTAATAGTAATAAAATAATGTCTGATTGGCAAAATTAATGCGATGAAGACCTTTTTTTAATAACGAATAACTCTATACCAACCAATATGAGAATGCTCATCACAAAAGGTCTCCCTCAATATTTAAAGGTGTTTAGAAAACGTATACATACAAACTCTCACGCCGTCTCCCTGTCGAGATGGACAGAGAGGAGAGAGCGCCATAATTTCTTATCGCGACGTACATCATTCGTCTCTTCTACATCCATACACCTCATATAGCTCCTAAGATTTCTCTGGCGTTTACATTTCCTGCTTTAAAAATATACGCTTGATTCAACCATACTTTCATTGGCAATTTGCTTATTTAGCTCCCATGACATACAATGCGGTGCCGAATTCCATAAAGGTAAAGGGAGGAAAACAGTTTAGGCAGTCGATCGGAGCGTGGTTGTTATTGCGACAAGAGTTTGAGTGATTGGGCTTGCAAGAGGAATGACTTGTGGAAGAGGTTTGTGTGAACTCTTGAGTGTGGTACTTTTTGTTGTTTTATGTTCTTCCAGGGTGTAATACAAAGATGAAATCAACGCAAGAGTTATACAACAATGAAATATAGTAGTTTGTAAAACACATTATGCACTTTTTTGTGTCACGTTTTGTACGTCATTCCGTATTTGAATGTCAAGATATTTGAAAATGAAAATAAAAGTCAGTTTACTAAAATTAAAAACAACAATAACGACCGCGTTTCCCTCAGCCATAAAAACAATTAATATCAACAAGATATCGTTGAAAATAGCACAGTTTACATTTTTTGCCCGCTAGTCGGTACTATAGCTATTACGCACAGTATGTTACTTGTTTCTGAAATACAAACAAGCTTCAGCATAATATTGTATGTATACATAACAGGCCGACATGCGGGCACATCGTTACATACTGTGTTATATGGTTATTGCGCCGTGTCAAGGGCGCCAGGGGCGCAACCTGATACCGCAACATGATTCGCCGCTCTTGTGACAAGTTTCCTAGCGTCACATCGCCGGTTCACATTATTGTTGTTCGTCATTTAGATTATTCCCAAGGCTTTAAACGTATCCATAAAGCGTGACTAAATTCTTTCACTGGTCTCGCTTTCAAATGGAAGTATTTCTCGCTTGCCGTGTAAATAATACAGTTCACAAAATACAGTCGGTTTCGGATGCTGGGAAAGTGACATCTTTTAGAGAGGCGATAGGAATTTTGTAAATTAATATGAATACGGTTAGACACTGACTGGTCTGGAGTAACTTTATTTTTATCGACGCCACACAAGCAAGTGATATCGGAAGTTGGGAATAGATGGTAAAGGTGGAAAAAACACACTTTTATTCAACATTTTATTCAGATTACTTGTACCATACAATGAATTTCAATGCAGTATTTCACGGAGATAGATTTATGGGACGGAACGTCATAGTAACCTCGTTTATCCCTAGTGCAAATGTACCTAAGGAATTTGGACCCTGTGGACCCTTAATACACTCATTGTGGGGAAAGGGATATCTTCATCTCTTCAATTGAGAGTGTAGGAGCAAAGGGTAAATGTGGTCAGATAACATATACGAGTATTTCGGATAAATATACTGAAACTACTTTTCTCGCGCTTCACTTATCTGCAGGGGGTAGGAATAGGAAGCTGTCCAAGAACACTTATCTGCAGGGGATAGGAATAGGAAGCTGTCCAAAAACACTTATCTGCAGGGAACAGGAATAGGAAGATATCAAAGAACACCTATCTGCAGGGGGTAGGAATTGGAAGCTATCCAAGAGCACTTATCTGCAGGGGATAGAAATAGAAAGCTATCCAAGAACACTTATCTGAAGGGGGTAGGAATAGGAAGCTATCCAAGAACACTTATCTGCAGGGGATAGGAATAGGAAGCTATCCAAGAACACTTATCTGCAGGGGATAGGATTAGGAAGATATCCAAGAACACTTATCTGCAGGGGGTAGGAATAGAAAGCTATCCAAGAACACTTATCTGCAGGGGATAGGAATAGGAAGCTGTCCAGGACAAATTAAGACAATGGTAAAATATTTTTTTTAGAAATTTCTAATGACTGACATGGATTCTAGTGACAAGAGAGGTGACCCTAGGGTTCACTACATGGACTAAAAATAGGATAAACGTCCATCACGTAACGCAAGTTTTATTTTATGTGTTTTTTACCTTTTATGGGTACCATTGTTTATTATGTAATGGATATATCAACTCAAACTCTGTTTCGTTCTTCTTTAGTAAGTAATTCACACGTGTAAGAGTGCTTTGTGAATTTAATTAATTCCTCAATTGTTATGTTAAATGGTTGATGAATATAAACGGGACATTGATTTTGTCGTCATGTTAGTATCGTAACTGAAATGAAATATTTTGGTTAGTATTTTCGTAGAAAATCATTCATTTCATACCATACCTGTGAACTACAATAAAACCCAAGAACCGACGGATAGAATAAGTTATTATTATTGATATCTCGCGCACTTTTTTTACGAAACAAACAACAAATGTTTGCCACATTTTCTTAGAACTTCTGTCGGCTCAAATATTTTATTTAAAAAAACGCTATATTTTGATGAAAAAATTAATTTTTTTTCAAACTGAAAATTATTAAAATGTCAATACTAAAACTCGATTGTCCTCTCTTTATCAGTAAAATTACTTAATCGTTTATTTTTCAATATACTAAGTATATTGTCTCTGCACATGTAAAATATTTCCCATAAAAAAAACATGTAACGAGTAAGTTTCTGTATTAAGAACTCAAAAACATTATTCGACTTAAACCCATCTGTCGATGCGTTGATCTTTCGGGCAATGAAACCCGAGACTATCAAATGAAGCTTTTTAGTTCGGCCTGGGCACTCTCAAAACGAGTTTTGGAAATGATTTGGCAATTCTAGACGGGCGTCATTAAAGAAATCACGAGCACACGCGGTATACCTATATATTATATGAACGGGCACAAGCTAAAAGGATCCAACACAAAAAAATATTTAGTTTCTTTATTTGCATTATGTAGTAATCATACCTCATTTATATAGTATGTACGCAAAAATATGCAGTTGATAAAATGTATAAAACTGACTTACTTCCTCCAATATTACTTGATGGATCTATAATACCATTACATAAAACTGTTAAAAACCTAGGAGTGCTAATAGATAACACTCTCTCATGGCGAGATCAAATAAATGAGGTAAGCCGAAGGATCTTCTTCAGCATTCATTCCCTTAAAGTGCTGCAATGATTACTACCAACTAAAACCAAAATTTTACTCGTACAATCTCTGCTCTTTCCGATTCTGGATTATGCGGACGTATGTTACTTGGATGTTAAATGTAACAGCTGGACAAATTACAGCGTCTTCAAAATGTGTGTCTAAGATTCATTTTCAACCTACGAAAGTACGATCATATAACTTCATACCAGAAGGCATTGAACTGGTTGAATGTTAGAAATAGACGCCAAATTCACATACTGTCTCTATTGTATAATATCCTTAACTGTCCCATCGCACCCTCTTATCTTGCCGAAAATTTTCAGCGTCTATCCAATCATAGATTAGCGCTACGCTCAAACAGAGATTGTTTATTGGCCTTTCCAGTTCACCGCTCATCTTTCTTTACGCCGTCCTTTACTGTCCATGCAGTGAAGCTCTGGAATCAGTTACAAACCAATATAAGACTCGCTCCGTCCTTGGCATGCTTTAAGAAGGGACTGAAAAAACTCTTAATTTCTAGTCAGTAAAATAACGTGTTTCATTCCTGGTTTTTCTTTTCATTTCCTCTTCACCATCTCTTCCTTTCCTTTTGATTGTTGATATCTCACTTTATATGAAAAAAAATGTTCGGGTGACTGTCTGTCTTTGTGGGGCTCGTGGGCATGTGTTCACGTATATGTTTATGGATTTCGTGGGGATGGATAGTCATTTAAATTATTTATGCGACAGCGTAACTTGCTTCATTTACTTTTGTCTGGTTGGTTGGAAGAGATTGCCGCCTGGAAATAAGCCCGCCAGATTGTATTGCAACAAAAGTGTTAAATAAGTAAATAAATAAATATTTTTATATTTTTTTGTTGTTTATAGTCTTGTTAGTCGTGTTTGTGCTCCCCTGAAGATAAGGTGAAAGCCTTGAAACCGGTAGGGTTATACCGTTACAAAAAGTGGAATAAACAGTGTTTGATAAAAACAAATTACAATGTATATTTTATTCTTGAACACATCATAAAAACATATTTTTTAATACAAGCCCATAACTAGATGATGTATATAATACACAAAATAAAACATACATTTATCCATATATTGTTTATAGTTAAGGCATTAACATTGTGGAGGTTTAAATACGAAAGTGGAATAAACAGTGTTTGATAAAACAAATTACAATACATTTATTTCTTTAGCACCGTTTATTGATCAAGATAACTCCAAGAGCACCTCCATTATCATGATGGAAGAGTTGCGAGGGAGATTGAGCGGACTGTAACAATAGGAAATAACGTCAATAGTGTACTAAAAATGGATAATATGAAAGTCTGCGAAGATCTGCATATTTTGTTCAAACTAACCACGTTTTCCTCGATCTACCCGATCCACGCATACTTTGCACAGAACTCTTGTATACTCGTTTTGTCATTATTTCGGCATTCATTCTCTTCACATGTCCAAACCATCTTAAAACTCCTTTTTTCACCTTACTTAAAACATTATTTTTTCCATGCATTAATTTCTGGCGTTTTCGTTCCGCCTTTTTTCAGACATTAACACTCGTTCACTTCCATAAGTTAAGGTGGGCACCAGCACACTAATATGTATTGTCATTTTTGCTACTTTGGATATTGCGCGATTGTTATACATTACATTAAATGCTACCCTTTCAACTCACTCATCACATTTGAGTTAATCCGCATATTGTACGCACATATGTTATACTATCATTATGTACGAGGCATATCCAGAAAGTAAGTGTACTGAATTTTTGTAGGCTACAATTAATTTTATTTAAACAAAAAAATTACGTGGTTACCGTAGTACATATGTAAGCTATTTTTCGACATAGTCGCTATTCCTCTCAATGCAGGTGGTGAAGCGGGGTATCAACTTTTTGATGCCTTCCTCGAAATAGTTTCCCGCCAACCCCTCCGTCCACTTCTCCACCTCTTCCTTTATCTCCTCGTCGGTTGAAAACCTTTTTCCACCCATGTGCAGCTTCAAGGAGGTAAAGAGATAGTAATCTAAAGGTGCTAGGTCAGGGGAATGCGCGGGATGCTTCAGGACATCCCATTTAAACGAGGCGAGCAGTTCCGTCTGGCATTGTCGTGCAACAGGCAGACTCCCTTTGTCAGCATGCCTCTCCTCTTGTTCTGAATCGCCCTCCGCAATTTTTTTAGGGTCTCACAGTATCTTGCAGAGTTGATGGTCTCCCCTTGAGGCATATATTCAATTAAAATTATGCCTTGACAGTCCCAAAACATGGATGCCATGATTTTCTTGGCTGAAATTGTGGTTTTGAACTTTTTGGCGGAGGGTGAAGAGGTGTGACGCCACTGTTGAGACTGCCTTTTGGTTTCAGGCGTGTAGTGTGCAACCCAAGTTTCATCTGCAGTAACGATGGAGCGGAGAAATTCATCTCCATGGAGTTTGCAGCGCCTCAAAAACTCTTGTCCGGCCTCCACTGGATTCAACTTGGCGGGAGATGGGGTTGACATTTTTCACGAAACGTGTTGTCGCGTCGACACTTCTCAACGTACTGACCTCGAACCGGTCTCGTTGCGGAGGGGAAGGGTCAGGCTACACGGAAGTGTATCCAACATGTCAAAAATAAAATCCATCCGGTCGTGAGAGCCTCAGTACACTTACTTTCTGGATACGCCTCGTATGTTAAAGTGGCTATCAATTATTTTAATTTATACAGCACTTGACTCAATCCAACAAATCTCACGAAGAAGCAATATACCTAGATGTTTCCTTAGTTGGATTTAGCTTTCTACACGATTCATACGTTTGTACTTCTTTACAAAATTAAATTAGTTTTATTACAAATTTAGATGTTTTTATGTTCATATTCCTGATAAAATTAAGTGCAAGATATTTTTATTTTACGAGTATATTACAATTGTGTAATTGTCGATTCAATTAAGACAACACAAATATTACAGTTTATTTTTTGGAGTACATATTAATTAGATATTATAAATGTCTATGAAATCGGTGTATTTAAGTATACTCGTAAGTAATGCAGTGTCCCAAAAATGTGTACACACTTTGAATGATTATAAATTCAGTATTTATAAAAGTATTTGTAATAGTTAATTTATAAAAGTAATCCAAATTAAAGAAGTCAAACGTAGATTATTTTAAGCTATCGCAAGACTCTAATTCATGGCCGTTCTGGTCATCCATGTACTGCTGATAACGTACAATCGCAAGCATCAGGAGTAATTTGTTTTGGTATTTGAGCGCATTATGTTTCAATGGCTGTAATCAATTAATTAATTGTTGCCGTTTTTGTTCCTTAAACTTGCTCTTGAGATGAGTCACGATGAGTTCTCAAAAAAAGTCAGTTGGCGTGAGATTCGGGGAGCGCGGGGATTATTCAATGCTACCTCTGCATCCAATCCATCTGTTCGGCAAATTTTCATCAAGATAGGCCTTTACACCATGGTAGTATTGGGGAGGTGCACCACCTTGCTGGAAATAAAAGTCCTCCTTCCTAAACTTCTCACGAATGCGTGGTATGACAAATTCTTACAGTATGTACCGGACAGGGTACAAAGAACTGTAAACGTATAGGTGCGATGGTTGCTGCGCAATGCTCGGAGAATTCAGTTGCGAATTCCAAAAGGCGTAGATCGATGAGAAGGTAACGATAGTGAAGAGATTCCTCTTAAGGCAGGTATAGCAGGTCTCAAGTAAAACACAGTAGAGTAGATTGTACTGAGAATATATTTCAAAAAAAAAAATGACCCTTCTTATGAACGGTCAGTCGGTCACAGCAAGCGCTCATACCTCGCGAAATTCAACAATTTTTGGGAGTTTTGCGCAACACTTAAACCAACCGGTCAGCGACCTAGTCACGACTCCCGTCCATAAATCCTCATTTCCTCTGCGGTCGCGATAACGATCGGATCCAAACAAACATACATATTTCAACAAGAATTTCAATATCAACAAGGATTTACATATCAAATATACACATGACAAATATCTATACATATTCAGGGCGTGACGCATACGTCCAATACACAGTATGTTCAAGTAAAAGGATATGTTTTAGTTTGGGATACCCTATACATTGCTACATATCCGGACCAAACTATTTGGAGTCAACTTGGGGAGACCTTCATCCAACAATGGATCGACCCAGGTTGACAATGATGATGATGAATCCGGATATAATATATCAAGGTTTTCCTTGCGGCACTCAGTGTACACTTGACACACATTCGAGTCACACCATAAGTTTCCCAGAATACCTGAGGACATTCTGAGAACACCAATTTACTGTTGTTTTATGGACCATTATTTAGCCACAGTCACCTGTTTAATATGCATGCTCTGTACTAAGACGTTTTAAACAGGTTTTTCCTCCCAATTTCACTGCACGACCCAACAGACCAGTGTTCGTGATGAAAATAATCATATTACAATAATAATTTCGCACGTTCGTACGTCCAAAACGCATCGCGAAATTCTTTCCACCTCGTGCACCTCCCACTCTTGCTATTTTGGTTGTGAATGATGCTGTACAAATTTAATTGGTTGGATAGCATTTTGCAGCCCCTCGCCGGTCGCAATCGTTGTATTTATTGGATTTGAAAAGGGCGACCGTCATATTTTCAATTTATTGGGCGACGCTATTTTCAAACACTTGCTTCATACACAGGTATAAAACGATTGTTTTTCACATTTCACATTAATTTTACGTTTAAGTTGAAATTTTTACCAATTTCCATATTTAATGTTTAATTTTTTATCTGATAATGTTTATTGTTATACAATATATTTAAATTGATTTGTGATTCGCAATAAAAATATTTGCCGACAGTAAACACCACGTATAGAGAAACGTTAAATAAACCCATACATCTGTGAATTACCACATCTCATAATAAACATCTGTCTCAAGCTGTTTTGGTGTTGTAAAATATTGAAATCCGCTTACATTTATAGTACTTTACGTTATTTAATTACATTGCCTTTTCCTCAAACATTTTTATATTTTTTATCTAACTTTTATTCGGTTTGAATGTTTTTAATGCAAAAAATATCAAATTCGTAAGTAAGATTAATAATGAGATATTACATAATCTGAAATCCGAATACAACCACATGTCCTCGGAAGAATACGAATGAATGCAGACAGTTTTGGAGATTTTTCAAATGTGTACAAATTATGTATTTTAGTTTGTTCAGAACATCGTCTACGACAAAGATTCCCAAAGTGGGCTGTATGGACCCCCAACGGTCGATTTAGACTTGCAGGGGGGTCATTGTAATCGAGACACACTTTGTAAATAAATACTTTGAAAAATTAACAAAAATAACGCATAAAAGTTAAAAATCAACCACTGAACAAAACTACAAACGAAGTCATTATAAATTATCGCAATTACGTCGCAAAAAAATGTAGTCGGTAACCCTGTATCAGACACGTATTGACTGTCAGCGAAAGCTTTTAGAAAGATGACTAACTATGATAATATCGGTAAATTGTAATATTTAAGTATTTCTTGACCATCCCAATAGATGTCCCTATGTGTTATAAATTATAAATTATTACAATTTGATTTGATATTGGCTTGCGACAAGCTCAAAGGAGAGCGCGTTTACGCGTTCATTTTGTATGGCCGGCCTGGCGAGCACTGAATCGGAGAGCGCGTCAACACGCTCGTGACAGTGAACCGGTTAAGACTATACCTCGCTGATTTGAAGCCAAATTTTGAATCATTGCTATCAGAGCATCAAGTTCATCCCTCTCATTAACAGTATTATTTGTGTATTAATTTTATGTAAGAATTTTGCTGTTTTGATTTGTTTCGTTCCAAAGCCAAATATTTTCTTGCATTTTATGCCTTTTCAATAAAGGTATGAATGAAAATTGTACACTTTTTTCTTATTTTACAATTGTCCACTCTACAAAAAACCTTATCAAGGTGAACAGCACTGTGGCAGCTGTCAAAAACACATTTGAAGTTAATAAGTTTAGTAAAATTCAATATTAGGCAGGCAGGGGGTCTACGGAAAACGAAAAAATCGGCAAGTAGTCTACGGGGCGAAAAAGTTTGGGAAACTGTGGTCTACGATGTGACTCGTACTAATAAATTTTTAATGTAATCCAATAAAACAACAACACCATTACAACAAATCTTTGCGGCAGGCAAAAATATGAGTTTCGCAGCAAAATTACGAGTCGGTGTATTAATTTAAGTGTCAATATATCATTTTGGTGCAAATAGCCAAGTAATATTTTTCGATGGTTTTACAAATTTTCACACTGTCGTCCCGTCATTCCACATTTCATTAAAATCGCCCGTTATACATACGTCTTTAAAGAAACATAATTCGGGACACGATACTATCAAGAGATAATATAATATTAAGATCGCAATCCATCTCGTGTCTGCCCCGCCCCAGGGTCCCACCGTTTTTGCAGCTTTCGCCTTGAACTCGCGGTATTATTTTCATTTTGACGTGCAAAACTGGTTTTATAGTATTTTATAACTCGCAACATTTCGGCAACATTCGCTGGGCAGTCTCTGCGGTCTTCCAGCATATTTGACGAATGTTTCTGCTCTCTTAGACCGTACCGTCCTAGTTATAATTAATTGTTCATAATTTTACCGTCAACTTTCTTTTTATTGGTATGTTTTCAGTTTTCTTTTCTCTGGTCATACATAACATACTTCTATTCAACAATTTAAATCGAACTATGTTTTCTAGTTAGTTGGAACACGTTTTGTTCTATAGCAGTAAAGTGTATTAATGTTTACTAGCTGCAACCCGTTAAATATTCATGGAAGTAAAACAAATTCTACATTTATGAAAATATGTATTCATAAATTTAAAATTTGTTTATGTACGAGTATATCATGTATACATCGCCCCCTTTAACACCGGTTCAAAAATTGCCAGCTAGGTATTTAAAATTCGTTCAGTATCACGGACCCACCGAGATTCAAATTTCGAATTACTTTCGCAGAGAATCTAAGTGTTCCTCTCTCGCTCTCTTGTATTCAAAATTCAATTCTCGTATTCTTTCTTCGACGACAACCGTCGTACGGGTTTTTGCCTATTTATATTATGATAAATATTTTGTGCGTATTAATGTTTGTATTAGTGCGTTTCTTAGTATCTCAAGATATTTTTTTCCATTTGAGCGTTAATGTTTGCTTAGTCTCGTTTTTTTTTAAATAGTATCAAAATACAATGTAATATAGTTTCTAAATTTGCAAAATAATTTAATTATACTTTCACTCTACTGCAATTAGGAACTGCTCCACTCTCTGGTCTGTGTATAGGAAGTTACGTAAGACAATTACAGTCGTTTCGGTTTAATACATATCGGTCAATAGCTAGTAACCATATGCTGCAGTGAGTTTCATTCTTACTGTGAGAAATTTGCAATGTATTTGTGCATGTATCACCAAATGTAACATTGATTAGTGTTATTTTGTAGTTTTTCACTTCTTATGAACAAATAAATTGCTTATCATTAATACAATTATACATCGATAGTTTTTAGGGTAAGTATTATGTTTTTTCATATATTTTTTCAAATAGTTTATTTGCATTCTTGTGACATGATTTATGGTCGAACAACTATTTAATTTTTTCTATGTTTTAATTATGTTTATGAAAAGTATTTATTCCACTGAAATTTGTGCTTTCGTTCCATTTTTTATAGAAAAATAATGACTAGACTTATATTTTTCTAACGACTGTGTTTTTATTTAGTTTAGAATGATAAGCAGATTCTGGTTACACTGATCGTTTCAAGTTTGGACAATGAAGATACATGAACAACGCATTGTCATGTATGTTTTCTTGTGTGTCTCTTCCTTTGACAGTATATTTATCAAAATTAATATTTTGCCATGACCTCTTATTTTTATGATGTGTCTCCTATGAGATGTATACATAATAACTTATCGGTAGTGTGATGGCAAAAGGTTGTATTTCTCATTTTTTTCTATTTTTGAAGTTTGTTCCACAAAACTCTCAAAATAGTGTAATCTTTGATGTGGCAAAAGGATATATTTTTACTAGTAAGGGATACTAAGATAAAAAAGATATTGTAATTTATTTTTATCAAACACTTTATTCCACTTTTTTTTACGGTATAACCCTACCGGTTTCAAGGCTTTCACCTCATCTTCAGGGGAGCACAAACAAGACTAACATAAAAAATATATGCCATCTGAACAGTTCATTATTATTGATATGGCAAAATACCTCAAATATAATGTGGATCTTTGAATAATTTAGGGAAACATCATATGTTACAGATATGTTACAGTAATTTCATTTAATTTGATATGTAATTCCGAAATATTTTATTTGGAAACTTGGTTTTTGCTCTCCTATTAAATTGTGTCTGAGTGAGTTATAACATATTGCTGTCACACTACCGTTATGATCATATTTACATTCGAAATACTCCACTCCATTATGGAGGTTTCAAATAAAGAAACAAGGTTAAACATAAAGGGTCTTTCAAATTGAGTGGTTTTTTTTAATTCTTGGATAAAACAAATTGCGTCGCGAACTTGCCTGAGTCTTGTGAAATTTAAGAAGTGTAATGTATGACATTTATAAAAATGAAGTAGTATCCAATACAACAACGCGTTCAAATTGTTGAATTATTTTATGTATTGTAATCTCCGGAAACGGTGATGTTAATTGGCCAACAAGATCATGTGATCTGACACCGTTGGGCTATTTTCTTTGGGGTTACGTGAAAAGCCAGGTCTATAAGAATGACACCAACCAATCCATGAGCTGAAGGACTCAATTATTCGCGTTATTGGTGAGTTAGAACCGCAATTATGCCAAAATGTCATCGAAAATGTTGACAAAAGAGTGGACATCTGTGGAGCAGCAAGAGGTGGACATTTGGCGGATATTGTTTTTTTTTGTGTTGAAACGTCTTACATTATACTTAAATGACCATTTTTTTAGAAATCAAAGCAAATTGTGTGTTTTGTTCAAGAATTGTAAAAAAAACGCTCAATTTGAAAGACCCTTTAGGTTGACAGATCCATACTAAAACAGTTAACGAATTAAATTGAACTTTTTGATCAAAATTATTTAAGTCGTTTCTCTGCATCCATTCCCGGTTCCGCCCGTTGAAGATTGACAATTCGCAGTTTGGATAGCGTGCCATATGGTCAGCATCACCCACTCCAAATAACACCGCCGACCTCCAAAATCCAAAAGGCACGTCGTCCGAGACGGATTTATCTCGAGACTCCCATGCAGTGAATCTCGCATTTAGAAATGAACCGTGGTAAATTTGGTATATAACCAACTAGTCGACCGAAGCAAATGTTTGAAATCGGATTCGAATCCCAGATAGAACAGGTTTTGTGTTGAAATGTTCATAAATTGATTTGTAATCAATTATGTAGCCATAAACTGTTACATTCGCACATGCTTGACTATAATACTATTTTTTTCTGCTTAGTGTTGTCATTAATTTGATTTTTTAGCCAATCTTTATGTAGATAATAGTACGAGTATTTATTCTATTACAATATTTAGCTTTAGTATTAGGTGAAGTTGAACCGATTAAATTAATAAAAATCTCTGTTGAGATGTATCTATGTTCAAAGATTTTCTATTATAATATTTAGCTTTAGTGTCAGGTGAGGTTAAACACGAATAAATTAATAAAAATCTCTATTTTGAGATGTATGTTTGAAGATTTTCTATTACAATATTTAGCTTTAGTGTCAGGTGAGGTTAAACACGAATAAATTAATAAAAATCTCTATTTGGAGATGTATGTTTGAAGATTTTCTATTACAATATTTAGCTTTAGTATCAGGTGAGGTTGAACCGATTAAATTAATAAAAATCTCTATGTTGAGATGTATGTATGTTCGAAGATTTTCTATTACAATATTTAGCTTTAGTATTAGGTGAGATTAAACCGATTAAATCAATAAAAATCTCTATTTTGAGATGTATGTATGGTCGAAGATTTTCACGGCTGTTTTCCAATAATTTAAATTATTGTTCGTAGTTGTTGCCGTGTTGAGCTGATCTTAAATGAAAACTGAAGTTTCGATAATGTTTATACGTTTTTACTTTGATGTTATTTTATGACAAGTATAGTATTTAATAATAATAATCTAAAAATTGTATTTAAAAAATGATAATACTCAAATGTAAATGTTGAAAATATTTTATAGGTAACATTTAAATACCATATTTTCTGAGGTGATAGACTTAATCCCGAAACCCGTCGGATGAACTATCGGTCGAAAAATATTGTTTAAAGACATTTACATAAAGTTTTTACCTGAAAATTTTAAATACGTCTATTATCAACAGAAAAAAGCCATTTTGGTGTGAATCTAATTAATATTAAGAAATATTATTTTCGAACATAAATAATCATTGAAAATTATCATTACTAAAGGGGGCTTTACTATTCACTACTACAGCGCATAATTGCTTGATTGGGAAATAATTATTTATTGACCATTCGATGTTATCCTATCATTTTGAATGTCATTTTGTTACCTCTTACCTGTTGTGAAAATATTTTGAAAATGATATTTTTCCTCATTACTCGAGTCGTGTTGTCATCAATAGCCATTTAAATTATTTCCCCGCCATTTGTCCCGTCCTAGTGGTTGCAAAGACATTCAATATTCCCTCTCCCTTAATTGCTTGGCTCTCTCCCTGAAGCATGGGCTGGCCTCGTGGCGATTGACAAATCGGCATTACTTCCACCTCTAATGGCGCGGAATGTTTCCTTTTTGTTCGTTTTCCTTTCTAGGCGATTGAAAGGCGCGATATTTACTACAGTAAACTCTCGATCATACAGGATTGTAGTGAAAAATTGACCCGGATAATCTCCGCCATGAAAAACGAAAAAAAAAAAAAAGTAAATTTTTAAATTATCTTACATACTTAGATCCCGGCTTTTGACAGAAAATTTGTGTTACAAGCTTTACGATTGGGAGATTTATCTCGGAGTTTTAAGTACATATTTCTTATTTTTCAGGATGTCATGTTTTGAAAAGTCTTCATTATATATTTTTTTGCGTTAATTATGTGTACTCTTTAGTTATTGTCCCTTATATGTGTACTCGAATCATAAAAGTATTAAAGTCAAATTGTAGCATTTTTATTGTAAATCCTTTTTGGGACCGATTCGTTCTCTATTTAGAATGATCAGAATTTCAATTATTGTAGCCTTATCACCATATCAAACGAGATAAACGCAAACTCTTTAGATTAAAAACATGGCACCACAAAGTGAATCTATAGCTTTTTGAAGATTCAAGAAATCGTTAGATTAGATTTGAAAGTATAGAAACGTTTCATTTTTTTTTTAAATTCAATTTAGCTTTAAATGTAACATACTTCTCGACTAAAATCCACGTTGTGAGATCTCTGGACTAAAGGTGTATAGATTTTCTTCCCAATTCTGTCAATCTTAATCTCCTGACTACTTGGCCAGAGTTGCGCTGTCCCGGTGGACTCTGTCGTGTTCCTGACTTGTTCAGTTCATCGGGTTGTTAATTAGAATATTCATAGCCAATCGCTTAAATTAATTAAATTTGAAGTCAAAAATGATAAAAATTTAAATTTAATTGCTGAAAACATGAAAAACAACATCGGACGACATTCACAAAACGGGCGAAGCGACCACCTCGAACGAAAGCCTGCTGTGGCTCTTGCGTTCCCATATATCGAAGAAGAGTGAGAGTGAGACGTGAATAGCGTCGCTTCCTCACCCATAGGGGGTTTTTAGATTGAATATACCTACGTCACACACTGGCGCACGTTTGATTGTATTGTTGAATTTATTCCCGATTTTCATAAAATATATGTGATGTAGCCGATAAGTGCTAATTATTATTAATAATATTTTTTTCATTCAATGCGTAAATGTATTACGGAAGAATACCTAAAATCTGAACCCAGTATTTATTATATTTATTGATATTAAAGTTTTTAGAAGCAATGTGTACTAGTTACACATCACAGGGAGGGAAGGGTTAATCAATCGTTCGTGAGAGTGTACAATCAACATTAAATTAGTAATGATTCTCAGCTGAGTTAAATCAGCATGAATTTTTTTATTTTTTTTTCATTGGTCTCTTCCTCTGGTGTGAATTTAGCACGATAAGTTCGATTAAAACCTTGACATCCGTCGCCGTACTGATTCGCCGATATGTTGGCATGGCCGACTATCGAACTATGAAACTGTCGAACGCGCATCAATGCAAGTTGTGCTCTATATTCAGTTGCAACGAGTGCATCGTGTCAGCACTATGTTTGCTATTCCTATAATTATATCGCGTCACTCTGCAATTTGGTTTCGTCTTCTCTCTCGCCGTGTGTGATCTCTTCTCAATTTTACGTTACAACACATTTATTGAGAATCTGATGCAATCTCAAGAACCGTGTTTTAACCAGTGCCATTTTTTATCCACGTTAAGTCATATAAGTTTCAAGTTGGTTTATTTGTTTTTAAAATTACTGTCAATTTCATCAATTGAATGATAAATTATGTCTTCTTCACGCATTATCCGATGTTTGTTAAAAATACTTACGAGTATGTCTATAACGTTTTCTTTATGAAATTGATAACTGAAAATATTCTTAATAAATTATTAAGGTCTTCCTAATCGACATGTTTTTGATTTATGGCGTGAAAGTTGAATAAAAGAACGCAAGTAAGCAAAAATTTTTATTTGCCAAACAAATAGTTCCGGGTTCAAAGGTTATATTTTATTTGAAATGCTTCCGCGAAAGAAAGAACGTCATGAATACACTTATACAATTATTTTTGGCAATTTAATTTGGCAATTATTAAGGTGTTTGAAACTACAATAGAATTATATTTAAGGGAAATTAGATCGATTTGAAGAATTTTCATAAATACAAGCCAAGGAAAATATAAGTTAGGAATGGTTGTGCGTTCGAGAAACCGAAAGTTTTTTTGTGATAAAATGTAGGGAAACTAATGTATGTTCATATTCATGTTGAATCTAATGCGTGATAATTAATGTTGAATTAACACTTTTGTAATAAAAACCTCAAAAATCAACTCAATTGTAATTTTTCTCAAACACGGTTTATTCCACTTTTTGTAACGGTATAACCCTGCCGGTTTCAAGACTTTCACCTCATCATCAATTATTTTACGTTATCTTAAAAATATATAAGTTGCTCTAATGCATTTATTAAAAGGTGTTGAATCTAAACTTGGCAATAAAAAAATCAAAATTAAACTCAAATATTTTAAATTATCTTCGAACTAAATAAATTGCTCTAATATGGTACATTTGTTAAAAATATAACTCAGTTATTACCCACAAACACTTTTACCTTAGGTATACATAATTATACCAATGTTCCAGTGTAGTTTGTCAAAAATATATTCTTTTACTTGAAAAAATTAATCGATTTATAGAAGATTGTAAAGTCAAAATACACTTTTTAAAGTAAGCTTCTCTCTAAACGGCGATGTATAAATTGTCTTATTAGGTAAGTTAAGATAGCGAAATATGGTAGTTATTACATAAAAGTATGATGTACGTGGTTTAGACAGTATGCAAACATGTTGACTTGTTTTATTAGCGAAATAGGTATTTCACTTTTATATTTTTCTCGTATAGATTCAATTATCATAATTTTGTGTACTAGTCTTTGGATTTGTTCAATTCAGTGCCAGATCAAGAAAGTAAATTAAATTTACGATTAATGGAATAAAAATGAAACTGTTGACTTTATTTTCTACCACTATCTTATCACATCAGCGCATTTTAACACACGCTGTATCTTTCTCAGGTGAGTTAGTTAAACTATCCTCGATTTTAATTAACTCACCTGAGGAGGGCACAGTATGTGTTGAAATGCATGTAATGATATACTTAGAAATGTAGTGGAAGAAACAGTGTTTTATTTTTATGTCAGATATCTTAAGTTTTTTTCCAGTAATTGTGGATTTCTATTGTGGATTTCTTTAACCTTTCCCTTCCTGTGTTAGTAAAATCCGCCCTTTCCGGTGCTGTGTATTCAATACACATCAATTCACATTTAAAAATGAGCTATTTAAAATCGAAAATATAAGAATATTCATAGCCAATCGCTTAAATTAATTAAATTTGAAGTCAAAAGTGATAATAATTGAAATATAATTGCTGAACACATGAAAAAAACCATCGGCCGACGTTCACAAAACGGGCGAAGCGACCACCTCAAACGAAAGCCCGCGAGCTACTGAAGGGAGAGAAGCGAGCGAACGGAGATTCTATTTCTTGCGTTCCTATATACCGAAGTAGAGTGAGACGTGAATAGCGTCGCTTCCTCATCCATAACGGTTTTTTTAGAATGAATATAACTACGTCACACACTGGCACACGTTTGATTGTATTGGTGAATTTATTCCCGATTTTCATAAAGTATCGCAAGCGAACTGAGATTCTATTTCTTGCGTTTCCATATACCGAAGTAGTTTGAGAGTGAGACGTGAATAGCGTCGCTTCCTCACCCGTAGCGGTTTTTTTAGAATGAATATACCTACGTCACACACTGGCACACGTTTGATTGTATTGGTGAATTTATTCCCGATTTTCACAAAGTATCTCTGATGTGGTCGATAAGTGCTAATTATTATTAATGTTATTCTTATCATTCAATGCGTAAATGTATTACGGAGGACCACCTAAAATCTGAAGCCAGTATTTACTATATTTATAGAGATATTAAAGTTTTTAGAAGCAATGTGTACTAGTTACACATCACAGCGAAGGAAGGATTAACGCGCTGGTATCATTTTCGAAATCGAAAATATTTGACAAGTTTTAATAATTCAACTCATTTTAATGCATTCGTCAAAATATATGGATACAATATGATATATAAAAAATATAGTAATAACTTGCGGAGAATTGAATCAACATGCAGGAATTTTTCTCTTTTGAAGTTTATTTTACACCGATGAAATGTATGTTGTGTTGCAATATTTAAATTTGACAACCTGACTTTTTTTTAATCTCATATATTAGGTCCTTACATATGAAATTGGCGTTTTGCCGTACTGGCAACTTTGATCTCAAATATCTTCTCTTTGGTTAGGAATTCCAAATTAAAATTTATACAGCTATTTACTCAAGTATTTGTGTTTCGAAAATTATAATTCATTTGTTTTTTCCTCAATTGTTTTTTTTCTTTGCGTCACTCAGTTTACAAAATGGAAAACTTGAAATATCGCGTTATTTACGATTACGAGTTCCACCGTGGCACCAGTGCTGCAGAAACGGCTCGAAGGATTAATGATGTGTATGGCGACGGTGCCGCAAAAGAAAACACAGTGCGTTTTTGGTTCCAACGTTTTCGTTCTGGAAATTTCGACCTGCAGAAAAAGCCCCGTGGACGGCCGGAGACCAAAGTTGATAATGAAGAATTGAAGGCTATTGTGGAAGCGGATCCATCGCAAACCATGTCCGAGTTAGCTGCAGGCTGCGGTGTTAGTGATAAAACTGTTTTAATCCACTTGAAGCAAATTGGGAAGGTGAAAAAGCTTGAAAGGTGGGTACCTCACGAATTGAGTGAAGCAAATCAACAAACGCGCGTTGACTGCTGCGTTGCATTACTCAACCGGCACAATAATGAAGGGATTTTGAATCGAATCATTACCTGTGATGAAAAGTGGATCCTGTATGATAATCGGAAGCGCTCATCGCAATGGCTGAACCCTGCCGAACCAGCCAAACCATGCCCCAAGCGAAAATTGACTCCAAAAAAGTTACTTGTGAGCGTTTGGTGGACTAGTGCTGGTGTCGTTCACTACAGCTTTCTTAAATCTGGCCAGACGATTACGGCAGATGTCTATTGTCAGCAACTGCAAACCATGATGGAAAAGCTAGCTGCTAAACAACCGAGGCTGGTTAATCGCTCTAGGCCACTGCTGCTTCATGATAACGCTAGACCACACACTGCACAACAGACGGCTACCAAATTAGAAGAGCTTCAATTGGAATGTCTAAGACATCCACCGTACTCTCCGGACCTTGCCCCGACAGATTACTATTTTTTTCGAAATTTGGATAACTTCTTGCAAGGGAAAAAATTCAACTCCGATGGGGCAGTCCAAACCGACTTCAAAGATTTTATTGATTCCCGTCCGAATGGTTTTTTTAGTAAAGGGATCGATGAACTACCTATGAGATGGCAAAAGTGCATAGATAGCAATGGTACATACTTTGATTAAATAAATATATTATATTAAAAAAAAATCAACTTTATGTTCCTCCCAAACAAAACGCCAATTTCATATGTAAGGACCTAATATCAACACGATCGTGTAACCAATTCATCTTAACAGCTGATAGATTGTGTGGAACACTTCCCTTGTAAAAAAATTGCAAATCGACTGTTGCGAGTGTTACGCACATTGGATCGAAAACGACCCTACTAAAAATACTCAACTTGTAAAAATATTTTTGAAACATAAAATAATCTTTATAAAACAGATCATGATTTTTGTGATGCATTTTAGAGATATGCTACTATCGCGCCTTTCCCCTGTTGGAGTAGGTTAAGATGACAATGCCGAACTTACCTATCACGACATGCTACTCTCTGCTTCCTCCACTCCCGCACATAATATATTTTCATACAGTTCCTTCTGTTACTTTTACTCTTTACCTTTCCTACTAAAACCGAACGTATTAATATCATATACCAAAAGATCTACAAAGGTTTTTGTTGTAGTTCGTCTTTCCTTTGTAAGTTTTCTGCGGTTTTATTAACAAATATAGTTATCTAAACATATGCAGATGCGGGAAAGTAGTTTATTGCCGCAGCCACCACTTTTCTATCTTTACACTCAACTTATATGTATATATGTTGTAGTTGGAGCGCCCTTAATGGGAATATGCTCTCTAAACAAACGGCTACGTTTAAATTGTCCTTTTATTATGTTCAAAATTTCATTAATAATATTATTCTCAATTTTCCTCTACCACAACTCTCACTCTTATTTACACTTAAGATTTGTTTAGTCAGTCATCCGTTCGGCATGTCCAAACCACTTTAACATTCTCTCATCCTTAATATTTACATCGATTATTCGGTTGTGCATCGACGTACAATAAATATTGTCGTTCACTTACAATGAAAAGTCAAAACGAATGCATTACCATGTATCATCATTCGGGTTAGTGCGCTATCATATATTTTTTTAATAAACATAACAAATACACATTTTAAGACTTAGTATGTCTGAATAAATCGGTGTCTACACAAACATTAGTATCAAAGGAATAAATCGGGGACTCGTCCCTAATAAGAGATGCGATTAAATGTCTAAAATTTTCCGCAGTAAACATATCGATTAAGAATGTAAAACAAAAATATGTAAGTCACTTACTTGTTTATAACGTTAGTTGACGACTTATTTATCATTAGCAGTAATAAAATGAGATGTTAAATATTAAGATAAGACTTTAATATTGAGATAAGACTGTGTTTTCTATAATAATCGAAAGATGAAATTTGATAAATGTATCTCCAATGTACATCGACAACATGATTTGTAACTTACGTAAATGTTTTTCTTGAATAAAATTTACAATCTTATGATCAAAATCACAAATGTTATGTTCAATTTCCTTCACGAACTTTATTTTGTATTTCATTTTCCTTGTATAGAGTAAAATCTGACAGATTTATGCCATATAACAATATTTTGCACAGATGTTTATCCTAAAACATAAAGTTTTCATAATACCACGTAGTGACCACAGTTTAAAAAATGACATTTAGGTACTTGAAGCACTGTGCCTATATCACACTTTGGTCCCTTAACCACGAGAGTATCAAATATTCTACATTTTCACATTTTGGTGCTTTAATCACGAGAATATCAATCGTGCTTCACTAATCCTTGAACCACGGGAGTATCAAACATACCACACTTTGGTCCTTTAAGCACGAGAGTATCAAACATATCCCACTAATCCTTGAACCACGAGAGTATCACACATACCACACTTTGATCCTTTAAGCACGGGAGTATCAAACATACCACAATTTGGTCCTTTAAGCACGAGAGTATCAAACATATCCCACTAGTCCTTGAACCACGATAGTATCAAACATACCACACTTTGGTCCTTTAAGCACGAGAGTATCAAACATATCCCACTAGTCCTTGAACCACGATAGTATCAAACATACCACACTTTGGTCCTTCGAGAGTATCAAACATATCCCACTAGTCCTTGAATCACGATAGTATCAAACATACCACACTTTGGCCCTTTAAGCACGAGAGTATCAAACATATCCCACTAGTCCGTGAACCACGATAGTATCAAACATACCACACTTTGGGCCTTTAAGCACGAGAGTATCAAACATATCCCACTAGTCCTTGAACCACGATAGTATCAACATACCACACTTTGGTCCTTTAAGCACGGGAGTATCAAACATATCCCACTTTGGTCCTTTAAGCACGAGAGTATCAAACATATCCCACTAGTCCTTGAACCACGATAGTGTCAAACATATCACACTTTTGTCCTTTAAGCATGAGAGTATCAAACATATCACACTAGTTCTTGAACCACGATAGTGTCGACTTTGTGGCCCTGACAATACAAAGATGGGAAAATTGTTTTCGACCTACTGTGCAGCATGCTCTGGCTAAACGTGAAAAAGTGGCTCAAAGCAGTGCGTGCCTCGCGTGCGCCATTCTGCGATACTGATGCACCGCCACTCTCCAGTTGCCAGATGCCTAGACATTTTCCGACAATCGTATTTATGGATGTTTTTGTTTCTGTACTTTGTTCTTTTGTTTTTTATGGGGTGCTTAATAGACCCATCTTAATTGTTTTATTGCCGCGCCACCTAGAAATAGAACATCTGCTACGGAATATGTGGGATGTACTTTGTCCGTTATCGCAGAGGAGGTAGGAGTGAAGTCACTCTTGTATTCGTACGAAAGATGAATAATTTTGGCAAACCACTCTGACTTTTAATACCTGTATTTTACTTGACAGTGTTGGAAAATAAATTCAATTATTACTGAAACGTGAATTTAAAATACATTTAGGCAAAAAGAAGCATTAAGTATATCATCGTACGTGTTATGGACTCGATGATGATGGTGACTTATTTTTTCAAACCATTTAATTTTCTTTTCGAATGGTGCCCCTCAACATGCTGATTTGTTGAACAACTTGTCTGGGAAACAATATGTCTTAACGGTTTAGAGCCTCGGGTTTCAAAATTAATTGAATGGGTACGTAATCCATAATTCGTCACCATATATGGTTGGAAATACTTTCACACGTGTAGAGGCAATATCACGCACACGTTTAGACCTTGTGAGTATTGTTACCTAAACAGCTCTTAATTTAGATTGCGAACTTTTTTTATTTGTTAGTACCACCGGGAATCGAATCCGAAACTTTCGCATAAAATAAAAAAAATCTTATCAACTACTATACTTCGCGAAAGTCACTATGTAGTAAGTAATATTGAGGCAAGTTGAGATTTCTCACCTGACTTCTCAAAGAAAGGAATTGGTTTAATTTCCTTCTGATGACTTTCAACAATTATTTTAACGATGATATCGTTCATTTCTATAACATCTAGTTGTGCGTGATTGTTTGGGACATTTGGCGATTTATTGGAATAAAAATAAGTTCTCCAACTAGTGTAATCTAATGAAAAAGTAATTTTTTCCTCGGTTCTATCATCGCGCATGAAGGTATGATTTTATTGATTCGCGCGTTTGCCGTTGTACAATAGTTGCGAATAGTTTCGCGACTCCCGGTTGCATCTGGCATCGCGAAATGCTGCTAAGAGCTAACGGGATGGGCCGACAGTAGCGACTGAGATGCCCGCCGTGCGATGTTTACCGCGACCGTCCAGCATCTCGCGACCGTCCGCCTCCTTGCAATGCTCGTAAATATTCCACAATGTTCTCCTCATGCACTTTGCCGTATTACCTTCGCAATCTGAAGAATTAATCATGCCAAGGTTTCCATTTCACGAATGTCATCAACTGGCAATTTTTTTTTGTCTTGGTCGATCTTTTTTGTAAAACAAAGTGCGTTACGATGCATTGAAGAATTCGTGCGTTTTTTTAGGATTAGCCTTGTGACTCAGAAATTTCAATAAATATTATTGTTTAAGCGCTACGTCTGCGGTAATTTCGTGCCGTGTGGGAACATAAATATTTACCTTCCACATTGGTTTTCGCGCATTTAATTTAAGAAGATTTTTTTATTCGCCTAACATACTTGCGTGTTTATGTCAATTCCCAGTCTCCTAAGACCGAAAAACTTGTTTTTAAGTGATCGGAACAAAGTGATCAGTTACACAAAAAATAAAGTGGTTTTTTGAGTTGGAAAATATCGTCGGTTCTACCATCATGTCAGACTTGAGGCTCGCCATCGGGAAGAGGGTGACATCAGGACAGAGCTACTCCCGCCGCGATCTGCGGAGCATCTTGCATAAGAATATGAATAAAATGCTGACGTCGAGGTAAAAATACGTTTTTTGATTCATGTGTGAACTGACGTCATTTCGATTTTCATTTCCATCTTGTCTTCTGTATCTACTGCATGCACCGGCAGAAGGAAATTTTCATTTCCATAATTTGTGACTGGATGGGGATTGTTTTTGTCTTGCCGTGTGTTTGGCTCGTGATGTAGCGATGACGAGATTCTTACCATTTTTAATGTGTTGCTAATTTGAAAATAGTCATAATTTACTCAGTTTTTTTTTCCTGTTTTATCCATTGTTTTGCAAGTAATAAAACTCGAGTATTGTCTTTTATCTTATCGACTTATGATGTGTTTTAAGATTACGCATTACGCAAGGCAATTAACTATTAATGTCTGCACATATAATGAAAAAGAAACAAAAAAAATGCACTTGCACGTTTTTCCTATCATTTACCAGATTCCATATATTATATATACGAGTATGTATTCTCATATACTCATACCTTTCAAGTATGGTTAATTGTGTTGCTTAAAACACGTTCACTGCGTCGAACACGGCTCCCGTGTCCATACAAAATAGCCTTGAATGTTGAGTGCACTCATAAACGTCTCCCGATAAGGATTCGTCGCCGGTTTCATGTGTTTTGAAGACACGAAGGAATACACTTGTATATGATGTTTCAATAGAAAGTAGAATTTGATTTTTAACAAAGTTATGGGTTTTCAAAAATTCGCGAATTTTCAGCATCTCTGTATGACATTTTATACGCAGTGAACGTGTTAATAGAAAAGGTATTATTAAAATTTATGATATAAGTATGAACATTACACACACACACACACTTCAGTGTAACCTAAAGCCGAATGTGTCACTATCTCATATCGGAAGATCTACAAAGGTTTATCTGTAGACAGTTTTCATTTGGTAAATTTTTTTGGCGATTTTCTTACCGAATATGTTTTTTTCTGAATATATGCAGATGGGGGAAAGTACCTAATCTAATTATCGCAGCCACCAACTTTCTATCCTTACACTCAACTTGCATCTATTTATTTTGTAATGTTTTTAATTTGTCAATATTAATAGTGTGTTCGAGTCCCGAGAGCTAAAGCTCCCTTGAGGGTAGTCTGCTCTCTAAACGGCGGTATTAAAATTGTCCTTTTATTACAATTACCAAATATTACAATAACTTAAGTTTTAATCTCCTTTTTTTGTACAATAAGATTCAATAAGAATATGATTCTTACATTTAGTCCAAAAATATGTTTTATTCGGGTTCGTAGTAGTATTTATGTACTGAAAATCATTTAGAAAATAAAATACATTATTATTACGCGTAAATATAAGTTTTGTTTTAAAACATGAACTTCTCCCACTTCCTTATTGGATGAATGGAAAAAATGATGTTGACAACCTTCAACGCCTGAAACCTGTAATTCGAGATTCTTTATTTTAGTTATTATCAAAACAAGGTAAATTATTATTTTTCATCTCCAAGGCCACGCATCGTTTTACTTAAAATGATTTTTTTGTGTTTTTCAAGTCAACTCTGGTGCCTGTTTAATTTATCATCCAGAATGATTGTGTGTTGGAGCGTGTCATATTTTATGATTAAGCCGTTCATAATCACCCATTATTAGCGGGATGGCGTCAGCGAAATCTTCATACAGAATATTATCTACGATACAATACATTGACAACATTGTTGGATCAATACATTAGTACTTAATTGCTTTCGTACAGGGTGTTCTTCGAATATATATTAATCATTTTATTCTTTTTACGGTTACCTAAAAAAAAACAGTGAAAACTCAATGTATTACTGAAAATAAACTCGCTTGTTTGTTAATTTCTCTCGTTTATTGCATAAATAAAGGCGTTGTTTATAATTGTAATTTGTATTCAAAGGTTTGTAATATTTTGCAATAATCACGAATCTCACTTTTTCTATACAAATTTTGGTTTGGGTGGTCCGCTTTAAGAGATATTCTAATTATTATTTTTATAGAAATACATTTTTATTTTACCTTTGAAATATTATTGGTCAACACAACAAATCTAGCTTTTTCAGCATTAATTTTAGTGACTGAATAAGCAAATAAACATTTCAACAGCGCGTATTTATGTATCTATTTGTTTCATATGTGATACATCATCGGTATTTCGTAGGTATTTGGAGGTCAGTATTGTATGAGAACTATTCTTATTTCGCTTTATTTATTTTTAGGATAGTACGTAGTCCTAGCTCCAGCCAACAGAAAATTGTAATGTTCATTTTCCGATCGACCGGCCAGTTCCACATCGGCACAGCTGAGATCACCAGTGAGACTCGAGATCCAATAGTGTTATTTTGTGTTTATTAGTGCTCGCATTATTTATTTACTGTCGTCAATGTCGGGTCCCCGTGACGCCGACATCATTATTGCGAATACCTGACATAACTAACCGTTTCTGTTTACTTTGTCCTTTGGAACGGAGTCACTTTTCCAAGGTTAATTGCCGCATTCTCCAAGTGAACCCGCATCACCTCCTGCGAACCCTGGACTGCCGCCCACTGCGCCGTCAGCTCTCGCGTAAAATAAGATGTCAAATTGGCTATATTTAGGCCGTGACAGAATCGTCATTCCGAGTATTTATTGCTCTTCAAACACCTAATTGTCCCCACTGACGGATGAGCTTTGCTTGACAACAGACACCCTACTCTTGGCACTTCGTCAAGTGGTCATTATCGGCGGTCAAATAGAAAGCATTTATAGTTGTGATTCCTGACTCTCCGCATTCAGATTTCTTGTTCCCATTCACATTTTTGTTCTATCTTTATTCAACACTAACATAGCTTAACTTTCCCCTTTAACCCCTCGCACTGTGAATTGCTCGTTATGTTTCAATGGTTTTCTAAATTTTTTCAAAATGTTTTATATGTAAATTTCGAAAACTATATTTACTTCTTTATTAATACTTGAGTAATGATTTATTTGTGCCACTATTTGCAACACATTTTAAATATTATACAATCGTTTAGAAATACTAAATATATTCTTTGTATTTTGAATAATTGAATCCCATCCTATATATTAATTGTTCAAACTCAAAAGTTACTGATATGAGTGTATTGTATGTACGTGTATATGCCTAATTTTTCTAATTAGTTACATACGTAAATATCACGCCAGTTAAGCAGAGAAGACAGAGTGCCAGACTTTCCTATTTAGATACACCTCCTTAGCCTCCTCCGCACTCATATACCTTCTCATACAATTTCTACGATTTTTCTGACTTCCTACGTTTTCTTCTTTCAAAATATCATTCACTTGTTTCAACCATACTTTTCTTGGTAAGAAAAGTACAAGTAGGTTTATTAATTCACTCCATAAATAATATTCATCGAGTTCGTTATTACTTGCCTTTATCTCCTGATTGCATGCGCGATATTGTTATCACATTCCTATAAGTTAACATCGACGTTATCGATATATAATGGTAGTCATTTAATTTCCCGTTATCACTCAATATTGACGAGAAATTGACTCAGGCACGATAGGGGCCAAACGACAGCCGATAGATAAGGAGGCTGCTGTAGTCGCTGGGACTCGGAGCACTAGAGCCGCCTGCGGTCCACGGTCAGCCCAGCATCCAGAAGATCTGACGTCTTCTCGGCTACAGCCCCGGTGCTCCTCATGCGTGGCGCTGCAGGTGCAACCTGACACCCTGGCGGGCCGATGTTGCTACACAGGACCGCCTGTATCGATGGCTGCTAGCCTCAATTGCCCGACGGCCGGGCCAGTGCACACTCCTCTTTATCTGCATATTGCTCGTATTCCGACATCGCTCGCAATAATCTTTAAATATTTAGATATGCCCGCGCGACGTCGATCGTAACCGATTCTTAAGTGGCCAAATTGTCAGAACGTGCATGCCACATTAGAGTTTTAATATCAATTGGTTCCGTTTTATTGTTCGTCACGGACGTTTTCGACTCTCGACCTATCGATTTTTTGTGTGAGTTGTCCGCACTCAAATAGCGTCGTTAATCAGCGGCCGATTCATCCGCTCTCCGCTCTCCGGCCTCGCCGCCTCCAGCGGCAGTGTACGAGTAGTGCGGCAGTGTTGTCAGTCAGTGACATTTGCCAAACGCTACATGCGAGTGACTATTTACGAGTTTTTAAGTGTACGCTTCCTCACATTCGGGCAGCGTATGCCAGCCGCCTTGGAGGTATTTCGCGGAGTGCTCGCTGACCGGTGTTTGCCGCTAGCATCTCGCTCGCCGCCCGCGCATCGCTCATGGAGCGCTACCCGGTCCCGCCCGCGCTCGGGCTATCCGTGCACCGCCGCGGCTCTAACCCGAGCCTGGTGCAATACGCTGTCATCAATGCCAAGATCAAGAAGGAGCGCACTTCGCCCTCCCTGGAGATCATTAACAATGCCGACACTGACGAAGACACGGACGATCCGGCAGACAGCTCCGATCGCCTCAAGTCCATGGGAGGAGTTAAAAGCCAGTCTCAACCGGCTCTCAACATACTGCACATAACCAGTATTAGAGGCAAAGATAACCTCAGTGAAGTTTGTGCCCAAGAAAGTTCTTGTGCAATGAAGCGAACCGTACGAACTGCATCTCCGCTTGGTGACGAAAACAATATCTCGAACTCGCCTAGAGAAGCTATAAAGAAAGACATGCTGGAGCGAGCGGTTTCTCCCGAATCTCCGAGCCAGATGTTGAAGAGGTCTTCAAGCCACGGGTGCGTGGTGGCCCAACCGTTACGAGTGGCCATTGGGACCTCTGTGGAGCCCCATCCGACTGTACCCTCCCCGGACCGCATCGCCAACCGCAGGAACACGTGGTGCCAGTTAGTGTTGCCATTTTTCTATTTCGCTTTTTTTAATACGCAGTTCGTTTTTAAAAGAAAACTCATTTGCGAGAACATATCTTATTCGTGACATTAATTTATTGTCTTAACATATTTTAATTTTTCTTCAATACCACGCTTTTCGATTTTCTTCGAATGGATTATTATAAAATTTATTAACGTCAAACAATTTCGTGAAAAAAGACTCGGGAATAGAACGATTTTTATTATTTCATCTTAAAATTATTTTACTTTTTTCCAAGTTCCATGACATATTATATATTTTTTTTTAATTTTAATCGTCTACTCCCCTGCATTCGTGATTTATTACTGTAGAACTGATTTTTAATTTGAGATTTATTTATTTTTTTGTTACTGTCAGGTACATTTAGGAAATATTGCCAGAAAGAAATACGTGGATTTCTTCAAGTGTAAAAGTATTTGGAACTCTTTCAAAACGATGTAATTTTGTATAGTAATAATAACATATAAATTTTATGTCTTAATATTTTAAAGAACATTGTCGAAACAAATTGATTTAATGAACGAGACTTTTTTCACACTTGCCCATATATATTTTTAGATCTTGCGTGTTCGGACGTGCTACACAGTTCAGCCCGAATGGTGAATTCCAACGTTGAATTATTTATTCCACGTGACATGGCGATTGTGTGTATTATACCCGTGCATAGATAGTATCACGCCTTTTCATATTTGAACGGGCAGAGCGTCAGACTTTCATATCTGATGCATACGAATATTTCGCCTCTTCCACATACACACACTTCATGCAACTGCGATTTCTGCCTTCTCACATTTTCTCCTTTCAAAATATACACTTGATCCAACCATACTTTTCTTGACCTTCCACGTCTAATGCTCACATTTGTACTGTAGATATATTTGTTTTGTTAGTCCTTATTTATTTATTCGTTCCACATGCCCAAAACATCATCGCTCTTCGTCTCACTTAATACACCAGCCTTTAGTTCACATTCGTATCTAATCAATTAATTTCATATTTTGTCATACTTTGTCACTCCACGTATTGTATTATTCTCAATGCGTGGATATTACAGCATTTATTTGTCTCCTTTCAGTGTGGTTCCACGTCCACGTTTCTGTCCCTTACATCAAAATTTGTACTAAAATACTATTGTGGACTATCTCTTAGTGGATTTTGATTCCGTCCGGTTAGAGTATATGGTATACGAGTTATGCCGTCCCGTTCTAGTATATACTCGTATGTGTTAGTACCCCATTGGCTTTGTTGATAACCGCTACACGCCGTTAAATATCCTGTAGGATTCTTCAATCATCGAGAGAACATACTACCTAAATAGCAGAATTCCTCAGCTTGTTCTAATCTTTCATTCTCAGATCTTTCTCTTTACATCTTATACAATTTACTTATCACACTGTGTACTTACCTCATTCCTCATTCTCCGCTTACAACTACCATGTCATCAACACACAGCAATCCGTACACAATCCCCGCACGGGTATTGACCTCTGTAATTCCTTCACACATGAATATATTTAAATATTAAACAACCAGGGTGACAAAACACATCCTTTTTCACCCCTTTCAAAATATTAAACTACTCAGTCAATGCACCGTAATGACTAAAGTAATTCGGAAAATCTGAACGAATTGAAATATAAATCTCAATTATATTTTTTTATGTATTATTGTATGTAGTTAACTGCTTTTTCTCTTACAGTGCTTCAGATAGATATGATTTATACCAGTTACTTTTAATAAATTTTAACACGCAATATAATTGTGTGATTTATTTACCTGTCTCTTAAGGTTTTCGAACTTTTGTAATTTTGTAATTTTGATGCATAAATTTCGTAATTTTGATGCATAAATTTAACGCAGTACTTGAATTAAAACTTGTTGCGACATCACACTTTTATAATTTTCGTTCGCTTACAAATAGTGCCTCGAAATATATTTAGGTTCTAGCTTAGTCAACGTCTTTTTTACACTTATATTGTTAATGTACTGCCATATCACTATCAGTGTTATTTGATATATTTCACTTTGTTATTTTCGATTTGAGTACGGCAATTAATCATTTTATCTGGGTAATGTCGAGATAACAACACGAATTCCGGATTAAGTGAGAACATCTTTTTTAAGTAAATATTTCTCAATTTTTACAAAAAAACATCATTTCATATTTTCCCTTCCTGAAACCATGACGGATTACATTGTTTAGTCTTTCAGTTCGAATGTTTTGCCTGACATTTATAATATTTTTTTGTTTACAACATCTCTCAATTTCGACGGTTCGTATTGTGTCCGAAAAGTTAGGGTTTTTTCTCGTCCCGCTCCGAAATAATTCCCTAACTTGGCCATTGTGTGAAAATCACGCAATTCTTATTCAGTTCCGCGAATAATTTTTCAATTGAAATTCAAGTATATTACTTATTAGACCTTCGTATGGAACTATCGAAGCCTTTTTAAGGTCACTGATTGTTTAAGTTTTCAGTTGGCACCTCGTGGTTTCTTCTTTTAGAGACAGCTTTGCATATAAAAGCACCGACAGTCAATAAAAGCTAAACAAATGCGAACATGTTATACAATTTCTTGAAAAGGTTCACAACAGAGAATAATCATTGAGGCTTATTTTTATCCACCTACATGTTTAGCATTTTCACTAACCTATTAACAAAACTGACCTGTCCGTGAGATGAACACCGATAATTGAGATTTTAATCGTTGGTATTATTTGAAAATGATCTATTCTACGTGTATTCATTAATTAAGTGTTTTGTCAAATTATTATTTTCTTTTATTTATTTACATGCCAATTAATTGAACGAATACATAGTTTATAAAAGACAAGACAAACAACAGCAAAACAGGTAATTTAAAGTGGACACTCAATTTATATGAATCTGGGTTTGTTGCCTTTCACTTGTGTATTCCCAGTGAACTAAGCTTTTACCTGTATCTTGAGTATAATACATATAATCACGAAAATATAAGTTGATGCTTTTTACCGATTGTTGATTAATTACTTAATACCTTTGTCATAAACTTTTACACACTTGATAAGTTGTGGGAACTTAACAAAAGCACACCACCGTTACGAGTTTCCTGATTTTTTTACTACTGATA
The DNA here is from genome assembly GCA_949825065.1 of Odontocerum albicorne. Taxonomy (NCBI): domain Eukaryota; kingdom Metazoa; phylum Arthropoda; class Insecta; order Trichoptera; family Odontoceridae; genus Odontocerum; species Odontocerum albicorne. The sequence continues at coordinate 53,517,364 of OX463839.1, read as the reverse complement.
AAAATATATAAAATATATATACTATAAGGGTTCGACTAGTAAAAAAATAATCAAAATGTTACAATTCAAGATAATCGCTTTTCTTAAGATCACATAAGGAAGGAATCTAATTCCACGCACATTTTATTTTTGCAACTCTTTTAAGATTGATTTAAAAGGGATAGGGATAATACAACTTTCATCCATTTTAAACAAATATTATATCGCAGGGGTGGCCAACTGGTTTGCTGTCCGGATCGACCTTTTACGTAAAAAAAAAAAATAGGCGCGTTTAACTTTTTATGTAAAAAAAACCGCGATCTACCTATCGAATTTGAGAGATTCAACACATGACCCACATTTAAAAAAAGGATAACGTATAACTAAAAGTGTATTGATAAGTATGAGCGGAATTTACTTCGCTTAAAAGAAATATTAAAGAAAATAAAATGTATACATACATTTATTTGAAGTATATCTGCCTACATATTAAAAATTGATAGCAAATTTACTGCGTTGACAAGTGGTGTGACAACATCGCACGCCATTTTGTAAGTTACGAAGACGGCCGCGATTGACCTTAAATTGCATCGCGATCGACTTGTTGGCCATTGCTGTTATATCGTATACCTTTTGATTCTCGTTATTTCTCGAACGAGATCTTGTTACATCATGTAAACATACAAACTCGTAGTTTATTACAAAGCGGTACCTATAGAATGAGCTATGGGCTCAGTACCACGCCATGGTCGAGTCACGTTCAGGGAGTATCGCTTTAGCAAATTACGTCAATTTGCACTGATCGGTATCCATGCTTTATTACAATAGAAAGTGTACGTTCTGCATCCACGTTTAGCACTCCGAACTTCCAACAATAGCCGCCCTTCACTGTTGCCCGGAAGACAGTGAGCTCACGAGGTTTTCCTTCCCTCCGTGAGCGAGCAACAAGAGTTCGTGCGCCAAGCAAGCATATCCAAGTGACACGTGTATCTATGCTAATTATTGTAGGAAGTATAAATATTGGGAAAATTTAGTTCAAACCTTACTTAGAACATATTGAAACTGATATCAATGCATTGTGTTTATTCAAGACACTTCTAAATATTGAAACTGATATCAGTGCATTGTGTTTATTCAAGACACTTCTAAATATTGAAACTGATATCAATGCATTGTGTTTATTCAAACACTTCTAAATATTGAAACTGATATCAATGCATTGTGTTTATTCAGACACTTCTAAATATTGAAACTGATATCAATGCATTGTGTTTATTCAAACACTTCTAAATATTGAAACTGATATCAATGCATTGTGTTTATTCAAACACTTCTAAATATTGAAACTGATATCAATGCATTGTGTTTATTCAAGACACTTCTAAATATTGAAACTGATATCAATGCATTGTGTTTATTCAAACACTTCTAAATATTGAAACTGATATCAATGCATTGTGTTTATTCAGACACTTCTAAATATTGAAACTGATATCAATGCATTGTGTTTATTCAAACACTTCTAAATATTGAAACTGATATCAATGCATTGTGTTTATTCAAACACTTCTAAATATTGAAACTGATATCAATGCATTGTGTTTATTCAGACACTTTTCTAAATAACAATTAGTTTCAAGTTATGCAAATCTTTTCAGTTTTTTTCTATTTGAATTTCATTCCTAGCGAAATAAGGTGAAAAAGATCACGTTGAAGTGGTTTGGACATGTTAAGCGGATGGGTGTAGAAAGGCTGACTAAACAAATTAATAATGCAAGCTTAAAAGTGGGAGTTGTGGTAGAGACAATCGAGAAAAGTATGGATAGAGTAAGTGAAGACAATTTCGAAAGAATGAAAGGTAAGGTCTAAGAGAGCAGGAGCTGTATGGGCGTGGAGGAGACGAAGGGAGTATGCTATAGGCGTGGAGGAGACGAAGGGAGTATGTCATCATACGAAATTTTGACGCTCGATCTATGCTTACCCCAACAGGGATATTACGTGATGGTATATATGTAACAGATATGAGCTACGTGTATATATTTTTTTTGTAAAATAAACTCATTGACTAGCGTATCGGATTTCATCGCTTTATTAATAATTTTGACCTTGTCGTTGAAAACAAAAAAATAACAAACATTTCTATTAACATAATGCGAGGCTCAAAGGTTGTGAAATATTATCATTGAATATGTGTATATCTATCGTATATTATGCGAGTTGCTCAGTTTTAAAACCCTCTTATTCAACCTCCACACTCCAATAAGAACGTAGGTAGAGGATTTTGAAAACTATCGCAATCCAGTACAAATAAATTAAATTTATTGTTTTCCGCATTTTGATATGTTGCATTTTATTAGATGATTTTTAAAATTTACAAATGATTTTTTTTAAATATAGAAATAACTGGATTTTTACTATGATGTATTATAAAATATTTACATGATTTATCAAAGGTTTCGTCTTTATTTTTGTGGAATTCCTTACTAGAATATTTAACAATAAATTACTTTGTTATTCCACTAATTACATTAATCCCCGCTACACGTGTTTCTCTACCTCCTATCCCGCCTGATGAAAGTCTCGAGATACGACAAAGTAATTTATTGTTAAATATTTAAATTAATTACCTGATTACATAATTTCAATTTTCACCGTCGATGAATTTAACACATTTTGTACAGTTTATTGAATATTTATGAAAATATTTCAAATGATTTTTTCTTTATTGTAGAGCACGCACTTGTATTTATTCCATCTATAACTGACAAGTTAGATTAACTCCGAACAGGAGGTTGCGAAGTAAGTTCCCTTGGTACCTGTTTTTTAGTAAGTGTTTAAGTCTGGTTTTCTCTTCAGATATCTGTGACATCTTTCTGGTTGATTGCAAGAGATTGCCACATGGTAATAAGCGCGTCAGGTTGTTCTGTAAACAATGGTAGCGTACTGTAATACAATACAAATAATCAAATGTATATATCTGTATTCATCATCATCAGCCTTCATTCATCAATTGCAGAGTATAGGCCTCTCCTAGGAGTTTCCAAGAAATCTGGTCCTTTTTGCTTTGCTGCCACGTAATCGCTGTTTGCTAACGTGTTTCGTCCACCCAGTGTACCTTCGGTCTTCTTACAGGCCTAGTTCTTCCTATTGGGTACCACTGGGTTAATTCATACGTCCAACGATGGTATGTTGTTCGGGCGACATGCCCAGCCCACTTCCACTTCAATCTTTTTGCGACCTCTATAACATCTTTTGTTTGGGCACGTATCCACTCATTGTATTTGCGGGCTCTTCTTTTATAACCTAGCATGCACCTCTTCATACTGCGTTGTGTTGCCTGAACATTTTATTTCATTCGCACAGAAAGCGTCCATGTTTCGCATCCATATGTAAGTACTGGTAAGATAACTCGTACATTGGCTAAATATCTTCCGTTTGAGATAGATGTGAAGATTGCTCTTGAAAATTTAGTTCAGTTGTCCAAAGGAACTGCATGCTAGTTTTGCTCTTCTATTTATTAGATTGAGAGTGCAATCCGCAAATGAAATAGTTTGTCCTAAGTTAGATAGATATATTGTTAGACTTGTTCTAGCTGCGTTATATATGTATTATTCATCTCAATAACAACACGATTTCTCATTGTGTTAACCTTGACATTCAGTTTCGTGTTATTCTGACCTTTTGTTGAAATGTTGACACGTTTCCATAATATTATTGTGTGGTGTATATTGCTTTTTTTTATATCTTAACTCATGTAGTGCCTCCCAAGGTCCTGCCGGGGTCGATGGCCTCCGTCTCCTCTGGTGTGTCCTTGTGGCCTGCAGATGTTCATCTATTCGTGTCTAGGTCACGGCGAATATTCACCACTGTTTGTTTATCTTAACATCGCTTTTAAAAATTAACACGCTATCTGGACATGATCAATTAAAAAAAAAAAACTTTTGTATAAAATTAATTTATCATTTTTTTTTGTTCACTGTGTATCATTCATCAACGTCAATCTAAGAATATGTAGAGTGGAATGTAATTAATCATTAATATATGAAAAACGTTCAATTAAAAAAAAAAAAAAAAATTATCGATTAACGCCATCCTATATTGTTAGTAAAACTTGTTACGAAATTTGAATTCTTTAGTTCAGCAACAATTTCTGGTAGTTTATATTTCCAAAAATATTTAGACTATTTTTCTTATCTAACAAGCGTTAAGCTTTGCTTATAGTATATTAACCGTTTTAATAATCGTTTGTAAAATGTCCACAATAAATGCCCCATTGATCGCAATGCAGACAAAAGTTTGGATTCTTAATATACGTAGCACTCAAAAAATATATTGATAATCAAAATGTTACAAAAATATATTGATAATCAAAATGTTACAAAAATATATTGATAATCAAAATGTTACAAAAATATATTGATAATCAAAATGTTACAATACAAAAATCTGTGTATTTAAAAACTTAGTTTTGAGAAACAGCCTTTGGAGCCTTACTCGCCTTCGTATTGGTGGGGATGAATCTCGATTTTTCAGGATGCTATAAAATGAACCCAGAACTTTTGATAACTTGTCATATATGTTTAATTACAGGGTTTACATTCACATACTGCGTTGCTGTCATTAAATGGATTAGTTATTTATGTATTATTTACATAACATCCTCATCAGAAAGATTTTTTTTTTCAAGTCGAACAATTTATAGAATCGGTGCTATATAACTTATGTTTTTCATAAATGTAACACTTACTAAGAGAGTTCCTGTTGTGGTAATAAAAAAATGTATTACGATGATTTCACAGATAGTAATATCCCATTTCACATATAGTACTATCCCATTTCACAGATAGTAATATCCCATTTCACAGATAGTAATATCCCATTTCACAGATAGTAATATCCCATTTCACAGATAGTAATATCCCATTTCACAGGTAAGTAATATCCCATTTCACAGGTAGTAATATCCCATTTCACAGATAGTCATATCCCATTTCACAGATAGTAATATCCCATTTCACAGATAGTAATATCCCATTTCACAGATAGTAATATCCCATTTCACAGATAGTAATATCTCATTTCACAGATAGTAATATCCCATTTCACAGGTAGTAATATCCCATTTCACAGATAGTAATATCCCATTTCACAGGTAGTAATATCCCATTTCACAGGTAGTAATATCCCATTTCACAGATAGTAATATCCCATTTCACAGATAGTAATATCCCATTTCACAGGTAGTAATATCCCATTTCACAGGTAGTAATATCCCATTTCACAGGTAGTAATATCCCATTTCACAAATAGTACTATCCCATTTCACAGATAGTAATATCCCATTTCACAGATAGTACTATCCCATTTCATAGATAGTACTATCCCATTTCACAGATAGTAATATCCCATTTACGTCAAAAAGAGTTAAATTAGTTTTCGTTTTTTATGTCATCACATCGCGAGAAACGAACAGATATGAAATATAAATTTAGTCATTAAAATGACTAGGTTTATTGACTATCTTTGTCAGACAAACATTGAATAAAGCAATTTTCATGACACTATTCGGGGAGATGCTACAAAGTAAAAGAATTCTCCTGGAAGTGACTTCTAAAAGTCGCTATAAAACTAAATGTTCAATATATTTTAAACAAAATTTTGTTGTTTTGAATACATTACAAAAAATAATCACGTTGCAAAATTTTGGACCGTGCATTACAACGAAGAAACAACATTAGTCTTAATGACACCTAAAACAGGCTGCAATAGTTAAATTGTTAAATGTGTTTAATTTGAACAGCACATGCCAACATAACATACTGCTGGGAAATAACATTAAGGTATAATTACTATTTGAATTCCGTGTCCAGCTTTTTAATCAAACGACTTGGACAACCTTCCCAAGCACGAAAACCTTTGCAGAATAATAGATGTGGCTCTCCATTGTAAGTTGTATTTTTTGAAAAAATGTTTTTTATTCTATTATTTATGATGACAATATTATAATGGTATCATCATCGAAAATAGTTTATAACGTGTCAAGTATGTTTTTGTCATCCGAAGCAATGGGTGTGTCTGTATCGCCATGTAGATGGATAATTCAACTTCAATTGTATTTGTACGTTTCTTCTTCTTCCCAGTGTAATACCAGGTCCCCTCAACGTTGAATATCACTTGAGAGTAGACATCTTTGTCCCCGGCAGCCCGAAAATGATCTCCAACGCCCCTTATGCCAGTCCAATCACGTATATTGCGGAGCCAGTAGATTTGCCTCCTGCCAACACCTCTTCGGCCTTTTATTTTGCCTTGGATGATCAGGTGCAGTAATTTGTACTTTGTTCCTCTAAGTACATGACCCAAGTAAGACACCTTTCGGATTTTAATATTAGTCAGCAACTCTCTATCAACTCTGGCTCTTTGAAGAACCCTTGTGTTGCTGACCATATCCGTCCAGGGTATCCGTAGAATTCTCCGGTGCATCCACATTTCGAATGCTTCCAGTCGGTTTGTACGTTTGCTGCTGTAAATTACTCAATTAAATTTTTACATACCGATATCCGTGGTCTAGTCGATAAAATACCTGTTTTTTTTACGTGGGGTTACGGGTTCGATTGTCGTCGGGACTCAGTTTTTTTTTTCTTTCAAAAAAGGTTCACCTTTTATTTTTCGCTTAACGCTTGTTTAAAACCTATTTGGTTGCTTGAAATTAATCTACCAGGTTGTATTGTATACAACGAAAAGTTAACAGTGATATTTTTTAATGTTTTTTATTAATATGTAATTAAATGAAGGGATAACATTATTTTTTTCTAGCTGGTTTTCTAATCAAAATCGTTTCCATTTCTCTGTGTTTCAAGATTTAAAAAGTTTCACAAAACTCGACATATTTTTAATTTCATGTATCGTTGGAATTGTTTTTCTAGAACTATTATGCTTATTCATATTAGTAATGCAATTATCCTTAGTGAATACATATTATATCTATTAAATAAGTTTTATTGCCTTAAAAAGTTAAGATTAAACAACACTAGATATGTTCTACGAAACGTTGTTTCTCTATTTCCTGGTATTTTGTCCTTTTCCGTGATTATCGAAGCCAATTGCTAACCGCAGATAATTATCTGTCAATGTAAATATTATACTAACGCAAATTATATGATATATTAACATCAGTGATCAAATTACGTCATTATCTAACACCAAAAGTATAATTAATATTAAACAATTCCTTTTTACTCGTAAAGCTATACAAATTATTTCAATAACTCGATTACCTCATTGCCAAATCTGACAAGTAAAATAATACAAAGGAAATTTCAAATATAAAATAATTAAACACCAAGCGTCGGTAATAATCGTCCTCAGGTATTTAACAGAATATTAATTTGACATTATTATTGTTCCTTTTGATGCGATATGAAAATCAATGCGAATTCCTCTTTTAAGCTATCTGTCTTATGTTGAAATAATTTAATTCATGCGCGTGATTGATTAATTTACGCTAAACCAGATAGTTTAATTAAATAATCGTCGTCAGGTATTTAACAGAATATTAATTTGACATTAATATTGTTTCTTTGAGTGCTACGAGTATATGAAAATCAACGCAAATTCCTCTTTTAAGATATACTATATTTGTCTTATGTTGAAGTTCATGCGCGTGATTGATTAATTTACACTAAACCAGATAGTTTAATTAAATAATCGTCCTCAGGTATTTAACAGAATATTAATTTGACATTAATATTGTTTTTTTGAGTGCTACGAGTATAATCAACGCGAATTCCTCTTTTAAGATATATTTGTCTTATGTTGAAATTCATGCGCGTGATTGATTAATTTACACTAAACCAGATAGTTTAATTAAATAATCGTCCTCAGGTATTTAACAGAATATTAATTTGACATTAATATTGTTTTTTTGAGTGCTACGAGTATAATCAACGCGAATTCCTCTTTTAAGATATATTTGTCTTATGTTGAAATTCATGCGCGTGATTGATTAATTTACACTAAACCAGATAGTTTAATTAAATAATCGTCCTCAGGTATTTAACAGAATATTAATTTGACATTAATATTGTTTCTTTGAGTGCTACGAGTATATGAAAATCAACGCGAATTCCTCTTTTAAGATATATTTATTTGTCTTATGTTGAAATTCATGCGCGTGATTGATTAATTTACGCTAAACCAGATAGTTTAATTTAACCATGGCCAACCTGCGGCCCGCGAGTTGTTTTTATAAATTATGGATATGACGATAAGATAGCTTGTTTGTACATAACTTTCGTTATAATTTTCATAAGAACTTGAGGGAGGGGCTCGAACAATCATGTTCTGAGGGTGTTAACTATGACCCTCTGCAACTCAGTCACATAATACGCATGGTCTTTATGACAAAGTCGACAGCGGACTCATCGACACGGCGTTGAACGAGAGATGTGTGTAATAATTATTATTTTAAATATTTTATGAATTGTTATACCTCTTTTTAATCAACCAAGGAATTTCCTTTGCAAAACATTATTTAACCATTCTATATAATAGACATTATGTTTCATATTTGTGCAGTTAATTTAATAAATAATTATTATTTCTTGCAATAATGAGTGGTAAAGTAGATGTAGTAAAACGATATACATACTTAACTCGTTTTTACTCGCGAGCCTTAACCTAATTCCGGTTTTGGAACGCGGCCCAAAAAGGTTGAATACCCCTGGTTTAATTAATTATTTCTATTGTTATAAATTACACAAAACACTCTCGTCAGGTTGAATTGACTTAAAAAATAGAAAAAAAAATATAACAAAACAAGTACAACCCATTTATGTTTTTTTTTACTCCGATATAATTTTACGAAAGGGACTGATGTACTCGTAAGAGCATGGCTTGAATTATTATTGAACTATTATATCGGTTTGTCTTCGATGGCACCGTAACCCATTTATTGAATGTGAGTGATAGTGGTCTCTCCTTCTAAGGATGTCTTTTATGACACTTGGGTCGCTGTTCTTGTGCAACGTGCAATGTGTAGTCGTAGTCCTTGCACTGCGATTAACTTGCATTTCAGTATAAATGGAACCTGAACTTGAAATATTTATATATTTGGAGTCGATTTTGCCATTTATATTGTTTACAAAATACAATTAACATACAGAATGCGAATTAATACAAAAATATCAAGATGTTCCAATAAAAAGTATAATACTTCTTCACACAACAGGCCAGAGCTCATAAGGCCCAGAGCCGTATGCCGCGCATGAAAAAAACAACATAATATTCATTAACGCCTTTCAATGGACACGTTTATTTATATACCTCAACATATAGTCTTTCTTCCTTTTTACTTAAGATCTTAATTAATAACAAAAAAAAAATAATAAACAATTAAGAAAAAAATGTCAATACATACTTTGGTAAAATGAAAGGATAAAACTGGAAACGCGCCATAATTTATAGTTATACACATTAAAATTTTCAACTCTAAACGTATTCTAATTAAAACAAGAAAAACCTTTAAATATAAAGTAAATTTCTGCATCAATATTCAAATCGTGTTTGAAGTATAATATTTTTATTTTATTTATATCAATACACGCAAAGATGCGTGGCACTTCAGTTTACCCAATCTCGAAGTATTCCAATATGGAGAAACTTGAAGATAACATATTATAATACGATTATTAGAGTTGCTTGTATAGAGATCTTTCAAGATATAATATTAGAGTTGCTTGTATAGAGTCGTAGTTTTTTTTTATCAATTTGAAAAAGTTATTGAAGGGAAATCCTTAAATTTGTACGATTTATCTTTTCTAACTAATCGCTAGTGTTCGCCCCTCCGTAAAATGTACGCAACTCGCTATTCTCTAGAAATTAAAAATTGTCAAATATAATATTTTCGTGACGTCATAGAGATTACGTCAGAATGACATCATAGTGTATTCCGTGGCATGAACCGGTTTCATTATTATCAAGTCCTAATCTAATCCTATGGCTTGCACATTCTGAATTCACTGCGACTTAGTCAGTTTAGCTTTCGTCATAAGGAGTACCGTGATGTGATTCTCGAGATAAAGGGCGCATTTGTCACCCAACTGCGTCACCTGACCAACTGACAGATGTTGAATTTGTACTATTTGTGGCGCCTTCTCTCGAAAACGATAAGTAGCGAGCGCGTACTTCCTCTTCTGCGGTTATCTGTTCCGAACCGCAATGCAGAGTAAATACAATACTATAAGTTCTCGTTATGTTTACTTACAATATTCTGCAACCGCACATCTGTCGTCCTCTCACATCTGAGAATATTTTTACGGCCCTCCACATTTCTTACCTAACATCTCTATGGCTCTGTGAAATATTGTATAGTATTAAACTTTCGTTGTATACAGTGTAACCTCCGTGTCGGGAAATAGGTGTCTTGCCAACTAGATACGGGGGTTGTCAATATTTTATATGTGCCCCTTAGATGACAGAACGAACGATATTACAATTCTGAATTTTTACTTTTAATTTTGTAAAGGGTCTCAAATTGAGCGGTTTTTTAATTCTTGAATAAAATACACGATTTACTTTGATTCAAAAAAAACTTTTTATTGGTCATTGAAGTATAATGTATGACATTTAAACACAAAAACAATATCCGCCAAATGTCCACCTCTTGCAGCTCCACAGATGTCCAATCTTTTGTCAAAATTTTCGATGACAGTTTGGCATAATTGCGGTTATAATTCACCAATAACGCGAATAATTTCGTCCTTCAGCTCAGGTATTGATCGGGGGTCATTCTTATAGACCTGGCTTTTTACGTAACCCCAGAGAAAATAGTCCACCGGTGTCAAATCTCATGATCTTGGTGGCCAATTAACATCACCGTTTCCGGAGATAACAATACATAAAATAATTCAACCATTTGAAAGCGTTGTTGTATTGTATACGACTCAATTTTTATAAATGTCATACATTACACTACTCAAATGTCACAAGACCCAGGCAAGTTCGCGACGCCATATCTATTTTATCCAAAAAATTTAAAAAAAACCGCTCAATTTGAAAGACCCTTTATAAAATAAACGTTAAAACGTGATGCTAGTTTGTGTTTGTTTATTATTAAGATTTTGCTGTGTACCGAACCGAACCTCACCTTAAGTATACTTGATCTTGTTATAATAACATGTAATCTACACCTCTCCATGCATGAACATAATTATAAAGGGAAATGTAAAATTACAATTCAAACTATTACGAGTATATTATCATATTGGTATACACGCCAATTTATTTTATTTTCTATCGTCACTACTAGCTTTTGTTTCAGACGCGAGAATGTGACCTTTCTTAACATACAAAGAATTTCACATAATTCCTATCTAGTTTGGATGTTGAAAAATCGATGGGATCGTGAGACGCGATTTATGGTGATGCATTGTGCAATGCCACTCGTGTTGTGTAACCTGCGGTAGTAAAATGTCGCTCGTACTACACCAGGCAACCTGCAGCGGCGAGAGAGTCTGTCTCTCTCGGAGTGCCGCTCGGCCCTGGCCCTCTGGCGGCCGGGGGGCGCGGAGAGGGCGCAGCGCGCACGCGCCACGTCCCCCGCACATGCCCCCCTCATCGGCACTTCGCGCAGTCGCGAGTCGCCACTGGATCGAGAAGTACGTCGGTCGACTGAGCGCCGTAAGCTGTATGTGTTGTTTGTGTGCCTAGTGTTAGAGGAGAGAGTCCATTTGCAAAAGAACCGTTTCTTTTGCCATCGCCCGAGTGTTTCCTGGTTGACGAGGGGAGAGTATCACAGTTGCCGAATGCACGCGGTTGCAGCGCGGCCGATCGATTCCTGGCCGAGAGAGCGGCGCGCGATGCAGGCCAAGCTCATCTCCGTGCACTACCCCTCCATCATGAACAAGCAGGACCTGCTGCGAGAGGTGGTCATGAAGTACATCGACTATTTTTGCCCGCTGTAAGTCTGGAACCTGTACCTCTCCTTTTACCTGTCGCCCAGCCGCCCTGTAGCGAGAAGATGTCTGCCGCCCTCGCCGTTTATTGTCCCAATCGGACATTTTCCCATATTCGGGATTTGTCGAGCTCTCGCTCCTGCCATGTTATTCATAGCTGCTAATTTTCATCACTTATGCCATATTATGATAATGTAACGAAACTTTTTGTATCTAAAATTAATATTATGTATTCTTATGGCCATTTTCAAAATCTTCATTTTTTTAACAAATTTTATGAACTGGAAAATGTCGATATATTAGTAAGTCTAAAATAATTGATGTAGTCAGATTAACACTCATTTTCATCATTTCTCATTGGCATGTAAGCAAATAATTAATTTAATGTATTTTTTATTTATAAAAGTGTATGTATTTTACTTTTGTGAACCGTTACGACACGACACTTGGGCTAGGCCTCTTTCTTGTTCCTTGTAACACATAATTTTACTGAAAAAAACATTTTTTAATGAGAATTTATCAGCGAGTCTCTCTAATAAGAACCATAATGATATTTTGTATTACTTCACTCGCAGTTTCCTATCATTGTTTAACATGTTAATGCAAATGTCTGAAAATACGGTTTTCTTTTCAGGCAACGATAAGTAATTTGATTTTTTAAGCTCTTATCAACTTACTTGAATGTCGTCGTTTCGGTTCATGTGTCAGTTTCCTTCCGCCCCCTACCTAGGACACTACACCTAAATAGACGCCTAATCTGACTCCACACGGTCACTACACCGCTGTCACACCGTCGACTCGGCCATGGTTTGTGGTCCCATCGCGCCACTGGCGATCCAGTATGGCCGACCATGGAAATCGATAGCGAACAAATTGGACAATCATTTTACTTTCCTACACCGCGGCGACCTTTTCTCCAGAGAAAGCTACCATAGAGCCGATTCATTACGAAACCGCCAACTCGGGAAAGTAACAAGACGGTATTGTTGTCATTTGTATTCTACAATACAACGGACCAAATACTCTACTCCAGGGTAATAAAACTCCCCTTGGGCTAACTAACTATACGTCGATATTATTTTTTCGGTTTTTTGTGTCATCGCTCTCTCCCGTCCCCATTGTGTGTGATTTGAAGGCATTAATAAAAGTAAATTCAAGGAGGCCCAACAACTTTTATGGGACGAATTGTTTTTATTGCGTGCGTTTTTTGCCCCCTCGCACCGTTTTATATCCGGCACGACTGTACCATTGGCTGGTTCGAGAGAGCGTCTGATTTTATGAGTGTATTGAGCACACTCAGTCATGTACAACAGTATGACATAGCGGATCTATAAAACTCGTATTGAATAAGGCGAGAAACGAAAACGACAATGATCAGGCGCCAATTGTCAATTAAAAATTCACAAATCAAAATAAAGACTAGCTTTAAACAAATTTATTCTCTTAGCTATGGTTTATAGTACATTATTTACATATTTTCTTGGATGTTTAAAACCAATATTCACAAAGTTGAAATATATGTAGTTTAGAATATATCGTGTTACACTTTCGTTGTATACAGCTTAACTTGGCGAGTGTATTGTAATATTATTCTTCTTCTTCCTGGCACTGTCCCAACTCATTGCCTAGGTAGGCTGTTGGGGTCGGCTCTTCTCGTTCTCAGGCTGTATATTCTTCGGTTCTGGGTGTCGCTTTCATCTAGGCCGTTCCTCTGCAGGATTTTGGAGCATTGAGTCATCCAGGAGTTATTTGGTCTTCCTCTGGACGGCTGTCGAGGAAGATCCACAGAAATGGCCTGATTTACCGTATGGTCTGGTGGTCTCCCTCTTATGTGCCCGTACCATCGCACCTGTCGTTCTTCCCGCTTACTATTTATGTCAGTGACCCCCAGGCTACCACGAATGCGTGAGCTCGGTAGATTGGTGTCGCTTTCATCTAGGTCGTTTCTCTGCAGGATTTTGGAGCATTGAATCATCCAGGAGTTTTTTTATGTTCCTTGGCGAGTGTATTGTCAAGTGATAATTTATATTTCATCAACCAACTAGACAGATATTAAAAATACCCTTATGTTAATAAAAGCCGGACCAGCACTGTCGAAAAAATTAAGCATAACATATATGTACATAACATACATAGGGAATTAGACCAGTAACCCTCGCCCATTTTAAATACTATCATTTTTATTAAGATTCACAATTGGGCGAGTATATGTAAAAAATACTCTATCAATTTTATTTAATACTGGGTTTGATCATCAAATGAGCTCTTTAGTTTAGACTTTTGTGCGTTCAATTGTAATCATATGATCTTCAAGAATATCAAATATAAAAAAACCTGCTGAACAGGTGAGTCAACCTCGAAGTCACCTAAATCGTGTCGACAAAAACAAATCGTATTTTCAAGACATTATACGATAAGGCCTGTTTTCATGGTAAGATTGCCATCGACTATGAAGTCACTTTTCCATTGTATTTATTTTTTTCTGTCTCGTAAGCTCATTAGGGGTTCAGCTAGCGTGCGTGCTTTAACCTCTACCTGCCACCATATTGCTATTGAAAAGACCCACCACTTCAACTTGATGGATCCAATTTTCGAGGTCAATATATTGAAGTCGTCTAGTTAATGATCTTCGCATTGTTCGTTATTTGGTTTTTTTTTTTCGCGAAATATAAAAATTGCGTCGACATTTAGAAATATATGAAAGAACATTCACGATCAGATTCTTATATGAGTAGGTCAAAGATATTAAAGTAATACTCGTAATGGGAGATCAAAGATATTAAAGTAATGCTCGTAATGGGAGATCAAAGATATTAAAGTAATACTAGTAATGGGAGATCAAAGATATTAAAGTAATACTCGTAATGGGAGATCAAAGATATTTTCCCCCACTCATTGACAAAAAAATATATGCCAATAGTTTACTAGAAGGCGCGCATAATTCCAGTGACATCGAGAAGCTACGAAAATTCGAAACTATATACTGAGATTTTGGTCGACACAGACTTCGGCGTTCATGACGTTAGACATCAATAATATATAACTATTCATTCATTTTGTTTCCTAAATATGTGGTTTTCGATAACTATTTTAAAAAATACCATTTTCCAAATATATATAATTTATTTTTATAAAAAAAAATGGTATTTTGACCTTCAAGTTTATAAACTGAAGATATATACTCGTATATTGTAGTTGAAAATATTTTCAGGAGTTGATAATGTGTTGAGTTGGCTTAAATGAAAGCTGACCTTTCGAAAGAGTTGCAGCCTTCATTCTCAGGGTGACCTTAAAAAAGTGTTTTATGATAATCGTTTAAACTAACTCAACACGGTAACAACTTCGAAAAACATTTTATGCTAGTGGAAAACAGTCGTAGAAATCTTTGAACATATCTGCAGAAATATTCTGATTCACATATTTTTATTTATTTATTTTCATCAACAATACGATGTAATTTACATCAATAATTAAAAAAAATACAAATATTGAGTGTTTCTTTCAATACAAAGAAAAGTAAACCTCAAATAAAAGTAATTTATTACAATTATTGTATATTAAAACTATATAAAAATACAATACAATAAAATAATTCAAATTACATATAGTAAGCAAGTAAAAGTATAAAAATTTAACATTCCATACAGTTGATTATACGATACAGGGCGGTCTCGAGTCAGGCCGCTCGTACCTCCCCACACCGAGCGTCACTCTTGACATTCACGCTGAAAGAAAAGTACAGAACAAATTTAACATTTTATAAATTCTGCAATCAGATTTCTTTTATAGCTCAACGGGCTGTTCATAGTTCATAGCTGGTTTATAGCGCAACAGTGATGCGGCTTGTCTTTATATTATGTTGTACTATAAAAATAAAAACACGTTTATTATTTCGACCTAACAGTGTATGTGTCCATAAAATATTCATTAATACAACTCTTAAAACTGCCACACTTTTGAGCGACACCGCTTCTAACGGAAGGTGCCAAGTAAGGGTTGCGTATAGCCATAGTTCGAGAAAATAGTCTCGTCGCTTCGGCCTGATTTGACCCGAGTTACCACGGTGTCTGCATTGCGTGTAGACTTTCCAAGTTTTGGCCGACACAGCACAATACAATTCGAATAAAACTGTGGGTGAGTAACGTCGCCCTGGCGATACTCAGGTGGCGCGAACTGGAACACTGATTGATCACGATAGACTGACTTGAATTGGGAATAGTCCATTTGGATACCATTCCGAATGTGGAATGAACACAAACATTTTATTTATTTAGAAATTACCATTATTTATTAGGACTTTCGATACGTCTTTCGTGGACGTGAAAAAAGTCTGAAAGGAGCCGAATAAACGCTCTATAAATGTGTGCACTGAGAAGAGTACATGGATTGAAAATACCATATATGACAGAATATGGAATGAAGTGATTAGGGGTGAACGTGAACGTAAGGCTGATGTATTGAGTAAAATTAAGAAGAGCAATCTGAATGGTTTGGGCTTATAGAACTAAGAAATGATGAAAAACTAACAAAACAAATATATAGTGCAAGCGTGGGTGTAAGACGTGGTAAGGAAGCCCAATAAAATGATGGGTTAGATCAAGTGAATCTTTTGAAAGAAGAAAACGTTGAAAGTCACAGGAATGGTAAGAATCGTATGAGAAGGTGTAAATGTATAGATGTGGAAAATGCGAAGTCTGGTGATCTATCTTCTCTGCCTACCCCGACAGGGAGATTAAAATTATATTTTTCTTAAATATTTAAAAAAATTCTAGAACAAAAATGTTTAGGCAACAGTATCTCTTGAAAGATCTTTCTAAACTTGTTTTATATACTTTTCTTTGTATAAGAACAACTTTGCGGGTTTATTTTGCAATGTGTCAATTTCATCCGACCAACCGGTAAATGTTTAATAAGCCTTAAGTGAAAACCAGACTGGAACTCTTTTAAAAAAAATCAGGGAACTAACATGAATCGAACCCGCAATCCCCAGCCTGGAAGACACATACTATCGACTATGGCATGGAGGTAAAAAAAATTAAACTTCGTTGTATTGTTAAGGGCTCGAAATGCGAGTGGATGTAGAATCTCAATTATAACCAAAATTAACATAGTAAAAAATCCATCAAAAGTTTCGGCGTTAACTTTGTGGAACTCCATGTTGGAATATTAAAAATAAATAACTGTTATTTCATAATTATATTAATCCCCATTTCACGTGTTTCTACCTCCTATATCTAGACTCTCCAGGCGAAAAGCTAAAGAGGTAGAAGAAACATGCCGAGCGGGGATTAATGTAATTAGTGGAATAACAAAGCGAATTGATTGTTAAATATAAAGTAAAAATCGATTGATTTTATTAAAGTCGGGAGCGTTTTAAAAGTATTTTCTTCGTTATAAAATATCTTTATCATGTTTTCTAAAATGATGAAATCTAAATCTAGGAATCCTCTTACGGTGTTTTGATGTCTGTCCTGTTACTCGTGGATTTCCGCCCGCTTCTCTCCAGAAATAGAATTGGGAGAAAGAAACGCAAATGTGAAGCGCTTTATTCTATCATAAAACCAGTAAATCGACGGAGGTTAAAGTCATTTTTAGAATCGGTAGCATCGTTAGAACATTGACGTGGGATCTGCATTTTTTTCCGAAAAAAAAAATGCTTTCGAAAGAGTTTGAGAATATTATAAATACAACGAACGAGTTACCCAGTCCGAGAATTAATAAATTAATCTTGAATCAGATTACATCTTAATGACCCGTTTTATTGCTTTGTTTTCAGAAAGCGTATTTGGCTAGATAGCGTCTGGTTGAAGTTAGATTTACGTCCGAAATTAACGTAAAGTCTGTACGTAAAGTCCGTACAGACTTTACGTCCGTGGCGTTGGAACAATTAAAATATCACTTCTGATTCATTTTGTTGTCTAAATAAATGCATATATTCTGTTTTTAACGTATATCTCAACAAATGCATATCTTCTGTTTTCAGCGTGTATCTCAATTAATGCATACCTTCCGTATATCTACGTATACTCGTATTTCAATAAATTTATATGTGTATCTTCTGTTTCCAACGTATATTTCAAGAAATACATTCGTATGTATGTATTCAATGTACGAGTATATCAATATATGCATAACTTATGTTTTCAACGTTCGTGTATATTTCAATAAATACATACTCGTACATATCTACTGTTTTCAACGTATATATTAAGAAATACATTCTTCTGTTTTCAGCGTATGTCTCAATAAATTAATATCTTCTTTTTTCAACGTATATCTCAATAATGTCTATCTTATGTTTTCAACGTACTATATATCTTGATAAATACATATCTTATGTTTTCAACGTATATCCTCTATTTTCCAACGTACATATATTATATATACACTATATCTCAATAAATATATGTCTTCTGTTTTCAATGTATATCTCAATAAATACCTGTCCTCTGTTTTCCAACGTATATCTCGATAAATATATATATTCTGTTTTTTATCGTATATATCAACAAATACATTATTCTGTTTTCAACGTACATCAAAAATGCACAATTTCTGTTTTCAACTTATATATCAATAAATGCGTATCTTCTGTTTTCAACTATATCCTATATTTCAACAGTATCATGTCTATCGAGTGGAAAATAATATTTTTTTACACCGTTTCCTTTCCAACAGTTTTGTATGAACGTTAAAATCGGATATCGGCTATTATTTCGTAAGATCAAACCTTGGTTACGAAGAGTTATTCAACACAATCCGTATAGCAATTACCGTTCATTTCAAACCAATCTCAGAATCATACGTGAAGAAACAATAATAATTGTATTCTCACCGAAGTCACAGACTGTTTCGGTTCCAAATAGTAATTTCAATATATTTTGCCCGCAATTATCTGTCCTTGGGCTCGTCGAATCAAAGCTCTATCCACGGTCATCAATGAGCCCAGCAACCGAAACCAGGTCATCAAAATTGTGTTACATTCACGATTAGTATCTAATTAACGGCCTCATCATCGACAAATACGGTAATCACAGTTCAAAATGCAGAATCTGCTATCTAAAAACAAGATGGGCTTTAAATTAATGGTATTTGTGATGTATCTTGACCAATCAGAATTACAGGGTGATTAATGCGATATATATTGATGGAGAACTAATACATGTGAAAAAAAATATTAACTGAGTTTTATACATACATACATACCATTACGCCGTCTCCCTGTCGGGGTAGGCTGAAAGGATAGCGCCAGACTATCTTATCACGACCCATCTTTCGCATCTTCTACGTCCATACGAGTACACCTCATACAGCTCCTATGATTTATCTGGCTTTTTAGATTTTATCTTAAAAATATATTATATTTACTCAGTTTTATACATAAATACCATCACACCGTCTATCTGACGAGGTAGACAGAAAGGAGCGAGCGCCGTACTTTCCTATCACGACACATACAGATCCTATGATTTATCTGCCTTTTTACATTTGCTTCTTTCAAAATATCATACATGATACCAATCGAGCTTTATAATGGCATATTTCCACACAATATCGTATTGAGGAGTTTTTTTTATAAAGTGGTCGTAATAAAGCGAGGAGGGCAAATGAATGGCATAAAACGAAACGTTACCCAGTCCAGTTCTCATATCTTAATTTTCTTTCCGTATTTTCTAACTATTTAATCAGTTAATAATTGTCATTATGTTCATTGAGAAACTTGCACTCTGTTACCTCTTTAAATATTTGCTGTTGAACAGTCCTGAATATTTATTTTGAAAGATTTTCACTAATTTGTTTTCGGTTATAACTTAAGTATCGATGTGATAATACAATCAGATGTGCTTCATCCTTATATTTTTTAAGAAAACTCTAAAGAAAGCATTATTTATTATTTAAAAAAATACCTTTTCTCTAACTCCTATACAAGTATCTGCCTTGTCCCTTTTTTTCTTGAGATGTACGAGTATATTTTAAGTTTCGTTACTTTTACTCTAATATTATATTAATCGCAGTTAAACACACGCCCATGAATACCGATAATAATTTTGTAACAAGAGCTTGTCGACTGTAAGAAATTGATTTGAAGCAATAAATAAAATAAGAAACGTTTTATTAATTCAGTTGTATGAGGTCTCGCAGTTTTACCGCATGGTTTGGCTTATGAATCCGACGTTTCTAAAACGTTGCTGTTTTAATCTTCAAAGTTTGTTTGTAGTCAGCTTCTCTATAAGTTTGCAGCCAATTTCGGCACTCATGGCGAAGTTGACCAGCCCTGAAAGTGAAACCTGTAACGTTTTCGAAACGTCGGCATCATAAGCTATCCACGCGTTACGGCATTCCATAACACCTCACAACTGGTACTCAGAACTGCAAAAGTCTCAAAAAATATTTACTAATTCCTTTAAAAATAACATTTGTAAACCGTTTGAATAATGCATCAAATATTTTTAATTTTTATTCTTATTTGAAATTTGTATATTCACTTCACGCAAATCGCTTCACGTAATTTAATAATTCGTTATATATTACATGAAAATGTAAAAGAGGCAAATAAAGATGGAAGTTTATCACTTTCCGGGCCTCATAAAACAGTGTCGTATTTTTTGCCCGTACGACCAGCTCGCCCCGGGATTTGATGTCCGAAGCCCGCATATTTGGGCGATCTACGCCGTTACATAAATGCAATCGCAAATTCCTCCCATATAGTAGAGTATTCAAGGTCCACAGGTGATCGTCCTATGCCTCCCACGCGACCAATCCGTGACTACTAAAGCTGTTTTAGATTTTACAGTGAATACTCGATTTAGCGAACTAACAAATGAGCGGAGAGTTTTTCATTAAATCAGAAACACATACTTGTACAATATATACTATAATAACAGAAGAATCAGAAACACATACTTGTACAATATATACTATAATAACAGAAGAATCAGAAACACATACTTGTATATACTATAGTATAATAACAGAAGAATCAGAAACACATACTCGTGTTGAAATGCACATCTTAGCACCTGTTAAACATTTACACTATAACAAATTTCTATCTTTATCCATGTTAGTTTGTATCTAGTCATTAAACTGTTAGTTTGAACATATAATATATGCACGTACATACCTTCATGCCGTATCTGTGTCGGTGTAGGCAGAGACGATAGAGCGACAGACTCCTATCTAGATACACATCCTTAGATCCTTCTACATCCACACAACTTCTACGATTTGTCTGACTTTCTACATTTCCTTATTTCGAAGAATTATTAACTTATTTTTCTCTAAATATCCTCTCCTCTCCGGAGGTTGCCGATCATCATGGCCATTTTTATCTTTGATACGGCAGCTCTAAATAAGTATACGGTACCACAACGAAACCACTCCCTTAAGTTTTTCAACCAGGAGATGCGCCTTATTTTGCCTTTAATATTCCCCTGCAATATCAATTGAATAATTCTTATTTATTTTCTTCTCGCAGAATTATATTTAGTAAAATGTATAGGTGTATTTTAACGTTCAATGTGTCTATTTTTATGTTAAAAACGACAATTTAAGATATATTCGAATACCTTTCGAGAAATATAGTGTTGAGTAATTAATGCAAAAAACATTAATATATCACTCGCGGGGTTTGTTTAAAAAAATCTTATTTGTTCCGAGGAGAAATAATCATTATTTCACGTTGAAGTAGCAATATTCTTATAATTTGGTGATTCATTAGCTTTAAGGCTGAGTTCTTTGATTTTGCTTTCTTTGAACAGCACAATTCAACGATCTAATAATATTCTCGGTATTGGAAAAAAATAATTCTAGTTTGGTCCGTTAGATCTATGGTCTTCTGTATGCCGTGTTTACACACTCGGCTGTGATACATGCTATACGTACGAGTATATTGCATACTGTTGAGTTGGCGGCCTGTTGTATTTCATTGTACGCTTTACCGAGAATCTTGGGCGAGTTTCTCGCGACAAACACAAAGTTTACACAGAATTTCCGTCGTGAAGCATTGTTTGCTTTTTAGATGATCAAGCATCGCCGATGTCATATTTGCTCGTTTATTAACGCGATTCTCGCTTTAGTCTGTTTGTGTGTCTCAAACATACGTGTATTTTTCGCAAAAAAAGTTTTAAGCGACATATTCGTATATTACACTTTCATTGTACACTATACTGCCCTCATAAGCAAAAACGCAGATAATGGCAAAAGTTAAGTTTTGAGAAAACTACACTTTTATGTTTTTCATTGCTGCTTAAAAATGTCGCGATTCATGAACAAAAAAGCTGTAAAATGTGATTCATAAGCAAAAACGCAGCAAACGCATAGGCACTTGCTGTTTTTTTTTGCTTATGAATCACAGTTTATTGTTTTTTTGCTTAGAAAAACCTAGTATTTTGTAAAATTAAAAAAGACATTATGTCGATTTTTGGATTGAAATAAATGGTTTTCTGTTTGTTTTTTTTTATGGATTATGGTTCAGAATTTGATATGGAATATTGCCTCATACTTAGTTAAATTTCTGATTTTTTTCCCGTTAGCTGCGTTTTTGCTTATGACGGCAGTATACGACCTTGTGGGTTTATGCCATATGGCAATATCTTCCAACCATCTTATTTTTTCATATAATTGGCAATCCACCACTTGGATGATTTTTGCGCCACAGATGTTTAAGAGGCTTAAAGTCAAAACTAGACTGGAACCGTTTTTAAGAAGTGTGGGTTATAATAGGCTTCGAAATTCAAACTGAGGACGACCCCCGGACGGGAAGAAAGGCGTCTTACTAACTTGATCACGTAGGCCGTCGTTAATATCGGAGAATAATAAGTTTATTGCAAACGTCATTTAAGCAATTACTGAGTCACACACATATATACTACCTGGATCAAAAAGTTTTAGGACTTTATTCATAAAATCGAAAATACAAGTTTATTCATCAAAATCGATATGGTCCCTTTCAAAGTACACCCCATCGACTGCAACGCACTTACGCCAGCGCTTGATCCAATCCTTGAAACACCGCTGGTACTCAATTTTCAGTATGTCCATCAGAGCCGTCTACGATTTTTTCATGACATCCTCTCGGGTGCTGTAACGCGTTCCGCGAACGGGTTTTTTAAGTCGGTTGAACAGGAAAAAGTCGCAGGGAGACAGATCAGGTGAATTCGAAGGCTGATGCCATTTTCAAACTCGTAAAAAAATCGAAAACACGCACAAAGGTAGATGTACTCAGTACAGCGTAACTTTTACTGATGTCATTTATAGTTTGCATGTACTCGTATATTATATAAATAAACGAGGTACACTCTTTGGATATTTCTTATAAACTCTGTTTTGTGGGTTATAACTTTTTAGCATGAATGCTTAAAACTATGAGTCATATTTTTATACAACTTTTACGTTATCTTGAAAATAAGCTGAAATGAATTATTGTTCCTCGCATTAATGTGATTAACTTATTTAAACACGATCTTGACATTAAACACACTCACTCGCCGGTGTTGAAAAGAATTACGATGTTTTTCAAAGAAAGAAAGACTCGTAGTACATACCAAACGCTCTCTATGTTTGCTGTTCATTTATTTATTCTCTTACCTTTTAATTTGCATTTTTATTCTCTACGTACAATTTGTTTATTTCGTTTTTCTGTTTGTGTGTAACAATTAGTACAACATGTCTTAATCCTAATTGGTTCAAAGAAATTGCCTTATGCAATAAACGTGCCGATTGTGTTGCCCTGCAATGAAGTACCAAATAAATAAATTAATTGTGTCTTTGAAAGAGAATTCAAATATTTATTTGAGACACGCAATTACACAAACCATGTGCTATATCGGTTATCTGGAAATTGTGGAAATAACAACTCAATAAATTGAGTTTTCTCGAACATCTCTCCTTGAAATTTGTTGCATGCAATTTTCAACACTGTTTGATTTTATTTTCATAATATCAAAATTTTATTTTCATAATACTTCTTCTCTCTGGCTCCATCCCAACTCACTGTCTGCGAAGACTGTTGGGGTCAGCTCTCCTCGTCCTCAGGTTGTATGCTCTTCTGTCCCGGACTACGTTCCCCAAGCCGTGCCTCTGCATCATGTTATCTTTTTGCACCACCCATGAATTCTTTGGTCTTCCTCTGGTTGTTATTCGAGGAAGATCCATGGAGATTGCCTGATTCACAATGTGATCGGGTGCTCTGCGTCCAACGTGCCCATACCGTCTCAATCGCCTCTCCTTCATTTTGCTGTTGATGTCTATAACACCTAGGCTTCCACGAATGCGTGAACTTTTTATTTTGTATCTTAGGGACACACCAGCTGACCATCTTAGCATGCGCATTTCAGCAGTTTCTAGTTGCCTAGAGTAAGAGTTAAATTTTCAAAATACCTAAGTGCAATATATTATAGATTTAAGTTTACTGGTAGAATCTCGCTCATTAATGTGAGGAAGTTTTTCCTTAATATATGGGGTAAATTTTTATTTCATTCGACATTTCCACTTAAGATGCGCATGTATTTCATATTTGATTTCATTCGACATTTCCACTTAAGATGCGCATGTACAATATTTCATATTTGATTTCATTCGACATTTCCACTTAAGATGCGCATGTACAATATTTCATAGTTGATTTCATTCGACATTTCCACTTAAGATGCGCATGTATTTTATATTTGATTTACTTGTATATAAAAAAAAAGATGTTAATATTTTTCTCAATTAGTACATGTCTTGACAAAATACATTTTTAGCCATCACTAAAATTATGTTTCTTAAAAAAAATTATCTATTACTTTTTTAAAATTCATAACAATTATTTTTTGTGTTTATAAGATACAGGGAAGAAATTTTATTTGTTACTTAAAAATAGTTTGTAAAAATAATTTTTTTAACAGGCAGATACTTTATAAATTGTTAAAAACATAAATATTACAATAAATCGTTGAGATATACATTTTGAAAAAATCTTCTAACTGAATATTTCTCACTTGCGCCTATCAAACGTACATACACACCGTATCAACTCAAGCGTGTTAACTTAAAATCTTAATTAGGCTGATTCAATACTACAAGCTAGGACCCAAAAATTCTCAGAACTTTCTTTTTTTGCCCCCTGCAAAGTAGCTTTCTTGAGATGCGGTGTATATTTTTTCCCTGTTCTCCCGTGCTGTAAACTGAATATGTCGTTTGACAATTTTTTTCCTCGGGGACGATTTCATTATTTCACTGTCTGAATTTTCGTTAATTCGTAAACGAAAATTTGGACGTGATACAAAAACTACCCATATTTATAAGATCTCGCTCCCATATTTTTTACCAACACAAAACAGTTGTTACCCAATGAGCGTTTCGGCAAGTACGAGTAACTTTCTCCCGTGCTCCTGTCCGTTCCGCTCCGTTTGGTGGTGAAGGCAGCGCTTCGCGTATATCCGCTTCGAACATCCTAATTTCTCTGCTGGCCGGTGTGGTGTACACACTCATCTTTGTTCCATTCGCAGTCACTCGGGGCGAATAAAAAATATCAAGCCAGTTATGTATGTTTTATATAAACGTGTATCATGGAAATTCCATCTTCTAAAAAAATAATTATGTTATTGTACATACTATACAGTCATTTTGTGTTTTTATACGTAAAATTTTTAATTAAATTGAAAATTATGTTGAACGTAGTCTTATTATTTGTAGCCAAGCATACCTATTTATTTTTATTTTTTGTAATTCATTTTTATCAAACACTGTTTATTCCACTTTTTTGTAACGGTATAACCCTACCGGTTTCAAGACTTTCATCTCATCTTCAGGGAAGCACAAACAAGACTAAATTATGTTCGAACTGGTACCGATATACACGCTTCAACGGTTGGGGGCTGAGGGGTGAGGGAGGCATGGGACGATTTCGGTCAAGAGCGGAGAGATTTTTGGGATATAACTGTTCTTCATATGTTCGGATCGATGTACTGTAACCGTTGAAGCGTGTATATCGGTACCAGTTCGAACATAATTTAGTCTTGTTTGTGCTCCCCTGAAGATGAGGTGAAAGCCTTGAAACCGGTAGGGTTATACCGTTACAAAAAGTGGAATAAGCAGTGTTTGATCAAAATAAATTACAATGTCTTTAAACCTCCACAACGTTAATACCTTAACTATAAACAACATATTTCTTTTTTAATTAAAGTAAAATCAATAAAAAACTTGATATCTGTTCTAAATCTATTGTTACCGCGCGTATTTTTTTTCTTTAACCTAGATCAAGCATAATTTACATTCCAACGGTTTTAAGTATATTTTTTTCTGAGAATGCTATTCAAATAATTATCTAGGCAGTCCACGATTCAATCGAAACTGCACTGAAATCTACTTGTTGACTGTTTTCAATTTTCAAATGTATTTGTACTTTGTAATTTGTTTTATCAAACACTGTTTATTCCACTTTTTGTTTTATCAAACACTGTAAAAGTGGAATAATCAGTGTTTGATGAAACAAATTACAGTGTATTTAAACCTCCACAACGTTAATGCCTTAACTATAAACAATGTATTTGTACTCTTGACGAATGAAATGAAACGACCAAGTTTGACTAGAAAGAAAGTTATTAAATTTTAAAAAGTATATATTCATTCCGTAAGAATGGCCAGGGACAGTATACCCCAAGCAAACAGACCTCCAGGACGACCTCCCAAAAGATGGAAAGACAGCTGGCAGTCGACGTCGCAAGAGGCAAACAATGACGCAGGACCATAACAGGCCAACAGGCCTAAAATAAGATGAAGAAGAAGATATATATTCATTCATTTTGGCATAATCAAGCAACTACACACATATTTTCAAGATTTAAAACGAGTTCTCGAGCATGTCTCTCTGTTAAGATATATAAAAATCTACATCTCTCTCTCTCTCTCTCTCTTTCTCAATTCTGGATACGCACAGTCTTGAGCAGTGTGGGCACACTCATCCAGGCGGCATCTGGCGATTCGATGCTGGCTGGGTGTGACTTTTCGCTGTATATACTTTTCCGTATCGCGGAAAAAACACAACAACATCAATAGTAGAACTGAAATATTCTGATGATAATGTCTTGCTAACCGATTTAGAAGAATAAATAAACCTCCTCATGAACCTTTCATCAAACTTATCTGTCCTTCGGTTTCAACATTAACGCAAACAAAACAAAAATACTACATGTAAAAAATATTGAATTATAATACTAACTATTTTTCAAGACCATCGTGAAGCATAGGCTACTTTGCATATATTTATTTGTTCCCTGTGTCTGCGTTTACTTTTCTGTCGATGTTTATGACTCGAGGAAGTCATTGGATCATGACCTCCAGTTTTATGGGGCATTAAAGCATCGGCATGGTGCACTGTGAATCCTTAATCACGGGTTATTTCTTTGAAATCGCCAGCGCCTTCGGCCTTACAGACTAAACAAAACGTATTTACATACATGGACGATGTTTATTTGATTATTATGTTTCGCCAAATTTAGCCAACACTTAAATAATGTAACGTGTATATCAAATAAACTGTGGCTTAATGTACCTATATTAAATTGTGGTTGTAAAGACCACCCGTGCGTTGTAATTAGTAGATACACAATAGGAAAACCTCAGTTGTCTTCGGTGTCTTCAGACATGGGTGTTAAAAATATTTCTGAATGAATTTTTATCTCTCTCCAGTTTTCAACATTAAACACCAACTAGCCTTTTTTCTTTGTTTTTTTTAATGAAATCAGTTCCATAAAAAAATCCATAGTATAAAATACATATTTAGTGTGAATGCAAAATTTCCAGCTTTTTTTATTTATTAAGTCGATTTCTCGATCAATTTCGATACAACAAGCATAATATATCTGACTTCTGCTTTTATTTTACCTTTCAAAAAAATATAGTAGTGATTTGTTGAAATGTGAGTAATTTCTTTGAGAGCCTATAATTTTCAAAATTGGGGCAGTCAGACTAGAGCGCTGGAACACGTCACACTTCTTAACGTTCTTTTGATATATCACGACATTAGCATTCACAATATTCGCGGTATATATTAAGGTCATAAATGTTATAAGAGCTTTATAAATCTTAAAAGCATTTAAGACTACAATTTGATCTGATCGCAGCAACAATTCTAAAATATTCGTGTTTTCTCACGCCCACTATATCGTTAATACTACGAGCGTAGAAGTAAAACTGGGCATTGCAGGTGGCGGGCCGAGCAAGCTGCAGCAAGCGAAACTCGCATCCTGTCGCTTTTCTGCAACTTGCCAATTTACAATATCACAATGGACAGACTCCATTGCATAATGTAGTTCGTTTTCATCGTAAACAAAACTAACTTATTTTCATTCGCTGTTACGTATAGTTTTTAATCAAGACGAAAATACAAATACAATTCGCAATAAATGTTGCCATAAACGGTTATATCACTTTTACATAAATGCAAAATTTCGTTTTGTAATATTTAGAATGTGAAGCGTATTGTCTACGCATTTTAGTTCCATTATCCGCTTTATTCGCATCTTTTGTAGCACGACTTGAAAATGTTATGTAAGGAACAACTTCAATTTTGTACCATGACTGTTGAAAATAGGACGAGGTACAAGTGTATGGACGTGACAGAAACGAAGGAGTGTGTGCCAGGATAGAATGAAGTAAATATCTGTTCTCTCTACCTACCCCAATAGGGACATCATGGTGTGATGATCTGTAAACTTTCTCTAAAAGGTTCTTACTACAAACAAGGTTTTCCTCCTCAACAAAGTTTACAGCACTTGTATCGAAGTTTTAATAAGACTGTTGTAGGGTACTATTTATTCTGTAACAAAAACAAACTGTTATGGAGGCGTCTACTTCTTCTTCTTCTTCCTGGCACTGTCTCAAGTCATTGCCTACGTAAGCTGTTGGGGTCGCTTTCATCTAGGCCGTTTCTCTGCAGGATTCTGGAACATTGAGTCATCCAGGAGTTCTTTGGTCTTCCTCTGGACGGCTGTCGAGGAAGATCCACATCCTGTTCCGCATGTTAGCGGCGGCTCACAAATGGTGAGTGTTGGCAACTCGACGTATTCGGGTAATAGTCGCATACACCATCTCTAAATGGGTATCCAGGCTCATTAGTTGAATCCGATAGTTGGCCATTAACGGCCAATGATAACGGATGCAGCCCTAGTTAGTTGGGTCACTCTGATCGAACGTCTGACGACCATCGGTGGATAAAACATATACAGTCAAACAAACCAAAGCTTCATGGAAAAACGTACGCAAAGATGCACTACCCTGTCTGGCAGCGAGGGTGATTCTCCCCTCGGCGACCCAGACACTGACATAATGTCAGGGCCAGCTTGCAATATTCCAGGGGCAAGCAAAATGAAGCAGAGGAAAGCCAGTCGTTCAAGGTTTGAAAAGATAAGAGCCATAACTTGGAACCTGGGAACGCTTACAGCATGGAGGCGTCTACATTTTCAAATGAATTCAATATCTCGAATATTTGTTATAATATTGTTACATAATGCATATAATTTACGCTGTTTCACGATATCTATGCAGAATAATTACAATAACGCAATGCTAACTAATCGCTTAGATTGCATGGTTTAACAATTATACGAGTATGGTACCCAAGCTGGGACTTTATTGTTTCTCATGATCACTCATTCGTTTCAATTGCACCCAGATATAAAATTTTACATCACAGTAAATTTTACAACGTTTCATCTGTGCCGCTTCGAATCGCTTTGAATTAACGTTTCTTTAGAGAGTTTGCTTTTGAACTTTTAACGAATTTGATATTTTCAACAAATTGTGACATGTCATCTCCTCATCTAGAGGATACAGAGGAAAGTTAAAAACGTTTCTTATTACGAGAAGTCATAAAAGTACCAGTGAGATTGTTCACAATTAATTACTTAAAGGCACCAATGTCTAAATCATCATCTCTAACTGAGCTTTGACTACTAAAAACTGCTTTAGGGTTTTGTATTTGTACCTAGCTCCAGATGACTTATCGTTTTGCTATATTACTGTGTAAACAGTGCATATATCTATTCAAACCTCACAGATACATAGCATTGTCAGTCCTGATGGTACGGCGGATAATATATAACTAGTTGCAACCCGTGAAATATTCACGGAAGTAAAACAAATTCTACATTTATGAAAATATATATTCATAAATGTAAAATTTGTTTATTTATATAATTTATACATCGTCCCCTTTTACACCGGTTAAAAAAATGTTAGCTAGGTATTTAAAATTCGTTCAGTATCACGGACCCACCGAGATTCAAATTTCGAATTACTTTCGGAGAGAATCCAAGTATTCCTCTCTCGCTCTCTTGTATTCAAAATTCAATTATCGTATTCTTTCTTTGACCACAACCATCGTATGGGTTTCGGCCTATTTGTACTATGATACCTGTCATTAACATCGCGATTTCATCCCTTCTTCTTGCCCCAATCCCAACAGATATGAGTAATTTATATGCGCTTATTAGCTGTTTTTTTTTATAAATTAAATTTTACACGTTTCTTTTGAGGTGATATTTTATTATGAAACAAATTTAGTCTTCTACAAAAGCGCTTTGAGGATGTGGCAACACTCGATAGAAGTGCTTCTTAATTTAGTCTTCTACAAAAAACAAATTTAGTCTTCTACAAAAGCGCTTTGAGGATGTGGCAACACTCGATAGAAGTGCTTCTTAATGCTTCTCCATTATCTTTTCAATATTGTATTTTTATCCCGAAGCTTTTAATTCGATATCCGCGTATATTTATAAGTAGTGTCTCATCCTGAAACTATTTTCAGTCTCTTTCAAAGTGTCTTTGGGGATTACGTAACAGATTTTATCGCAAATATTATTTTATTCATTATATAACAAATGTCTGTATTTGTATGTTGTGTTGTTTTAAAATTAATTTCCCAAATATTTTTCTCTTTCTTATATGCGTCATAGTGCAGTATCTTAAATCTAAAATAAATAAAAATTATATTTTTTCTCTCGAGTGATTTATCACATATGACATGGTTGTCGCATTTTTATATTCTTTAATCGCTGTATAAATATTTTCGATGAAAACTTATCATATATTTTTCTTTCTTTTTCAGCGCATCCGGGACGAGCGCGGTGGCCATCGATAACAAGATCGAGCAAGCTATGGTAAGAATGATTTTTTTTTAAGGTTTTTATTACTTTTATTTACTGACCTTTATGATACAAAAATAAACAATTAAAATCAAGGAAGCTGCGTAATTCCCGTTCAATAGGAAAAAAAGCAAACCTAACGAACATGACAAAACCAACACAATAAAAAAGGTTTCTGTTCAATTTAATGAGGAATTTACAAACCACGTTATAGGAACCTGGAGCTAAAATTTAACGTGCATTGAAACGTAGAATTTAGGAACATTAGGGAACATAAAGCTATAAGCAAAAATAAAACAGTAAAATCAACCAAAGAATGCAAAATAACTGAACCCTTATATATATTTTGATTCAATAGTTCGTTCACACACACTTTTCCGCTGAAATATGACCCCAGTTAGACCTAAAAGTTGAGC
The DNA here is from genome assembly GCA_949825065.1 of Odontocerum albicorne. Lineage (NCBI taxonomy): Eukaryota > Metazoa > Arthropoda > Insecta > Trichoptera > Odontoceridae > Odontocerum > Odontocerum albicorne. The sequence continues at coordinate 53,485,891 of OX463839.1, read as the reverse complement.
CAAGTTATTTTCTGAACTGAGCCAAGAGCCTTGTTGTAGAAGGTAGAAACACGTGTCGCGGTAATAAAGTGTTATTAGTGGAATAACAAAATGATTTCTTGAAGTATTACAATTTTTTCTAGTAATAGAGCTATATTTTTAACAAACTACTATATAATCATGAAATATGCATTAAAAATTACATGTTTCTTTACTTATTGGATATTTATTATCCTTTTAATTTTATCCAATTCATTGATTCGTATAGTGCTCTTTAATTCATCCGAATTGGTGATACAAACATATTAAAGAGCGTGGTTAGGAAACATCTTCGGCTCCATTAATCGAATATTTGGGCTTGAATCAATGGATGAGGCATGGAGCTTGTTCGTTTTCGCATTTTATTTGAAATACCACCTCACGTGAAGAGGCAACAACACTCGCAGACATCTAGCGCGTTAATATTGTTACCTGACGAACTCTTATCAAAGAGAGACCTCTTTTTTTATTTCACCAATCACAGAGGCCAAATTTCTTTTTGCGAAAACCAGATATAATCTGTTGTAAAGCCTGAATTAATATTTAAATTAAATTCATGTATTTGTTTTAAATTATCCATGTTGGAAAAAAGTATTGAACTTGACTTAAGCATATAAAAATCGACCGTCAAGAAAAACTTATGCGTGCTGCTTCTCGGCCCGTTAACTGAAAATGATCTAGAACTTTTTTTAACACGTTTTAATCATGCGTAACAATATAAAATTGTTAAATTCCTATTCGTTTGTTAACAATTCGCTTTACACATTTTTTTTTCATTAATTTTCTTTCGTGTTGGTGTCATGCACGAGAACGTATCGTATTGGGCTGGACTTCCTAATAGGAATTCCGTATTGCGGCATAATCAATAGCGACACTATTCTCACACGCTGTTCGCACTATATTAGCTATCTGTGTATGTTACGCTTAATCCTATGGGAATTCTTTTCCTTTTCCCTGTACACTTTTTTTGTAAGGGTAGAATAGTTTTTCTTTTCTTTAATGATATTACTCGTATTTTCGGAATTTTGTAGCTAAATAAACAATACGTGATTCAAGATTATTCAAATGAATTAGTTGAAGCTTTAATGTATTTTTTTTTATTTTTCTATTGTGATTGGTCATTCAAGATTATTCAAATTAATTAGTTGAAGCTTTAATGTATTTTTTTAATTTTTCTATTATGATTGGTCATTCAAGATTATTCAAATTAATTAGTTGAAGCTTTAATGTATTTTTTTTTATTTTTCTATTGTGATTGGTCATTCAAGATTATTCAAATTAATTAGTTGAAGCTTTAATGTATTTTTTTTAATTTTTCTATTGTGATTGGTCATTCAAGATTATTCAAATTAATTATTTGAAGCTTTAATGTATTTTATTTAATTTTTTTATTGTGATTGGTCATTCAAGATTATTCAAATTAATTAGTTGAAGCTTTAATGTATTTCATTTTATTTTTCTATTGTGATTGGTCATTCAAGATTATTCAAATTAATTAGTTGAAGCTTTAATGTATTTTTTTTTTATTTTTCTATTGTGATTGGTCATTCAAGATTATTCAAATTAATTAGTTGATGCTTTAATGTATTTTTTTAATTTTTCTATTGTGATTGGTCTCTGCCCATTCAGTAAATGTTTATTATCGTTAAATTATATTCACAACACAGGTGTTACATTAATATTTTTTTTATTACAATATTTCTACGGAAAAGGTTTATCCAATGACACCCAATAAGGCATGAGTTTTAGTAAAATCACATCTTATTATGTATCCGAAAATACTGTAGTTTATTTTTTAAGGTAACAATTTTAAATTTTGCGTCACACATCAAAATTTATGACAAAATGAATCTTCATCCAGCGCGATTTACACCAGAAAATCGAAATTTTCTTAATTTTTTTATACCTGGAGTTGACAACCCAGCCAGTTGCAAGTGCTTTCACAGAAAGTTTCGAATGCAGTAAAATTATTATTTGACGCCACTAGATCAGAGAAGTCAATCAAACCAAAATGCAATGAATGTGTAAAATACATTTTATAAGTCAATTTTTAATCCTTAAACAATGTCAATTATTGATCCTTGAATCACAAAAGCGTGAAAGATGCCACTTTATGGCGATAAAGAATAGAGATAAATATTACTTATCTTCATAAGTTACACAATTGTATTCGCTCTACTTCACACTGTGAGTATCTTCTCTGCATATTCATCGGTCTAACCTCGAGCTCGAGGAAGTCCGATGGTTTATCCTGTAGATGGATGACACCTGCGCCGCATAGTGTTAGATTTATTGTGTCCCTGCATTTGTATTTCGTCGACAGATAAAACAATGTTCCATGTCGGTCTAACAATTCATAAACCGCGGCTAACAGTTAATAGAATACATAAATTAAGTGCGAATTAGGTGTTTATTATATCCATTGCGGCGTCCTTGATATATACACCACGAGTTTCCGTCTGAATAATCTATTTCGTAACACGTTCAAGTTAGTATATTCGTCAGAGCTTCGATTCTTCTAACATAGTCTGCTTGCTCTCTATTTTTACCGCTGTTTCCGTGGCCCACGACAATTCTCTCGGCATGAGGCCATTGAGTATGGTATCGGGAAGTCAGCGTGTCTCCCGCCGTACTATCATTTTATATGTGACACACTTTTTTGACCGCTAACCTTAACTTGCGGAGCTATTTTTGATCAATCGAGATTGATTTTATTTCGGTAGACATTTTCTGTGTCAGCCAGATTGCGTTTCTTGACTCAAAAACATAATTCTCAATTAAATTATGAACGATTAGAGCAAATTGAAAAATTATCTCGATATTGGAATAGGCAAAAGGAATATCTAACTGCATATAGCGATAGGAAACAATGTTAATGGGGTACTAAAACATATATTCTCGAACCGGACAGTATCAAAATTTGCTAGTCCACAGTAGTGTTTTGATGCTAACTTTGATGTATGCGTGTGAAACGTGGACGTGTAAAAATACAAAGGGACCGAATAAATGCGGTAGAAATGCGTGCGTTGAGAAGAATTCATGGAGCGACAATGTATGACGATATGGAATGAAGTGAATAGGGAGAAATATGAACTTAAGACTGATGTGTTGAATTAGGTGAAGAATAATACGCAGATATGGTTTGGGCATGTGGAACGAATGAATCAAGAAAGATTAACGAAATAAATTTATAGTGTAAATGTGAGTGGAAGACGTGCGAGATGAAAAACAAGGAATGTATGGTTGGGTCAGATGGATAATATTTTGAAAGAGTTCAAGTGTAAATAATGTAAGAGGAATGAGGTAGGGGGAGAGATGTGATTCAATGGTAAATGGGGCGGGGAAAAATGAAAATGAACCTTTCGGGCAGGCCAGGGGGTGGATTTTAACATCCACACCCCCCTGGATATTCAGATCCTGGCATGCCCGAAAGATTCATTTTTTCCCCGCCTCATTTACCATTGAATCACATCTCTCTCCACTTCTCTCCCCCTGCCTCATTCCTCTTATATTATTTACACTTATACAGGAAATGTATTTTTTAGCAATTTAGTTTATCTTCACCTGATGATGAAGACGGTGGTCTTCGAAACCGGTAGTAAACCCAAAAACAAACCTGTGGTGAACACAAAAATATAAAATAAGTTTTTATTTCACTTATTTTTCCTTTTACATAGAACTTTACTTATTTTCAAATTAAGTTGCCCATTTGTATTTCCTTTGTATCCCTATACGAGTGTTTAAAAAGCAAGTTGTATAAAATAAGAGTATATAGTACATTATATGATCCCAAACAAGGCTGAGTGCAATTGTTATAAGAAAACGGATATTTTTTCCTATAAAATATATATCATGTACAATAAATTACTTTCTAAAGTAACTCAACCCTCAACAATGTCCACAACATTTCTGATAGCATATTTTCTATTAAGATTTCATTTGCCGAGTCGTGTTTTTAATTTTATTTTATTTACACTCTGTTTTTAGTTTATGTATTTTATTCTAGGATTTCCTGTTTCTTTCTAGAAATCGTTGACCACGAAGTCTATTGTGTAAAAATCGAGTGAGTACGGAAACGTACACAAATGGATATTTTCTGAGTAAAATTTCGCGTCCTTTATTGTGAAAACTTTACAGTATGGACGAATCCTTTTTTAAATTTATTGCGAAAATATGAATATGTTATGTTTTCATGGTGGTCTTGTACTCGTATTATAGAATATTTTTTTAATTTAGATATATTTGATAAAGGATTTTTTAACTTTCATGAACATTTTCGTGTTTAAAAATTTAAAGTTTTTTTTATCCCTTTTGTCAACATTGTTCACTTTTTTTCCGGAATATATCGACATTTTTATCGGAATGACACAATAAGGGCTCGTTTATATTTATCTATTCATTCTTATTTTAAGATATATTAGATTATTAGACCACGTAGAAAGATTGAGTAATGAAATATTTATAAAAATAGTATATACCTACCCCCTACCTAATCTAATAAGACCGTAGCGTGATGATGATGATGCTATAGTCAAAACTATATCGAGAGACATTTTCCTTTTTGCCTGTTTAGATAACGTTTTAGAATAATGGAATTATAAAAAAATAACAACAAAGTTTCCATCTTCTGAGTTTTTCAAATAATCTTCGTTTGACCTTTACCGAAAATTGTCCCTCGTCACTCGGTTTACGATCAAAATTCAACGAACATCACGATAACGTGACAAACTCCACGATAACTTCTTTAACAAAAAACCACCCCACCGAGTATAGAGGCCGCGCCAGTTGAAGTGACCTCTTGACGGGTATTGCGTGCCTGTGGCTATAGTCCTCTCCTCACGAGAGAGCTCCGGGTAGACATAGAGATCGCGAGTGGCTGAGTTCGAAGTCATCTCATCCATGATGAGATGACTTCTTTTGTTGTGTCTGTCTGACTTGTTTTGTTGTGTCTGTCTGACTTGCGTGCCAGAGAAACGCGTGTTATAAGAAATCTCGGACAACAGGATATTTAGTCACATTTCTTTTCCATTAATTTCTATAGATATTTTGTTATAAATTGTATTATAATTATTTAAGTTAATTTTGTTTTAAAAATTAAATCTATATTTTCAAAAAAAATAATACTTAAAATAAACAACTTATTAAATATTTTAAGTATCGTGTATAAAAGTGCACTCTGAAATCATATTGAACATGTGCTAAGTTTTTCAAAGTTTGATAAATTTCCACAAATTTCAGAACTCATTAATTTAACCATCATTTGTCTTAAAGATAAAACGAAAATAAATCCATACAATTTGTACTTGGGATTTGACCTATAGTTCGGAAAATGTAGGATGAGTCCTGTGACAGCTCACAAATTTCCCCCAATACAACCGTATGTAATGTATTTACCTAAATAACTTGCTATTTATTAGAATTGAGGCTTATATTAAAGTTGGTAAAATAATTAAAATTACTGAACATCGTTACAAGGTTGTATTGGGGCAAATTTGTGAGCTGTCACAGGACTCATCCTACATTTTCTGAATCGTCGTCTATTTTCGTACCCGGAGGTTTTAGGTAGAATTATCGTTTTTTACGAGAGTTTCAGTCTGATTATCACATACGGCCTCATTAACGTCTTAGTGGTTGGTTTAAATATATTTTCACATGGCAATAAACCCACCACGTTATGCACATTAAAACTAAAAGTGTTATACAATACAATAAAACATACGAATGATCAATTTAAAACACGCATGTCATAATAATAACAAACTACATCAACTTTCCCCGAGTTTTCCATTATCATTTATGACAGTGATATTCCTCGTGGTTCTGCAGAAAACCCGAAAACATTCGCTGTTGCGGATTACCCTGAAATGATGTTAACATTTCGCTTTTCTCGACGTGCAAAATACTCCCGAGTTGCGCTTCGATACGATCTGAACTAATATAATATGCTCGATGTTATCGTGATGGCGCTACTCCGTACCACGTGTCTAATGGAATTTCCAATAGGCCACCGTCAATTTTACGACCGCAACTTCTAATGTGCCTTTATGTTGCATTGGAGTATTCCTTTGTGTATTTTTACTGATTTCAATCTGAACTTACAATACGTGGTTTTATTGTGAAAATTAGCTCTAATGGTCTATTCCACTATTCTTCGGATATTTCAGATTATAACTTCCTGAAATTCAGACATTATGTTTAGAAATATTTATTTTGAATGCCAGTGGTTTCAAAACTTTTTCAGTTCATGCCGCTCTTAATGTATCAGGATTTTTCCACGGCACCCAAAGTCAGAACATATTTTTGTAATTAGTACACATTTCGAACAATCATATTGAGTAAATAAACAAATTCAAAAACCACGTGTCACATTTCAAATATTTGAAACATTCCGCGGCGCCTCTGTAGGCCAGCTGCGACGCAAACTTGATGCATGCGAAATACTCCATATCTACTAAATCAAACGCGTTTCTGTTTAGTTGATGAACTCCTTACCTAGTTGGCAAAACGTTGGTCTTCCACCTGGGGGTTTCGAGTTCGATTCCCGGTGATACCAAAAAAGTAATGCCAATCTGTCTAAAGTTGTATTATATTATACATTCGTTGTATAAAAACAACCTGATGGGATTATTGCCATGTGACAAACTCTTCCAACTAACCAGAAATATGTTAAAGAAACCTTTCACATATTTCTGGTTGGTGGGAGGAATAGTCTAAAAAATCTGGGTTCCAACGGGATTTGAACCCGCAATCTCCGAGTTCTCCGAGGCGGCATCTTATCAATTAGCGACCAATAACTAGCAAAGAATTCGTATGATAATAATAATCGCACACACGTGTGCGAGTAATGTTGCCGGTCAACGTGATGTAGTATTTCCATCACGTACGATGGCGGACGTCTCCAACTCCAGTGATTGTTAACCTTTCCTTCCCTGTGTTGGATATCTTCTACACGTTGCTTCTAATAACCATCAATATCTCTATAAATATAATAAATACAAGGTTAAGATTTTAGGTATTCCTCCATAATATATTTACGCATTGATTTAAAAAATAATATTAATAATAATCAGAATTTATCGACTACATCGAGGTGTTTTGTAAAGATCGAAAACAAATTCGCATTTAAACGCTGCGAGTGCCTCGTCTTGACGATAGGTGAATAGTATGCGGGAAGCGCGACACTATATTTGCATCTCACTCACTCTTGCATACTAGACTGAATTGCGAGGAGCTGAATTGTCTCAACGTCGCAAGCAAAGGCGTAAGCGCCGGGATATGCGACTGACGTTCCGCGCCACTAGTAGCTTCTAGGCTTGCAAATCGGTTAGACGTACGCCCGTTCCGTGAGCGTTTTTTAATGTTTTCAGATGTTTTTTTAATGTTTTCAGCAAATAAATCTCAATTATTATAATTTTTAACTTCAATTATAATTAATTAAGGGGATTATCTATGAATGTTCTTATTTTTCCGATTTAAAATCGCTAATTTTTTATTGCGTACTCACTACCCAACACCGGAGCACGCGTATTATTTTTATCACCGTAAAGGAAGGGTTAACCCGAAGGCTAGATTACAATATTGTCTCCCGGCCACGCTCATCATCTTGTCCGCATCATCTATTCGGATATATTGAGGGATACTGAACAAATTAATGAAAAACGTTTTCATTTAGTTTATTCATTAACGGTAACATATTTATTTAATGAAATATAGAACTAGAACTGTTACAAGTTGCATTTGGATCCAAATCAAAACTCAGTCCAATTCATTTGTCACTTTTTGTTATTAATCTTGGCACTTCTTATTCAGTTACATTGTAACTATGTTGTGAATTTGCCAATAATCATATTTCTTTACGAAGCATCAACATCTAGAATTCCATCTTAAATTATGGTATATTCATATTCAAAACACCATTTTATGTTTTAGTACTTAATATTTTTGCATACCCCTTTTTTAATTATATAAAAATGTCAACAAACTCGAAATTAACAATTCGCTTTATGTTTCGAAGTGAAATATTTGTTAAAACATTCAGTAGAAAAAAGCGGTTTGACGACTTATTTGGCAAGACGTACGTTTTCCAACCCGGGGTTCAATTCCCGTTGGTGCTTAATTTTTTTAATGTGTTCCAGTCTGGTTTTTACTGAAAGTAGTTTTAAAAAATTCCAGTTAGTTGGAACAGATTGCTACGTGACAACAAACCCGCCGGGTTGTATTGTATATGACGAAAGTGTAGTTAACACAAACCATTTATGTTTTTTGTTGATTTATTACTTCATGTCCCTATTAGAGTAGGCATAGATAACAGATCTTCACTTCATTCTACCCTGGCATACATGTATCTTGCGCTTCTCCCACGTCCTCCATACACCTCGTCATGAATTATAAAGGAGTTTCACTCTTCCCTCTTTTAGAATTTGATTTATTGTCTTCCCAAATCTCTGATACCTTCGTTACTACTAGTATGGGTTATGTTTGTAAGTCTTGCATCGCTCCTTTTGTATCATATTTAACTATATTGATTTGTATTTCAGAATAATCAACATCAGAAATGTTTTCTGCAGAAATTAGTATACTATGATTATACAATAATATAAGGCGGTGTTTTGTAATATTGTATAATATATTATAGTTCTTCATTACACATTTCAACTAGGAAATGAAATGTTTAAGAAAATCCTTCTTATATTTATCAAACAAGTTGTATTTTCAAGTGATTTTATCGGAACTTCAATGATTTCGTGCATGATATATAAATACGTTGCTTTATTTTCTCTGAGCTGCAATCAACGTTGCTATTTTAAAAAATAGAGAGAAGAAAAAAAACTTAGCAACAGTTATATGGGGCATTCGATCAGAGTGACACAGATATACGGCACCATGTCAGCGAGAAACGTCATTTATTTCTGAACCCTTGCAAATGTTACTGGCCCAAATGATGGATTTGGAGCACGGCTTCAATGGCACGCGGGAAATGGGTCAGTCGGCACGAAGTGTGATCCTTGCACCATTAAATTGTAACACACCGTACTCTTGACTGATATGATTCTAACTAAATTATCTGTTGCGTATTTTTATTTGTCAATTTCTCTTTAAAACATGCGATATATTAATTACTAGTTGCAACCCGTCAAATATTCACGGAAGTAAAACAAATTCTACATTTATGAATATATATTCATAAATGTAAAATTTGTTTATATATATCATTTATACATCGTTCCCTTTAACACCGGTTCAAAAATTGTTAGCTAGGTATTTAAAATTCGTTCAGTATCACGGACCCACCGAGATTCAAATTTCGAATTACTTTCTGAGAGAATCCAAGTATTCGACAGCCGTACGGGTATTGGCATATTTATACTATGATATTTAAAAATATTCTAATTGGAATACAATACTTCATCCTATCGAGTCATATTGTTTTGAAGTAATTTGTTGCCCTATAAATATTTTCTTTTGACCTATTTACTCGTATTCTATTCATATCCTTTTTTTATGTCTATAATAGATACATACATTAAAATACTTAATTTTGTTAATTTATTCTTCTTATTCTTCCTCTTAGTTTAGGTCGTATGACCTGTTTGTGACGGTGGACTGTCCTGGGATAATGACGTCCAGCTTTTCTTCCACCTTTTTGGCGGCCTTCCTAGTAATCTCCTACTGTTAGGGTTTTCAGTCTTAGCGATTCTTGCCAGTATTATATCATCCATGCGTCCACATGATCCCTCCAGAAGCGCCTTCTGTCTCTTCCCCACCTCACTATGTCACCAACACCACAGACAGACCTTATCGTCTCATTTCTGATCCGATCTCTAATTGTTCTGCCTGCGATGGAGCGTAGGGTTTTTATTTCTGCCACTCTGAGAAGGTTTTTTGTCCTGTTGGTATCTGCTCTCACTTCTATCCCATGTGTTAATTTATTAAACATAATTATACATTAATAAATTTCGTAAATCATGTTTAGTTCTTTAACTTCTCAATAATGTTTTTTATCATCCTTTACCACTTTATAGTATCTTACAATAGTTTTATTTAACTACTCGTAGAACGTTTATTTTTATTCCTATCAATTTTTGTTAAAATCAAATCTCATACTGAGTTTTCAAATCTTCCACACTTTGACTGCCCTTCGGAATTTTAGAAGATCACTAGAATGCCCATTTGAATTCTCCCCTTCTTCTGCAGTTTTATCAAGTCAAATGAGATTGTATCGACTCAGCGCAGTTTCCATCGACAGAATTGGCATCCGCACCGTGTCAAAGTGACTGTTGCCGCACCGTTCCAAAGTGGGTCAACAGCTCGGCACGACGATCGGCCCGTGCCACGGAGCGGCACTTCGTTCGCCTCTTGGGTGATTTCAAGTAGCGCTTTCTGACTTTTTGCCGGCCGAAACTCGTTTTGCAGATGCAGTGTGACCTTGAATATATCTGGTCGATTTGGGCTGCCACTTGAAGTCTTTCTGCTCGAACTTCCACTATTCGATCTTAATATTTCACTGTTTAAATTGGTTGAATCATTTGCACTGTTCAAGCGGTGTGATTCGAATTTAACATTTGGGCGGCAAAGACATTTTGGCCAAATCATAGCAAGAAATCGACAAAGTGGTCAAATCCTCCATGCTCGATCTTTATGATCTATGAAAAATATTCAAGTCCTCTATTTATTGGCCAGCCGCGTCCAATGAATTTTGCGTATATTCTTTCTTCGAGGAACTTTTCCACTTATAGATCGATTGTTACATTTTTCAAGTTCAATCAGTTGAAACTTTGAATTATCTAGAATTGTATTTTTTTTTCAATTAGTTTTATTATATCGACTCATATAGTTTCATAATGTATTTAATTTGGTGGCACATATCATCCTAGTTGGGGCGGAATGCCTATTTAAAAAAGTAGAATTGATGAGTGCTCGTCAAGGTCATTCAGTGGTGATATTATGGTCCTAAATCAGGCAATATCAGTTCTAAGTAGATGGTTGACTTGAATTATTTTATTATCATACAATAAATTTATATTTGAATGGAAAAGGCGAAGTGGAGAGCACAAATATTCCATTTTCACAACTATTATCAGACTCACAACTTTATAGATAGAAATATACTTCACTTGGCAGAGGAGCTCAGATGAAAAGTATTTATCTTTTTTTTGTTTTTATTTTTATTTCATTGCACAATAATTTAGTTGTCTCATTTATATTCTGTACTCAATCGTTTTGCAAAATGAGACTCGCTATTTAGTCATCATGTACAAATTTTCTCTCCATAGTGATTTCCTGAAGAGGGATATCCAGAGTGGTTTCACCTTGCCTTCTCTGGAGGATTTTCTGTTGGGGTTACCTTCCCATAGCTGGGTGGATCCAGTTTTATGGCGCTGGAAAATCGCCATTCGTCCACTCTCTATCTGCTATGACACTGATGGAAATGTCAGTGGTCACATTGCCCGGGGTTCGCGGGGCCTGAGAGACCTCTCGTGGACGCTAGAGTTGGACTTGGTAGTAGTGTTACTGGTGACATTGCAACGTGGCGCATTACGACATTTTGTAGAAGTATACTTTCCAGCCAAGCATACTCCATCGTAGACCTACTACCCATTGATACCCTGGACGGATATGGTCAGCAACACAAGGGTTCTTCAAAGAGCCAAAGTTGATAGAGATTTGCTGACTAATATTAAAATCCGAAAGGTGTACTTAGAGGAGTCATGTACTTAGAGGAGAAAAGTACAAATTACTGCACCTGATCATCCAAGGCAAAATAGAAGGCCGAAGAGGTGTTGGCAGGAGGCATAAGGGGGCGTTGGAGATCTTTTTCGGGCTGCCGGGGGGGGGACAAACATGTCTACTCTCAAGCGATATTCAACGTTAGGGGAACCTGACATGACACTGAGAAGAAGAAGAAGATACAAATTTTCATATTTTTTACCGTGTCCATCGTAGGATTCATCCATCATTCACTCAACAGCCGCACCGATCATTCCCTCATATGTATGCTGAGGACTGCAACAACTCTTCACTTCTCGCTGTTCACCTGTCGAGAAGCCCTTATATTTTTTAAATGAATTCGACGCAATTCGAATTAATGAACCCTCAGCTTTAGGGAAGCCTGCCTGGTGGACCTCAAAAGAAAAGGACGCACATTTTTCTATTTTTCAGACATCTTCCTCACCCTATTACATTACATGAAATAGACTTTTCTAGACCTCTCACTCTGAAGCGAAATTATTCTATATTTATTTAAAAAAAAGTTTATATTCACAATATTTGAAAGTCACAGTTTATTTTCAGTTTTAGATATTCCAGACGAATCTTATTCGGCAATTTAAACAGCGGCAATAAAAATGATTACCAATTTTGTTTATCTCGCATATTTCGCGTAAGGAATTTCCAATAAATTCGATTTTCATTGCAATTTGGCAACGTTCCGGCGGAAAATTTTACCTTTATGCCCCTCGTTTTATTAGTTTCGCTGAAAGACATATTGTATTTCAGCGCCAAATCAAACTGAATTGTCAGATTTATTGCGGTGGCAGACATTTAGCATATTTTGCGATGTGTAACTTGCTTCACCAATAAAATGTGATGTACACAATTAATCATGGCAGGCATTGACGTCACAGGAATCCAGTATTTCATTAGTCATCCAACAGAAAATCTTCAAGATATTTTTATGACGTATGACGGCCTTATTTTTAGGTTTGTGCGTATATTTTTTAAATTCGCCTAATGAGGAATTGCTCAAGATTTTATTATTTTCAGAATGTATTTGTCAATTTATTGTATTTTTTTTAAAGGATATTTCAACTCCGATCTCCAATGACAAGCATTTAATGGTTAAATCCGATACTCGTGTATGTTTAAAAAATTGTAAAACTTAACTCACTCTAAATGTAGAACGTTCTTTGATATGTGTTTTCTTACTGGAAAACAACCTACATTTCAAACAGAACTTTCTAACAAGTAGTTCTTTTAAGAAAATAGTTTTTATATGCTGTTTATATGCTTCGCGACTGTTGTATATATGTTTATAAGAATTTATTTCTTTATGATTTTAAACATTGTCCAGTTTTTTACCTTCATAAATGTATCATTTACACGAACGTTGTAATTTTATCAGTGTCCTTAATTAGTATTATAATTATTTTCGCATTACGACGCAAAACAACGATGAACAACTAAACATTTTAATTCTAAAAGATAATCCATCAAACGAGGACAGGATTGTATATTTAAATTATTGTTTTAGCATATTTGCGAACCGTTAGTGTTAACATTAAATTAAGCTAATACGAAGATAGAATAATAAATATTTTTCTGGGCTACACAAAGAGTATTATTACCATATCGACAGAGAGGCTGAGCAGAATCTCTTTGCCTGGCTTCGTAATATAATGAGGGTGACCTTGTAGAGCCACTTAGCGCATCCCCCGGGGGTGGCTATATTCTGAGACACGTTGGCATTTCGCTACTTTTTTTTACCGTCACCCCGCTATCGGAATAATAAACCATTTTACTTCGTCTTTGTAAATGGATGGCGTGTTTAAAAAGATTTTTTATTTTTTTTTCTTTCTAATTAGTATTAGTATTGACGATCTCCGTACCCCAGTTGGTATGACACCCGTCATCCAACACGGTGGTTGCAGTTTCGATTACTATTGTTACTATTTTTTTTTTGTAAATAAAAGAATTTCAATCTAGTTTTCATTTAATAACTTCTTTGACATTTTTCTGGTAGGCTGGGAGACATTTGCATATGGCAATAATCCCGTCAGGTTGTACTGTATACAAAGAAAGTGTTATACGGTATATTTATTACATGATTGTTTTCTTTTTAGTGAATTTAACCGCACGTTTTTATTATTTAATTTCAATAATTTGTCATTAAAATGAAAGTCGCGATTGAGTATTAATCAATGTTATACGTATCAACTATCGTGATGTATATATTTTTTTTAAAAATTACTTTAAGGTAATTAATCACATTCCAACAAAACTGGCACACGCTTTTGACAGCTTATATTACATGTGATTATTCGCAAAGAATTTTTCCCTCCCGATCCGCATACAGGATACACGGAATATAGAGACAATCTCGGCAAAAGGCACTCCCTTTCACCCTGCCTGCTGCTCGGCACGTAGGGTAGATCCATCCCTTCGTTCCAGAGCCCCGCTGGAGAGAGCGTGGAGCCGGTCGGGCCTTGGCGCAGTGCGATCGATAGTCCGTCCTTCGGGACGGACCCAAACAACATCCATATACTCGTACATTAACGACCTCGGCTTTCGACTGTACACAACACGGGTATACTCTGAACAGCTTATAGTACATTCTCGCCATATTCCACCATTCCACTCGGCACTGGCAAACTTAACAGAGATTCGGGTAGATGTTCTGATACGTAATAGGGTAATATAATATTAAACCGGTATTCTCGTCAGTTTCACGCGTAAATATACAACTTATCGCGTTTGTATGTCAAGGTTATACATACATCTACTCTTTTAGAAAGGTGGATTTTTTTTCAAATAAATAAACCTGTGAATATTTTAACTAATTTCTTTAATGCCAAACTGAATAATGCACCCGATTGTATTGTGTGTATTGAACCTTTTCTTGAACTGAAAAGTTACAACCCTTCATCTATCACATAACATACACTTCAGAAATAAAAGTCTCTGAAAAATCGATTCTTATATTCATCCCTATATTTTGTGATTAAAACTTTCCGGAGATTTAAAGGTCAAAGATTGATTGATATAGTTTAATTATGGGTACCGTGGTATCATACCTGTTTTTACGATCTATAAGTATAATAAAATATCAAAGGGATTATTTTGAGCAGAGGCATCGGGTAAACGTAGACACGAAGCGCAACAAAATATTGTATATTATCAAACATCAAAAGGGTTACTGAGGTAAACCTCGAAGTTCTGAAAACTGGAGTTATATCGAATCGGAGGTTCAAAAGGTTTCCAGAAATAGCTTACACCGTAATCCCGATAAGTATAAAGTCCGTTTTATTAGTTAATTCGTGATATTTCAAAATCAGCTCTGTTGATAAGTCTTATCAAGCAATATAGACATTTTTCAATTGATATTGATAAGGATCATTTTATAAAGTTATTAATAAATATCACGTATTTACCACTTGAACTTGATCTCTGAAAGTTGGTTTGTCAAAACGTCTGTTTTTTACACTATTTAGTTTCGCACAAAGGAGATATTTATAGTATTTACAACGTCAAGCAAGGCCGAGCACAGTTATATTCGTTTGACTAACCACACCCAATCGCAATCAACACTTAAAAGCGTTCGGAATTATAGAAATTAGAAAATATTATAGTGTCGTTTCGCCACAGCCCGACCGGCTAGATTTTCTACGAATTGTAAATATAAAGTTTTTTTTTCTTTTCTATAAGAAACTGATATTTTTGTGTAACATAAACCAAGTTCGTTAGTTTTTTAATGATCTTGATCTAGTCCAGAAGTTACTGGTAAGCGTATGAAGATACAAGTAAAGCTATTAATCACTGCAACTTTGATGTCGAAAAACTACAGAAATACGGCGCTTGATAGATCACATCCGCCCTTACCTTGGAATATTGTAAAAATAGATAATTAATTGCCATCACCAGAAATTTTACATTATAAAATTTTGCTTTTCTGCAGTAAAATATGCATTTGTTTTGTTTTTAAAAACCATTCTTTATTGGCTTAGTTCGCGAGATATTCATTCGAAATAAACAGTTTGACCCCTGGTTCTTTCGAGTGTAAAATATGCATTTGTTTTGTTTTTAAAATCCATTCTTTATTGGCTTAGTTCGCGAGATATTCATTCGAAATAAACAATATGACCCCTGGTTCTTTCGAGTGTAAAATATGCATTGTTTTGTTTTAAAAATCAATTCTTTATTGGCTTAGTTCGCGAGATATTCATTCGAAATAAACAATATGACCCCTGGTTCTTTCGAGTGTAAAATACGCATTTATTTTGTTTTTAAAATCCATTCTTTATTGGCTTAGTTCGCGAGATATTCATTCGAAATAAACAATTTGACCCCTGGTTCTTTCGAGTGTAAAATACGCATTTGTTTTGTTTTTAAAATCCATTCTTTGTTGGCTTAGTTCGCGAGATATTCATTCGAAATAAACAATTTGACTCCTGGTTCTTTCGAGTGTAAAATGTGGATAAAATACGCACTTCGCCAATTTTAACCATTAGTCATAAAATTCAAGGTGAGATTGTTTTGTTTACTTATTGTACCAATGAGTGTATCTCGCTGACTCGCCCTCTTTCTGTTGTGTGTTTGCTGCGTGTTCCGTTACAATCAACGCCCCAACTGCGGTACTCGCACAATTGCAAATTTATGTTACTGACTGAAGTCACTTGGAAAAAATAGAAACGAAAATCAAACAAACTTATCACTTTGTACACGCAGCTTTGCGATAGGTGTATCAATCCTCTTTATTGTTTAAAAATGCAATTTTAAGAACCTTTGTCAATAAATAACAAAAAGACAATTTATACAGTACGGTTTCGAGAGAAGACTCCTCATTCGGCTTTAGGTGTAGTGTAGTATTGTAATTTATTTTATCAAATACTGTTTATTCCACTTTTTTGTAACGGTATAACCTTACCGGTTTCAAGGCTTTCACCTCATCTTCAGGGGAGCACAAACAAGACTAAATTATGTTCGAACTGGTACCGATATACACGCTTAAACGGTTGGGGACTGAGGGCTGAGGGAGACATGGGACGATTTCGGCCAGCAGCGGAGAGATTTTTGAGATATTTGTGTTTTCCAGATGTTCGCCCCGGTGTACTGGCTTAGATATGTCTAGGGCCTCTAAGCTGTCCAATTTATTTCCGTTACTAGTGATATGTAAGAATTTGGCATCATCGATAGAAAAAGTATGGTTTTCACGGTGACAATGATTAGCCATTTCAGAATAAATTAAAGGATTTGATAAGGCGGATTTGTGTTCACAAAATCTCTTTTCAAAAGATCTTCCTGTCTTTCCTATATAGAAATTATCACATTCTAATTCACCACACTTTCTATTGTTTTCAATTTTACATGATAGTTAAACCCGACATGATATTATGTTATAAGGGTCGGCCTGTTTTCACCGTTGTCTTAGTTTTGAGAGAATCAATATTTAGAATATCACTTACTAAATAAATGACCATCCTATTATTTCTACCTACCGTCTTCTAATATGACACTTTTTTCGTCAGAGATAGCTTTTTAATCCTTAAATGCAGTAATATTTTTCTCCCGTAAGTTGAGTATTTATTTATTTATTTATTATCGGCAAATACTGCAAAAAAATGCGAGCAATTTCATTCATGGCGTTTTTAATGGTAGCAAATGATGAATTCGCTTTTAAAAGTTGAACAAGTCAGTGTCTTAGCATTTAATTTCTTACTATGCCCGAATAATACAATGATATTTCATTGAATTTTGCGTCAAAATAGACTGACTTGTCACGTTGTGAACTAGTATTTTAGCAATTTGGGTTCGGAAAAAGTCTTTGCTTTTTTTTTTGTGAAAAATACGCAACGCCTTTGTTCTGTTGTTTTTGCTTAATCCGCCTGATTCACTCGGTCCATTGTGCGCTGATCTGTGAACTCATCGTTTCATTTGCATATTATTATTTTTATTTGACATTGAAATTGTACATTCAACTCATTTAGTCAATTATTGTCAAACGTCTTTTTGTAGAGTTTTTAATTTCATATTCGGTAATGTTACGTGACGTTATGATATGACTCGTTATGATTGACGGGATTGAGAGAGGTGGAAGAAATGGACCAAGCAGCCGACCCCAAATTAATGGGATAATGCAAGAGAAAAGTAAGAATCCTTAATACACATATCAAACAATATTTACCGTAAATTAACATTTCACTGCCCGGTTGATAAAATTGACCGTTTACCAAACAAAACATTCAATATTATTAATGATGTACAAACATTTGACTAAAAGGCTGTAAATTCTACAAAGTACGCAAGTTGCAGCTAGCAGTAGGTCAACAGAAGTCCAATTCCGACATGAAACAGACCGATTATCGGACACTAAATAGCATCGGGAGCAAGAACTGCACCATAATGTGTAAGTCGTTGTGTTTGCACCGGAGCCAGTGTTCTACGCGAGTAACTGCCGTGTAAACCGCACCGATAATGTGCAAGTGCGCACAATATGACCGATATTCCACTTTCCCGGTTGGAGCTAACAGGGCGGTCGTGCCTGTATGGAAAACAACGCGCGTTTCAGCAGTGACTCGTGCGTGCGTCTCTGCGGGAGAATCTAAAAATATAAGCAACTTTTTTTTATGATTAATTGAAAAAAAAAAAGGAAATGTACAGATTTATGTTAGTGACAACCTTGATGTAAAGATTTTAAACCTAGATATTAAAAAAATAATAGTAAGAGAAAATAAATGCTGATCATAATTTATCTTAGGAGAATAGAGTCGCATGATATTAGTAGAATTCTGATCCGAGAGTTACGGGTGCAATTCCTGTTAGTACCCATTTTTTTCAAATAGGGTTCCTGTCTTGTTTTTACTCAAGACCTATTTAACATCCTTCTGATTGGTTGTAAAAATTTGCCACATGGCAAGCTCTCCGGGCTATATTGTATACAACCAACGAGTTATGTAGTACATTAAAATATTATGATTATAAGAACACAAGAAAAAATTGTTGTGAAATATATGTAATATAAAAATAAAGTCGATAATTTTTCTCCAGCACCCCAAAAGTTTTTTTGCAGTTACCTAAAAATGCAAATATTATTTAGATGCTAAAAACGCGTTCCCAATACTGCGGAGACTTACCAAGTCTTCTTTATACATTGGTGCCACATATTAATGGTCCAGAGAAATAATTGTCACGCTATTTTCGTCGAAAATTATCAACTACATCATCCAATACAGGGTCTTAACCGGATTAAGTAGCCATTTATATCGCGTCAACGTTTATTTTATAGAGCGCCATTGTGGTGCATTACTGTTTCCTATGATGACGTATTTGGATTTTGTCTGATTCACAAAATTAACGATGCGTTAGCTAAGTTCTATTGCTTAAATTGTTAGTATTGTATTATCGCGTATTGAATTAATTGTTTTTTGCACGATTCATGTAGCAAAAACTCACTAACAGATTCTTCAACTAAGCGAATTAATTGTCTTCGTGAACAATACGCAAAACTTATGATTTTTCCTAAAAAAATCGGATAATCCTTAAAATGCCTGTTACCGTATTAGCCCGACTATAATGCGAAGTTTTTTTTATTTAAAAAGGCGACACGTAAATAGGGGGGTCGCCTTATATTCGAGTTTTATTTTTTATAATATAATGGTGAAGGAAATGTTTTTTTTCTCCAAAAAGCAGATAAAAAAATAGAGGTCGCCTTATAATCAGGGTCGCCCTATAGTCGGGCCAATACGGTAATTTTCTTAACTTTTGAAAAAAATCAGCTCCAATACACGTAACCGATTAACATACTTCGATTTGATTTTAAATTCATTGAAATAATTTTTCAAGTTTCAAATCAGGGTGTACGAATGTATAAGATCACTGCTGAGCGCCCTCATGTTTTTTGTAGGACTTAAAGAAAACGTTGGAAGAAAATTTACTTAGAAAATTACATAGTTATTCATTTACTGGGTGTTAGTTTATTATTATTATTATTTATTTCACCTGGCGTGTTTATTGCCATGTGACAATCTCTTCCAACCAACCAAAAATATGTTTAAATGGGCCCTAAGTGAAAACCAGACTGGAATTCCATTTAAAAAATCTAGATTCCAGCGGGGATCGAACCCGCAACCTCCGGATCGGCAGACAAGCGCCTTACCACCAGGCCACGGAGGTTGTCGAGTTTTAATGTGGGATACTAAAATTAAGCCAATAATTCTAATTCGATACAAATAAATTTTCAGCGTTGATTACTATTGCTCATTAAAAAGAATTTAACATCAATGCCATAATTGCAAATTATACAAAAACAATATTTCGAGTTCAAAAGTATTTCGTTTTTATCGAAAACTGATTTATTGTTTATGTTTATCGTTAAGTGTTCTTTCTTTAAGTGAGCATTTTGCGATATTACTTTTCAGGGTTTCGATTCAATAAAAATTACCACCAACAGTGACTTGGCAGCATTTTGAAGTGCGCCATTTTCACTGATCGTACAATGCGAACGCTGTCACCGTCCGCACCGTTGGATCGGAGACTTAGACAAGTCCATTTCTAGGCTGCTCTTGCAGAATGGACAATATCTTTCGATACATCAGCTTAATCAGCAGAGCCTTTATTTAATCCGAGTTTGGTAATCTATAATCACGTGGTATATAATGTATCTCGAGTGTCAGAAAGCTAACGACACATAAACCGTCAAGAGGAGGAGCTCTTGGAGTTCTTTCTAGTGTCCTAAAACTACGTGTCTTAATTTTTTTCGGATTTAAATCGCACTGGATAAGAACTCAATTCGTTCCTAATATTAATGTATTGGGTGTTAACATAAGTTGTGTCCGTTTTTTTTTCAAATTTAAAAATAAGCTCCAAAAGTAAAACAAAATGGTAAAGGTTATACGTCACTCGAAAGAAAATGTTCGGATCTACAAGATATTGTGTTTACTTTTACGTTACATATATTATTTTATTTGATTACAAGCTTTCAAAATGGAATGTCAAGTAGACGAAAGTGAGCATTTTCGACACCTCCTTCTGTTCGCGTTCAATCGAGGGAATAAAGCTGCTCGCGATATTTGCGAAGTGTACGGTGAAGATGCTATGAATATAAGGACAGCTCGTCGATGATTTTTGCGTTTCAAAGACGGTAATAGATAAAATATAAATGGCGGAGAATCGAGACAAGCAAATGGATAGAGCCTTGACGTGATTTCAGTCACTTGACGGCGCTAGAATGATGAATTTATTTTCATGTTATGCAGCGTTTGATGTTTTTAAATATAGATTTGTTGTTTGTATCAATTTATCATTATTCTTTTACAGATTAATTAAAATTGATTGCGTTATCGGTATCGGTATTCCTGATAAGACTGTTAATTATTTTGTTCATTGTTTATTTTAATTATACGCATACTGCTGGATATTTATGACTCTTAGACACGATCAATAAAATAAGCCTATATGATTTTACAAAGTTTAATAAGTAATTAAAATTAAGTTTAATATTCCCGTAATAAAAAAATACTCGTATATAACTTCAGTAATCATCCGAGCGAACCTTTAAAATACTCGTATATAACTTCAGTAATCATCCGAGCGAACCTTCAAAATACTCGTATATAACTTCAGTAATAATCCGAGCGAACCTTTAAAATACTCGTATATAACTTCAGTAATCATCCGAGCGAACCTTTAAAATACTCGTATATAACTTCAGTAATCATCCCAGCGAACCTTTAAAATACTCGTATATAACTTCAGTAATCATCCCAGCGAACCTTTAAAATACTCGTATATAACTTCAGTAATCATCCCAGCGAACCTTTAAAATACTCGTATATAACTTCAGTAATCATCCCAGCGAACCTTTAAAATACTCGTATATAACTTCAGTAATCATCCAAGCGAACCTTTAAAATACGATAGATATTTTGTACGAGAAATAAAAATCGATATAATTATAAATATGGAACATAATTGTTTACCCTGGCTATATATAACATAAGGTTACAATATTTTTTTACCCTGGCTGTATATAACATAAGGTTACAATCTGTTTTTACCCTGTCTGTATATAACATAAGAGCACAATATGTTTTTACCCTGGCTGTATATAACATTAGGTTACAATCTGTTTTTACCCTGACTGTATATAAAGTAAGGTTATAATTTGTTTTTACCCTGGATGTATATAACATTAGGTTACAATATGTTTTTACCCTTGCTGTATATAACATAACATTGGGTTACAATCTGTTTTTAGCCTGGCTGTATATAACATAAGGTTACAATCTGTTTTTACCCTGGCTGTATATAAGATAAGGTTACAATTTGTTTTTACCCTAGCTGTATATAACATAACATAAGGTTATAGTCTGTTTTTACCCTGGCTGTATATAACATTAGGTTACGACTGCTAACAAATATTTTTTATTGAATCTTACTCAATCCTCTTTCCTTTATATGGCATTATTTTTTCAATACTTTTTATCTATGTGGCAATCAGATATTCCTACCATATCTATATCACATATGATTAACCGCTTTTTGTTATTCCATGTAATAAATCTTCAATGGAATGTATGACAAGATAACGCGGCACATTTTCTTTGGAAAATATAAGACCTTATTCATAAACTGGCACCGTACTGTCTTGAGGTGAATCAAACCAGTGTTGCTCTTTTTTAAATATCTTTTGAATACGTTTTTTTTTGTGTAGACGTTACTTTTAGTATATAATCTTGGACCAGTGTAAACGGGGCGGTATAAAGAGATTTTTGAAACGATACAATTTTACAATATTTTTTTATATAAATGATTTCACACAATAATATTGAATGTACTCACTAGTCATAAAATATAGTGCTCTACATTAGAAATTCTTGACTTGCCACATGGTTTATTTAATATCTGTAATGTAAAATATTTGTAGGTACATATTGTTAAAAGCAATCAGAAAATATAGCGAAATCGCCTGTAAAATATTGGACTTTCTAAACATTTTAAGGTTAACAACACCAATGGATTGCCTGTATTATGGTCAGCTTTAATTTCATTGGTTGAATATATACAGAAAAATTATAAAATGTTCAATTTAGTAAATGGTACTGCAATTCGGTATATATTTTTTTATTGTGTCTCAAATGCTTCACATTGACGCATTGTTCATTGCGATCTCTATATGCTGATGTATTGAACAGATTTATACCTCAAAGAACCAACACAGTCCGGATACTACATTAGGTTGTTGAGCTAATGTTGTGATATTAAATGAATTTCCTTTCTGGGTTCACGCCTCACGTGAGCTATTCTCTTCAAATAAAGTTTGTTTCAATCAAATATGAATGTTCTCGGTTTTAGGTTATCTATTGGATATTAACATAAGTTGTGTCCGTTTTTTTTTTTTCAAAATAAAAATGAGCACCAAAAGTAAAACAAAATGGTTAAGGTTATACTTCATTCGAAAGAAAATTTTCTGCTCTACAAGATATTGTGTTTGCTTTTACGTTACATATATTATACAATGTTCGACAATTAATTTTTGTTATTTTCACTCAAAACATGTGGAACCCAAGCGCCGAACTTCTGGACTTTTCCCATTGATTTAAGATGGCGGTATACAATCATGTGACTACAATTCATCTGCTCAGCCAATTCTACGGTGGTTTGAAGGGGATCTTCATATATAATATGGTTTAAGCGGTCCTCATCGAAGTCCACTGGTCGTCCGGAACGCTCCATGTCTTTCAGGTCGAAATTACCGTCTTTGAAACGCAAAAACCATCGACGAGTTGTCCTTTCATTCGTAGTATCTTTACCGTACACTTCGCAAATATCGCGAGCAGCTTTGGCAGCTTTATTCCTTCGATTGAACGCGAACAGAAGGAGGTGTCGAAAATGCTCACTTTCGTCTACTTGACATTCCATTTTGAAGGCTTGTAATCAAATAAAATAATATATGTAACGTAAAAGCAAACACAATATCTTGTAGAGCAGAAAATTTTCTTTCGAATGACGTGTAACCTTTACAATTATGTTTTCATTTTGGTGCTCATTTTTAATTTGGAAAAAAACGGACACAACTTATGTTAACACCTAATATATGGCAGTACAACTCAAATGTCAGTCCGCGGACCGTTACCGGTCCACGGTCCAGTGGTAGCCGTAAACCGTGACCTTAGTTAGATCGAAGTATTTTACATATTGTTTTTTTTTAATACGATAAAACCTTTTTTGAATACCCGTCCCATCTTAAAAAAATTAAGCCGGTCTGCCTAGGTGACACTGAAAGATATATACTTTTCTATCCAAAGAGATCGGTCTATTAGATTTAGTTTAAATTGTTTGTATTATAGTATTTTTAACAATTTTACGTTCGAAGTTGATATGTATGTAAAATGGAAAACTTTTATATCGTTTCTCTGGAATTAAGTCTATGGTAGTGCGATAAGGCTACTAGCAATATTACAGAATAATATATATCATATACTAGTCTCTATAATAATATTATTCATTGTAAGTAAACATTAGTTAACATTTATTACATTTCAGTCACGAGGCAGATACATTTGTGCTGACATGCATTCCGCGTGTTATCGTTAAATATCCGGTGTATTGTACACTTAGCTGAAACTAAACCTGTAATGTTGGAGAACCTTTTTGTCTTCATTATCTGTACCTTGTCGAGTCGTTTAAGTTATATTGTTTTTTTTTTTACTTTAACGACTCGACTAGGATTCAGATATACATTGGCAAAGACTAAATCCATTTAGACCACGATGCTATATTCCATATAATTAATATTTTTGACAACTTCAGTTACATTTGTTAATTAAAAAATATGTATAATTTTCGTGGTTGGCGTCAACTGTGAATGAAATAAATGTATATTAATTAGCATGTACTCTACGAAAACGTACATATCATTTGCGAAATTGACTAATTTCGAAAGAACATTAAGAAAATACGAATTTTGGATCGTTACGTTTACGGCTTAAGAAAAATATGGTCCGACGAAAAAGTCGTAGAATTCTGGAACTGTTTGAAAGATGTACAGATTTAATGAGGTGAAAAGTGTATATCGCAGTTTAAAACTCGGGCGATCTACCCTCGCTGTCTACCTCAACAAGCAAATGGGGCGATAGTATCATATGTGCTCGAATACGATGTTGGGATTTATGTGCTTTGAATACAGACACGTCGTTGATGTTAACTGACACTGAAAACATTTTTTTGTGGACCCTCGATTATTTTTTTATTTCAACGGGGTTTTTATGGGGCTTAGGATTATATCTCAAATCATTTCTCTTTTTATTGTTAACACATTTGAATTCTTATTAAACTTGTTCAGTAGTACAATATTTAATTATACATTACTTTTATTATTCCACTAATTACATTAATCCCCATGTTTCTTCCTTCTATCCCGAGGCTCTCTTCAGACGGAATGATCGTGTATCATCTAGATATGTTTCATGTGTTGTTCAACACCTTCAGGAAAACAAATCTTAAATTTAGTGTAATACTTGAAATAAATGTTCTCATGTAAAGTTGCATAAAAGAAACTGAAAAATGAAAGCCGAAATATTTAATAAATTATTGAATAGTCCTTAAAAAGAACGTTCAACTGACGTAGCTTGAACAAATAAATGTATTTCATAGAATATTTAGTAAAAAAAATACTTTGATTTTCATACATTTATGAATTTTATTAATTCATTTGATTAATTCGGTTTACAAGTGGTTTAACGAACCTACTCGGCCTCGTCGGTAAGACACTAAGTATCTTACATATTTCTGGTCGGCTGGAAAAGATTTCCATAGAGCGATAAATCCGCCAGGTGGTTATGTATATAATGAAAGTGTAATATAATACAATGTTCTAATGGATATGCAGAAGTTACGAAATGGGGAACCATTTAATCATGCCACTCACAAATCTGTACGACAGTACTTGTATCGTATATGAACAGAATGACCGCAATTCAGTGTTGTTGCACAATCCACTGTGAGGCCAGCCGAGTTTTTCGCCAGGTTTGACGAATGGCGTGCATAACTTATTACGGTGAATGTTTTACATTATTTACGATGGGATAGTTTTCATTTGTAAATTGTTCAAGTATTTTATCAAAGATTTCGGCTTTAACGTAACTCAATATTAGATGTAATGTAACTTTAATGTAACGCAATATTAGAGTATTTAACATAACATTACTTTGTTATTCATTAATTATATCGATCACCTGTATACGTGTTCCTACCGCTTATCACGAAGCTCTTTACAGGTGAAATGATTCCGACAAATATACTCAAATGTATCGCACAGTACCTAAGTTTACAATACATATCTAAAATTGCACATTTCAAACTATTAAAAGTATAAATTTTTAGTCGTTAAGTAATAGCAAAATCGTAAATTTTTAGTAGTATAATAAGAGGAAAATCGTAATTTTTTTGTCGTAAATTAAGAGCATTATCGTATATTTTATGAATCATGTGTATAATAAATGTAAACATTTATTGAAATAAAAACAACATAAATCAATTTAATTTGAAAAAAGATGTTATTTCAATTATCTCCTAAGAAAATACACACGTAAAAATATCAAGAATTTTGACGTTTGACCTAAATGATGAAGCGTTTCCTGGTGGCTTTTTGGACGAAATGGGAATACGAACAACAAATTTTACCACGCGGGGGCGGGCGGGCGTATTCCAAAAAGAGATTTCTTACTTTTTTTGCAAAGGTTGGTTGACGCCTGTTGGAAAATATTGGAAAAAATACAAATAAATTTATTTAAAGCCCCTGTTTTTCTCTTACGCCAGTGTTTAACATTATTACTTTTTCTTTATCAACTTTTATTGTGTTTGCGTGAACGTCGAAAAAGACTTAATATGTTAAATGTATAAATGCGTGTACTGAGAAAAATACACGGGATAATAATATATGAGATTAGGGGTGAACGTGAACTTGACGCTGATGTATTGAATAAGAGGAAGAAGAGCAATCTGAATGGTTTGGACACATCTGGAGCAATCTGAATGGTTTGGACACAACGAATGAATGAAGAAAGACTAACAAAACAAATATACAGTGCAAAAGAGAGTGAAAGGCGTGGTAGTAGACCAAGGAAATAATGGTTGGATCGAGTAAATGATGTTTTGAATGGAAAAGTAACAAGGAGAAATCGTAGAGAATCAGAATTGATGGTTATAAAAGAACATTTCACACGTACACTCACTTCACTTAAAGGAAAATATCGGAATATCTACAAAGGTTTCTTGGTAGTTATATAGGAGAAGGTGTGTATGGATGTGTAAGAGGCGAAATATCTGTGTCGAGATTTGTCCTTTCCCTGTTGGCTACTCCAACAGAGAAATGCCGTAATAGTTTATATGTGCGAATATGTATTTTGCGGGAGTAAAAAAAATACATATACGTGATTTTAGTTAACTTGTTACATATATTGATATTATTTATATTTTGTCATTCATTACGAGGAATTTTCCATTCAAATCCAAATATTTTAATATTTCGTGATATGATTTTATTTTGAATGATATTATCTCGATTTAGTGTGTCAACAAAACAAATTTGGATACACATTTTTCCACTCCATCGATACGCTCGATAAAATGAACACATTGATTGTATCAAATAAGATACGGCGAAAAATATGCCAATAACATTGAGCAGATCAGAGATCAGGCATTGCCATTGCCCCCAGTGTCAGCGTATTTTAGAAATTCGCTATACTCGTAGGTCACTTTGGGCTATTCTCGTGAGAGATCGAGTTTAATGTTCTGTTAACATCCTGAGTTATACACATAGGTACGAGTATGTTGTATCGAAATCTGTTCTGTGCCGCTCTCGAATTCGAAATTACAATTTTTATCTCCAATAAAGGAAATATTTTTATTCTCAACTGCGATATTTTTAAGACGATTAAAATTTAAGAGGACATTTGGTTACCTTTTTACATTGCCGTTATGTTTAACCACTATCTCGAGTAATGGAGAAAGTAAAGCTTCTTCTTCTCGATATGCTGGAATACTACATTCTTAGCGTGAGGAGGGATGGTAGGATCTCTTGTTATATCTTAATAGTTACTGACGGGAGCAACATCTAATCTATGTAGGAAAATATATCGGTTAATGTTCCTGACAACTATTCGAGTTCCAGAAATACTCATATTGATCTATTTAGGCTAGAAATAAGTAGAACTAACTTGCCAAGTACTCTTTCTTCGTTTCATGGGATGTTCCTTTTGAACTGGGCCTAGGATATTGACATCTTCAACAATTCAAAAAATGTTTTTAAATAAAGTATTTTGAGCTTTCTTAGTAAGAGGAGCTAATTGTTTCGTCTTAATAATTATTTTTTATTTATTAACTTGTATTTTTGTTACTGTATATAATTTTCTTTAAGCTTTGTAAACACTTGGGTTAAACATGTATATGTAAGTTAAATAAATGAATCTCAAAGAATAAGGGAACTGGAAAGCGTGCAGTTTCAGGACACGCCTGAAAACCACTCGAAGGAATAGGAAAGCGTGCAGTTTCAGGACACGCCTGAAAACCACTCTAAGGAATAGGAAAGCGTGCAGTTTCAGGACACGCCTGAAAACCACTCTAAGGAATAGGAAAGCGTGCAGTTTCAGGACACGCCCGAAAACCACTATTTGAGGAATAGGAAAGCCTATTCGAGGTTTTTTTAAATCATTAAATTTTTCACCTGCCATTATATTTGCCTTTTTTGTTAAGGTGAATACGAGTCATAATCATGATATTACAATATCATCTATTTAATCGTAAACCTTTGTTATGAATATTTCGAAATTCTATAGTCTGCCTTGTATTCTGGCTTGTGATACTAAAATACAATTTAAAACTACATATTTAATAACAGTCTCATGACTTATTCCACAGTAAAGTAATAATATGAAGAGGAAATAATCTTTCATGTTTTCACTTATAAAGCGAGAGCCTCGGACAAAGTCACACATATTTTTTCTATGCGACAACAAACAAAAGGATTAAGATATTAACTTTACCGTATCTTTGTACCTCGACAAGATAAGACACAACATAAATAAATACAAACGAAACTTTTATTTTACTTTCTCAGACTATTTTTCTCACCTCTCCGTTACATAACAGCAGCGTTTCGGAATTGTGTTAAATTAAGATGGTATTCTATTTAACTCATTCAGACCTGAATTATTGTTAAGGGAGAAAAAAATATTTAAGAGTGGATTAGGCTTCATCGGGGTTTTAATAGAAGAAAAATGTTTTTTTTTTTTTTTTTTTTACTAGGAAATTGAACATGTGCATAATTATGCCCAACAGGTCTCAACGTACACAGACGACTGAAAAGACAATCTTGTTGCATAGGTTTTTAAAAGAAAATTTGCCGTTATATTATGCTATTCGTTATATTACGAGTATTTTATTCGTTATATTATGCTTTGAAATAAGTGTGCATAATTATGCACACAGGGTCTGAATGAGTTAATTTGAGAAATTTGAAAAAGTCGTTTTTTTTTTGTTTTTTGCATTTTCTTAAAGGGTAGACCTTTAAGAATATGTTCTGGAAAGAAAATTAAAAAATTCTCAATATTTACGAAGGTATAGCTATAAATGAGGCAGAAATTACGCCGCACCGGAATGACTCAGACAACAATCTCAAAACTTTAAACGCGTTTTTCTCGAAACTACTTTTTTCGACCTGGTCGACATAAAATCTCAAGTTCTATCCAACCGATTGCCTTCAAATTTGGTATGAAACTTCGATAAATTTTTTTATATCGTCCTTGGAAAATTCAAAAATAATTATTTTCACAACTTTTTTAAATTTAAAAAATTAAAAAAAAAAGGGTAAAAAAATGGATTTTTTTCCAGGCAGCCACCATTTTACGATTTAATTTTGTTATTTTCTCTCTGGTACCAACTATAAGGATATTATTTCTTATTGAGAAACTGTGGATGATTTTTGTTTCGGATTTACGAAAGGGTTCCAATCATGTCGACCAGTTCACCCTTTTTTTTCCGACAAGATATAACAGCTGATAACGTCTTGAATTTTCAATTTTTTTTTTCAAAAATTTTTTTGTTCGTTCTCAAATCAAATCAATAAACAAATTATAAAAAAATGTGCAGGATAAATATTTTTAGTTTTTTTTTATTTAGTCTGAAAAAACGTCCGAAATTCACGCCTCTAGAGTAGAATACGCCCTTAAGTCAAGGAACCCTTTTATATTCTCTACGACATAACGGGAACCCTTTAAATATTTTTAGCGTAGCACTTAAAAAAATGCGCCTTAGAATTTAATAACTTTATTGATTCAATGTTG
The DNA here is from genome assembly GCA_949825065.1 of Odontocerum albicorne. Taxonomy (NCBI): domain Eukaryota; kingdom Metazoa; phylum Arthropoda; class Insecta; order Trichoptera; family Odontoceridae; genus Odontocerum; species Odontocerum albicorne. Next base: position 53,455,817 of record OX463839.1, on the reverse strand, counting down.
AATACCTTTAAATTGAATGTTTCGTTTTTCCAGGGGGGAGGCAACTACACATTTTGTCCTCTTTCATGTCGCATAAATATACGCAGCGCCCTGTATTCGTGTCTGTCAGGGAAAAAATATATGGTTTTACTCTTAATTTAAATAGCAATTATGATAAGGGCGGTTTCTCACCATGCGAAAACGGATACAAACACGAAGTGTAACCAATCACAGTCGTTTCCTGGTATTTAGGTGCGGTAGTATACAGTTAATGTAATGCGACAGGTTCTAGATTACAATTACTAAGGTAGTTTAGTAAAAAACTGTTCAATAAAAACTACCAGATTGAAATACTGCCAGAATATATATACGTATCTACAATATGTTTTTTTATTGAGTTGCGGAACCCTTAATCTTACCACCCATTTGAGAAACGTCGCGTAACAGCAATAAATTGACGTTGTTTATTAAAAATCACCTCGGGTCCGCTCCCAGACTCTAGAGCGGCTCGGTCGAGCCTTGAGCACACCTGAGCGCTCAATCCCAAAGGTAAACAGACAAGTTCCCTCCGCCTCTCCCGACTTGTCCGTATTGTTTGCACTTCATTTCGCCGAATATCTCAGAGGCAACATGGCGGCCGTATCCGGTTTAACCTGCCGCGTGGATCTTTTGTTTGAACTCCGAGGTTCCAACCGAGAAATGGCGCCGGCGCGAGTGCAGAAGGCAACAATTATAATAAACACAGATCTATCGACGTTCGATTTATATCTTGAAATGTTTTACTAGGAATGTGCTTGTTAAATGTTAACTAGAGTTTTGTTGTTTACAGTGACCACTTGTTGCGAAAGGTAAAAATAACAATATTTATCAAGTTTATTGCATATTGAACTTGAGAAGCCTACTTTCATCTGGCTTGGCGGTTCGCCGATTCAGTTTTAAGTTGTTTGAATCTAATAATGAAGACAGAGTGCGGGCACTAAGGGAAAATTGTGGACTGTTGTGAATTAATGAAAAAAGGCGGAACGGAGACATCAGAAATGAATGCATGGAGAAAATTGAAGTTTTACGTTAGATGAAAGGAGCTTTAAAATGGTTTGGGCATGTGCGGAGAATGAAGGAAAATTGAAGTTTTACGTTAGATGAAAGGAGCTTTAAAATGGTTTGGGCATGTGCGGAGAATGAAGGACAAAATAAATATACAAGTCAGAAATGCAAGATGTGTGTGTGTGAAAGAGGTAGACCGAAGAAAACATGACTGGATCAAATGGGTGAGAAGTATAATTAATAAACAATTATGCATGATGAGACGTGATGAATGTGGAGGAGGCGAAAATTGTGTGCTTGTTTATAAATGTTTGGAAATATATTCTCTCTGTCTACCCCGCAAGGGACACAGCGTGATATGTATGCATGTAGAAATTGTTTGCTGTAGTCAACACGTCCATAAAATTTGTATTTTAAATTTATTAAAGAAATTTAAAAAATCCGCACGTTTTTACTTTCATTTGTGAAAAATACGTGATGAAAAAAAGAGGCTTTTTAGGACAGAAAAGTTTGTCAAGGATAAATTTCAAGCGGGCTTGGTGACCGTTCCAGAGAAATACAGATCCGCATGAATTCTTACTCCCGTTGCCGTTCTCACGCTCGTGGTTCAGGTTTATATTTGGTAACTCGGTGAGCCTAGGACTATTTAGAATCTTACTCGTATATCAAGGGAATCCATGCGTATTTCTTGAAATATATTTAAAAAAAAACAGGCACACAATTATTGGATTCTACTTAGAATAGTTTTTTATTGTAGCAACATTCGTCAGCCATTCTTACGAGAAGTTACACTTGTTATTTAAGATTATTTGCATACAACTCCTAATTTAAAATAAGCTTAGTACTCGAGTGTCTCGTTTCCTTGTTGACGTTTTTTCTCCGTATAAATAGTATATAAAAGGTAAATATATTCTAATTATGTATCTTTTTAATTAGCCATATGTATATCACATTGTAAATTACTCCATTTTAAAGTACTCGAGTATTTCTTTTGACATGTTCATACTTTGTATGTGATATTCTTCTGAATCACAATTTATTTAAATCAAGAATCGATGAATTATTTATAGAGCGTGGCCCTCGAATGTTTCATTAATTAACCATACGTCATAAAACTTAACAGACGATTCACTCGTTTTCCGTTTTATTACAAAAAAAAATAACAGCATAATAATGTACAATAACTTGACATTTTCTCGGTTGTTCATTTATTTTTAGATTATAATTCTTATTTGCAATCAATTCACATTACTTAGCGCAATCAATCAATTTGTTATTCAATTTTAAACAATACATGTCCATTTAAAGAATTAGCTTTTTAGTAATTTAATGATTTTCATTGTATTGTATAGCATTGTAATTTATTTTTATCAAACACGGTTTATTCCACTTTTTTGTTACGGTATAACCCTACCGGTTTCAAGGCTTTCATCTCATCTTCAGGGGAGCACAAACAAGACTAAATGCTGTTCGAACTGGTACCAATATACACGCTTCAACGGTTGGGGGCTGAGGGGTGAGGGAGGCATGCGACGATTTCGGCCAAGAGCGGAGATATTTTTGGGATATAACTGTTCACCAGATGTTCGGATCGATGTACTGACTTAGAAATTTCTAGGGCCTCTAATCTGTCCAATTTATTTCCGTTACTACTGATATGTAAGAATTTGGCATCATCGATAGAAAAAGTATGGTTTTCACGGTGACAATGATTAGCCATTTCAAGTAACAAATATTTCAAATACATAAATATTACATTTTTTATCGTTCAACATACCTCCATGGTATAGTGTGTAAGTTGCCTGTCTTCCAACATGGAGGTTGCGGGCTCGATTCCCATTGATAATCATTTTTAAAATGTTGCAGTCTGGTTTTTTTTTTCATTTAAAACTTGTTTAACCCTCTATCTTAACGTTCCCAAATGGGAACATAATAGCCCCTACAGCCGAACTTGATTCAAAACCAAAATGTCTGTGTACTAAGCTCCCATCTGAAGACATTCATTTGACAAATGGTCCCTGAAATTGTTTTTAAATTAGTATTTCAAGACTATAAATATTTTTTTTATAAATTTAAAACTAAAAATTTTAATAATTCATTCAATACAGCGTCAACATATTTCTGGTTGATTGGTGGAAATTGCTACTTGGCAATAAACACGCTAGATTGTACTGTATAGCAAAAATGTTAGTCCCGAGTTCGTTATAAACATTATTTTAGTGATTTGAGTCACTAAACACCGCCATTGAAATTGTTGATTTATTAACCCTACAATGCGCGATTTTTTTTATTTCAAAAATAAAAATATATTTATGCATTAAGTATGTACTGGAACATGAAAAATACAATAAAACATTTTTTTTTGTTTTTATATATTTATATTAAAAAAAAAAAAGAGTAAGGTTCATATATGAATCACTGTAAGTTAATTATATGATATAATGATATAAATGAAATTATATATTTAATTTCACTTATTTTACACGTGTGTACTAAATAATAAAAGAAAAAAAATAAGATTACCTTGATCACCAATAAAGTAATTTGATTTCAAACTGGAACAAATCACAATAGTCATCTACGCGCAACAAGTCAAACTTCAACTGCCAAATTGACCGGTAAAACAGTTTTCTGTTAAACCTATGTGGTTTTAAAGCATGGAGATTATTGTATCACATTTGTAACAGCGTATGAGTCGTTGTTTATACCACTCAACACAAAAATATTTAGAAAAAATTTGATTGATTCATATGTGCAGCATTGCGCACTGTAGGATTAAATCATTATTTGATTTCCCAATTTCTTGATTATCCCATATTATCGATTTTGACTTTTGACAAGTTTTGTATTCTTTTGTTACAACAACTTTGTTCTTAACTTTCAATCATTAGCTTTTTATATGAAAACCTGCCGACGTCATTTTTATTGTATAATTGTACGATCCAAAGCCATTATAGCAATAAAGGACATCGAGTTGTTCCCTCACGGTTACATGGGTGACATTTTGTGCATTTCTCACGAGGCGGCTCGCGTGAGTCGCAAATTGAAAATACGGGGAATTCGCAATAAAATCTCGGTGCGCGCTCTTTGCCCAGAAAAAAATGCATTTTATCGCGTAGGCTACCGGCATTTTAATTGCGAAATATTCTGCAGCGAATGTCCCATTCCTTTCTTACTCGTGTTTCCTCCACAAAAGAATTTCAGGTTTTTTTTACAAACTACAGGATTTGTCAAATTGAAGGGGCTGCAGCAAACTGTAGTAAAATATAATTATCATTGAATTTAGCGGGTTTCGATTCCCACAAGTCGTAGGTCATGTCAGTCACAATCATTTTTGGGCGATGAAATGGGTAGGCTGTATCATAGTATAAATAGGCCAAAACCCATACGATGGTTGTCGTCAAAGAAAGAATACGAGAATTGAATTTTGAATACGAGAGACGAATACTTAGATTATCTGCGAAAGTAATTCGAAATTTGAATCTCGGTGGGTCCGTGATAACTGAACGAATTTTAAATGCCTAGCTAACAATTTTAAACCGGTGTAAAAGGGGACGATGTATAAATGATATATAAACAAATTTTACAGGCTGTATACTCGTACCATATATGTGTATTTACACAAATCCGTGATTTGGTATTCATATTGTCGACTCCATTTTTCAACAGATTGATTTAACACTTACTTTGAAAAAAAATCTACACGGCAAACTTATATTAAAGGGAAAGGCATGTTTTGCTTTACAAAGTCATTGTCAAATTGTTTTACAACGCTTTTATAAATCAAAACAGGTCTGTCACTTTAATTTAAGTTAATTGTGTCGATATATTCATATTTAAATGTTAAATCGTTCACTACTTTACGTTATGGTTATTATGCCTTCACAAATCAATAACTTTTAATGAGTATTTTCAACTATTTATATTTTTAAGTAAACCAAGATTTAAACACTATGTTATATAGTGTACAATTGCTAACCAGTAAATTGTTTAATGATTTAGTTTCCAGTGTAGGATGAAAGATTTACATTAGAGTTTTATATAAAGAAAGTAAAAAGATAAAGACAGAATCGTAAGGTTGTAATTTAAATATTAGGTGTTCTTCATGAATAATATGGTTTAAGCGGTCATCATCGAAGTCCACTGGTCGTCCAGAACGCTCCATGTCTTTCAGGTCGAAATTACCTTCTTTGAAACGCAAAAACCATCGATGAGCTGTCCTTTCATAGCATCTTCACCGTACACTTCGCAAATATCGCGAGCAGCTTTGGCAGCTTTATTCCCTCGATTGAACGCGAACAGAAGGATGTGTCGAAAATGCTCACTTTCGTCTACTTGACATTCCATTTTGAAGGATTGTAATCAAATAAATTAATATATGTAACGTAAAAGCAAACACAATATCTTGTAGAGCAGAAAATTTTCTTTCGAATGACGTATACCTTTACCATTTGGTTTTACTTTTGGTGCTCATTTTTAAATTGAAAAAAAAACGGACACAACTTGTGCTAACACCCGATACATATAACAATTTCATTTGCGGCTAAAGATAGGAAGGAATATTAGGAGCAAATATAATGAGGGAATCAGGAAATACGACACATCACTCAAGATAAATGTAACGTTCCAACGAATAAAGCCAATTTTTTACTAGTGCTATATTTTGTAACAACATAAACGTATTGATTGTTTACAGTAGCCTTTGTTCTCTGCATTTGAAATAAGTTTATAGCTGAGATGTTTTTCGTCTCACTTTATTTAGACCCTTTGGAAAAATCTTGTAGGTTTGAGGAGTATTATAGTCGAAAATGTTGTCCTTCGGCGCATTTCTATATTATTTTTTTTTTAGTTAAATGCATCACCATTCAGACTCCGGTAAGCTGTTTGATCACTTTCCAATTCGATGACGTCATGATGGATTTATACCCTCGGAGAAAAAAATTCCAGCGAATAAAAATCACGTCGTGCGATTCGATCGAGTAAAAAAAATAAGTTGTTTTTGTTTTCGAGATTCGCTTCTTCTCTCGCGAAACTTGGTCAAAATAATCACGCGAACAATCATCATCGCGTCACTTATCGGGGCTCTGTCTGATGCTGATAATAATAGCATTGAGAAATAATGATTGACTTAATTTGTTTTTATTGTTCCAGCTATTTTATTGTTTTATTTTGAATGGATTATTATTTTATCATTTTATATTATATTATTTTATCATTTCAATCTAAGATGGTATATCTGTGTGCGTAATTTGTTTGTTTCCTGCTTTATTTTGTTTCTAACGCCATTCTTTCATTTTGGTGATTTTATTCAGTTCAGACCAGTTTGTTGCTAAAAATATCATATATTGTATTACATAAATAATATGCTTTGGTTCACATAATGTTATCCTTTCGCTTCTTAGGACGACCTCTTCCTCTATTTCCGAGGACTTTGATTTCCAGTTTCTGGTTTCACATACACAGCTAGTTTTCTTTCAGGATACCTCCGATGTCCTTGCTCACTCTTAAAATCCTTGGAAGCAACATGCCCTTCCATTTTGATAACGTAACATCTCTGTTCTTCAGATCTACTTGTTGCCCAGCACTCCGCTATATACAAGAGAACTGATACAGCTGTATTCATGAGTATTATGAACTTTTCATATACTATATATATACAATCTTGTTCATTTTCATGAATACATAAATTAATAATATATATATAATACACGCATAATTTAATTAACAATATTTAACAATATTTTTGGCTGTGATGAAAAGTTAACTAATTGCGTATCGATAATTAATTTTCTTCATAAAAATGTATACATGTTGTTTATAGTTAAGGCATTAACGTTGTGGAGGTTTAAAGACATTACAATTTATTTTTATCAAACACAGTTTATTCCACTTTTTTGTGACGGTATAACCCTACCGGTTTCAAGGCTTTCACCTCATCTTCAGGGGAGCACAAACAAGACTTATTTGCGCTCCCCTGAAGATGAGGTGAAAACCTTGAAACCGGTAGGGTCATACCGTCACAAAAAAGTGGAATAAACAGTGTTTGATAAAAATAAATTACAAATGTATACATATCACTTTGGGGGTGAGATTTTCTTCAAAATTTGATAGTTGTATTTAAACAAACCACTTAAAATGGGAAAAAACCACTTAAAATGGGAAATATTGATATAAATCAGGATGTCTTAGTGAATTTGTATGTTCATTTAATTTTAAACAACTTAACAAAAAAATGTAAATAGATTTAAACAAATGAATCGTAACTGTTTAACCCTTCCTTCCCTGTGATGTGTAACTAGTACATATTGCTTCTAAAAACTTTAATACTCGTATCTCTATAAATATGATAAATACTGGGTTCAGATTTTAGGCATTCCTCCATAATACATTTACGCATTGAATGAAAAAATTATATTAATAATGACTAGCACTTGTCGGCCACATCAGAGATATTTTGTGAAAATCGGGAATTAATTCACTAATACAATCAAACGTGTGCCAGTATGTGACGTAGGTATATTCATTCTAAAAAACCGCTATGGGTGAGGAAGCGATGCTATTCACGTCTCACTCTTCTTCGGTATATGGGAACGCAAGAAATAGAATCTCAGTTCGCTCGCTTCAGAACTTCGCGGGCTTTCGTTTGAGGTGGTCGTTTCGCCCGTTTTGTGAACGTCGGCCGATGTTTTTTGTCATGTTTACAGCAATTAAATTTTTATTATTATGACTTTTGACTTCAAATTTAATTAATTTAAGCGATTGGCTATGAATATTCTTATTTTTCCGATTTTAAATCGCTCATTTTTACACGTGTATTGATGTGTATTTAATACACAGCCCCGGAACACGCGGATTTTTTTAGCACAGGAAGGGAAAGGTTAATAAAAAAATATGAATTATTGTTTGACATCTCTTAATTGTCACGCCATTTCTACCGTGAGTGATTATTAAAAGGATATTTATATAAAAAGAAAGCGGCAAATGACGCGGGGGGGATCTCTGTTGTAAATAATAAATTAAAATAAACCGGTTTTATGTCTAGTTGTCGCTTGTTATTGTTTGGTTTAAAATTCACCGTACCGCGCTCCGCTAATGATATTTTCACACGTGACCAAAATGTGATGCATTATTACATATATTGCGCTTTGTAAGACTTTTAATAAAAAAACTTTCATTATATCATCTGGAAATCACACCTAATCGAAAGTACTCGTATTACACGAAATTCAACACAAAAATCGAATGTTACGTTTTCTTTGTTGCAAAATATCTACAACTTATCTTAACGATTTGTAGTCGAAGCAAACCCTTAAACATTGGATTAGAGCATAGTTTCCCAAACTTTTTCGTCCCGTAGACCACTTGCCGATTTTTTTGTTTTCCGTAGACCCCTTGCCTGCCTAATATTGAATTTTCCTACACTTATTAACTTCAAATGTGTTATTAACTTCAAACATTTACGGAACGCCTAAATATTGATGATCTGCCTAAATGGGATCCGCTCACGTGGACCCCCATTTACATCTCGTGCACCCCCATTTTCTTTTCTCGCTGACATAGACCCCCTGCAAGTCGAAATCGACCCTTGGGGGTCCATATACTCGTAGATCACTTTAAGAATCTTCGGATTAGAGCGTTGAGGATTATTTCACGAAATGTCTTATTTTATATCGTCCTATCTCTTCTCCCTGGCTCCATCCCAACTCACTGTCTGCGAAGACTGTTGGGGGTTGTATGCTCTTCTGTCCCGGACTACGTCCCCCAGGCCGTGCCTCTGCATCAGGTTATCTTTTTGCACCACCCATAAATTCTTTGGTCTTCCTCTGGTTGTTATTCGAGGAAGATCCATGGAGATTACGTGGTTCACAATGTGATCGGGTGCTCTGCGTCCAACGTGCCCATACCATCTCAATCGCCTCTCCTCCATCTTGCTGTTGTCTGTAACACCTAGGCTTCCATGAATGCGTGAGCTTTTTATTTTGTCTCTTAAGGACACACCTGACGCTGACCATCTTAGCATGCGCATTTCAACCGTTTCTAGTTGCCTAGAGTAAGAGTTATTTGATATCGTCCTATCAATATCACGATATTGCTTTAAAGTTTTAATTTCTCAGATAAATTTAATTACGCCGATCAATTCATTGCTAAGGATCATCTTGGCAAATTAAACATATTGTTCGTGTATTCTCAATAATTATTGATCTCATTGTTTTTAGCAGGAATATAAGAAATTGCAATAATTTCTCCAGGAATTCCAGTTTTGCACCGACAAACCTGGAAATATCGCTCGTTACTCCGTCAGCTCGCGTTGTTTTCTCAAAAGCCAGATTTCACGAGACTAAACAATGATTCACGCTACAAGAAGGAAGTGATGTGATGCCGTGTTGATGAGAAACTCCTTGGCTGTTATTATATTGAATTGAGCAAATCAGCGTCGATGTGTTATTTAATAGAACTGCATTTTCCAATGTATAAAACCAAAGTTTACTTGTTCCTAAACAATTATTTTGATTATTTTCAGCGTTTGTATTTATTTATTTAGTAAGTTATGGCGCGATCTCTCTACCATCGATGTATATTTTGTACACTCCCAAGCCATTGACTACAATTATTTAAAATAAAAACAGTGCAACATTTATAATTCCGGTGTAATGATTTATAATTTAGTTCATTGGTTGAAAAGTTCATGACATTATAAAAGTATAAAATATTCAAAGTTTTTCTTTCAAGTTAGCTAGAGAAATATTAGGTGTCATTTTAGACAAACAAAATGTACTTCTAATCTTCTCGTATCTTTACAAATTATTATCCTCCATGATAGAGAATTGTTAATTCACTGAGAATTATTATTGTCTTTGCTCTGCATATTACGAATAATTAATATCATAGTTACTGCCTTACCGCTTAAATCTTGTGTCTGTGATAATCTGATAGGTGCCAAATTAAATCATAGTATAAATAGGCCAAAACCCGTACGATGATTCGTCGTCGAAGAAATAATACGAGAATTGAATTTTGAATACAAGAGAGCGAGAGAGGAATACTTGGATTATCTCCGAAAGTAATTCGAAATTTGAATCTCGGTGGGTCCGTGATAACTGAATGAATTTTAAATACCTAGCTAACATTTTTTGAACCGGTGTATAAATGATATATAAACAAATTTTACATTTATGAATATATATTTTCATAAATGTAGAATTTGTTTTACTTCCGTGAATATTTCACGGGCTGCAACTATTATTTTTTAACGTTCTAATGTAGTTTTTTTGTAAATGCTTCAACATTTAAAATAAAATGGAAATAATAATTAATATCTTGCACATATTCAATTGATTTGATTTGGCTTCATTTCGAAAAAAAACATCAAGCGTCCAACTATAAAACGTTTTTTTTTTTTACTTAACAGAAATCGACCACAGACGACAGATATACTCGTATACTCCAGATCCATGATTTTTTCACTATTTCTCGTGCTGGAATTAAAGCGCTGTCGAATTTCGAAGTACCCCACATTGTTACGTCGCATTTACACTTGCCACTATAAATAGCTGTTGTAAATGTTCCGCTCCTGCAATAATGTAAGCATGCAGCGAGTGGTCTGCTTGCTGTAAATTAAGACGATATGCCCATCTAGTCGTAATATTATAGTACTCTTAACATATATAGTATAATTGTATATTGTACATTAGCACGCACGCATCCAAACCGTGGCCAATATTTCCGATGTCGCGCTCCGATATCGGCGGTGATTGATCCGACGTATGGTTATCATTCCCTTCCACATCTTGTGTCAATTGATTCGATAAATATTCTTGAATCGTTATTCAATAAAACTTGTTATATTTTTATCTACGATTGATAAAACTGACTATGCATATCATCATCATCATTGTCAACCAGGGTCGATCCACTGCTGGATGAAGGTCTCCCCACGTTGACTCCAAATAGTTCGGTTTTTTGCTCGTTGATCCATGTGATGCTGCCATGCTTCCTCATTTCATCTATCCAGCGTGCCTTCGGTCTTATTCTGAGTCTCTTTATGCCTCTTTGGTACCATTGGATTATTTCGGATGTCTATCGGGAGTCTGACATTCTGACTACGTGTCCTGCCCATTGCCACTTCATTATTTTGCACAGCTTTATAACGTCTTATACCTTTGTTATATTGCGAATCCAGGTGTTTCGTTTACGGTATCTTTTAGTATATCCCAACATGCATATCTCCATGCCTCTTTGTGCGGTCTGGAGCTTTTGTGTGTTATTTTACTGTGAGCGTCTATGTCTCGCAGCCATACGTAAGCACTGGGAGAATACACTGGTTGTAGATCCTTCGCTTCAAGGATATTGGGAGATTACTTTTGAATATGTCGTTCAAATGTCCAAATGATTTCCACGCTAGTTTTGTCTTTCGTGCTATTTCCTCCGATATGCCACCTACAAAGGAAATAAGTTGGCCCAAATATAGTACACATATTCCTGGACAAGTTCTAGCGGCGTTCCATCTACAATTATTGGTTTTGGGGTAGCAAAGCTGTTCATAATATATTTTGGTTTTTGATATATTCATTTTTAAACCAACTTCTTTACTGACCTCTTCCAATTCTTGCACGTATTGGAGAACAAATCTATTTTCAAACGATGTATTATATTGGAGTGCATATATGCATATATTGGAGAACAAATCTATTTTCAAACGATGTATTATATTGGAGTGCATATATGCTTATATTGGAGAACAAATCTATTTTCAAATTATGTATTATATTGGAGCGCATATATGCCTATATTGGAGAACAAATCTATTTTTAAACGATGTTTTCAATAATTTTTAATCAATCGCGATAATAGTAATCGTTCGAGTGTTTTCTTTTTTAGCAATGCCACATCAAGGGTAAATTCGGTCGGTGTGTATGATGCTCCTTTATCTAGATTGCATTTTATCTAGGATTTAGCAATATTTCAAGAAAATTTACCCGATGTTTACATGAAATTATAATATTTTGAAAATATAATTTTTATTTTCTTATCATAAACATATTTGTTTATATTATTTATAGTTAAGGCATTAACATTGTGGAGATTTAAATACACTGTAATTTGTTTTTATCAAACACTGTTTATTCCACGTTTTGTAACGGTATAACCCTACCGGTTTCAAGGCTTTCACCTCATCATCAGGGGAGCACAAACAAGACTTGTGCTCCCCTGATGATGATGTGAAAGTTTTGAAACCGGTATGGTTATACCGTTACAAAAAGTAAAATAAACAGTGTTTATAAAACAATTTACAATTTGTTTATATGAGATACATTTACATTTGAAACTATTTATTCGAAGTATATCATGATCGATTGTTTCATAGGACCCGAGTATAAGTTTAGAAAAATGTGTAATACTTAAATATATACCAGGGGTGGGCATACACGAGGTCAACGAGAGCCACATTCTGGATTTTCATATGTATAAAGAGCCACACCATAGTCCCGTTCTCACGTAGTATTAAATACACTAAACAACATATAAATACACTAATTCTAATTTATTAAATATTCTACACAAATCTTAATTGCTATATAAAGTATAAAAAATACACATATAAGAAAATATAAAAACAGCGCAGAATACGGTTTGCGTGGTTTGCGCACATGAGGCAGGAGATGCGCGCGTACCCTACACATTGAAATTACAGCACACACGTATACACCAATATTTGCCTTTGTCTTTGACAGTTGCATTCATACATGTGCATCTTGTCACAATATTTATTAAAGGAAAATCGCGAAAATACAAGTATAATGGGGAAAGAAAGTATCTATATTTTTATAAGAGACATTGGGAGCCGCACTTAACCCAACGAAGAGCCGCATGCGGCTCTCGGTGCAGCATTTGCCCACGTCTGATATATTCAGTAGGTCGGATATTATTTGTGCGATAAAATAATAATTGAGAATTATAGTTTGCTAGATATAATATATTACACAAATAAATTTATTAATTATGTTGTTTATTCAAGTTCTATCGTTTTAATTTCATATTTAATCGTTTAAGTAATGATCGTCGATCATTAGTTTTCGAGATACTGGATTGTCCGTCTTCAAGGTAATCCAGGTCACCGTAATCTTTGAGTTCAAATGAAAACCGAGCGTCGTCTTTAGATTTGTTTTTTTTTTCTCGCGATATATTATTAAGGACATTTATTATTTATAACAAATGTTTGTTTATGTTCGAGTCAATCATTTCACAGCGATAGCCCCGCCCCACCCCGCCAGATAACCTGCCTGCTCTGCTCGCGTTGCTCATGGAAAAACTAACTTTCGTATAATATTAGCGGTGACATCATTGCGTGAATACTGATAGAATTCATATTACTTGTGGAAACTCTTAACGTTGCTATTTACCGATCGACATTATCAATGTTTCAATACTCTAAATAATAATAATAAAAGGACAATTTATATAGCGCCGTTTAGAGAGCAAACTCTCCTCAAGGGCGCGGCGGTCTAACTCGAGACTCGAACCCACTATTTTTGACGGATTAAAAATATTACAATCTAAAAACAATATATATAAAGTTGAGTGCAACGATATGTAAGTGATGGTTGTGGGCATTTCCTCGCATCTGCATATGTCCAGGAAAACATATTTGGTAAGAAAACCGCAGAACACTTACCGATCGAAGACGAACTACAAAAAAGCCTTTGTAGATCTTCCGATATGTGATAGTAACACATTCTCGATTTCGACAACAACACTATAACTCGATCAAAGGAAATCAACAGTTTATCATACTCGTATATGAAATCGTTTCAATTGAAAGTGACAAAGAAAACTCAATAGGAGATTTATGCATTTTAATAAAATTGCATTATGATCAATTTTATTATGTATTTTAATTCGCTTCTCTTTAGTTTTATTTCTACCTAATAAAGCTCAATTTTTAAATATCAACCGCATAAAGTGTTTTCTTCATTGAATAAACGACTTGAATGCAATTTTAACCTTAAAGCTATTTTGTTTCACCTTTCGTCATGCAACAGCGTCGTTAAAACTTTGCTTGCATTTAAATCTCGTAAAACACAATAAAGACCACTTAACATTGACGTTTTCGTGACGGAAACTTAATCAACCCTACCCGAATATATTACGGATTTTCCCTCGGGTAAGGTGGATGTCAATACGGGTACATGTTTATTGTTCAAGTTACTCGTGCGATGTAATTAAATTATTCACACTCTTGATTGACTGTGATAAATATTTTTTTGTAAATATCTTCATCATCCTGTCGTGTAGCTCATGGCTGAGCATCGTGCCTTCCATGATAGCCTCTGACGGCTCATCTCCATCCATCTCTGCACTCCGCGGTTCGAAGGGCAGTTGTTAAGGGTAGTCCTGTTGAGTCTCTCACTTAATCATTTTAATGCATTGGGACTCTTCACATTTGAGAGCTTTCTTCCACCAATAGCAATCCCACCATCCCAGTCTTCAAGTGCTCTCCTCATAATATATACTCCTTATAGGTTAAACAAATCGGGACAGAGAACGTACCCTTGCTGTACACCCTTTTGTACTTTAAACCGTTTGGGCTTGATGTTGTTGAAACTGCTGAAATGCGCATGCTAAGATGGTCAGCTGGTGTGTCCCTAAGAGACAAAATGAAAAGTTCACGCAGTCGTGGAAGCCTAGGTGTTACAGACATCAACAGTAAGATAGAGAAGAGGCGATTGAGATGGTGTAGGCACGTTGGACGCAGAGCACCCTATCACATTGTGAACCAGGCAATCTCCATGGATCTTCCTCGAATAACAACCAGAGCAAAGGCCAAAGAATTCGTGGGTGGTGCAAAAAGATAACGTGATGCATAGGCACGGCCTGGGGGACGTAGTCCGGGACAGAAGAGCATACAACCTGAGGACGAGGAGAACTGACCCCAACAGTCTTCGCAGACAGTGAATTGGGATGGAACTAGGGAGAAGGGCTTGATGTTGTTGAGTTTGTCTGTCCCTAAAATATGTCGGTATAGTGAACTGATAAGGTTCACACGGTGTGCTGGAACTCCCATCTTTAGAAGTGCCGACCACAGTTTCTCCCATTTTACACAATCAAATATCTTCATTCGTTGTTTGAATATTACGTGTTGAACCTTGCCCGATATGCTTAACCGATTCAAATTATTTATCATCAAATATTATGGAAAATTTTCTCCTTCTTGAGATGGCGTTCCGTGTCGGAGGTTCAGGTTGGCCACCATCACGGTAATCCTTATCGTATTAACTGCACCCAAACCACTCCCGCAAGCCAAAGAGATATGGTCATCCTCCGCATCGTTTGCGATATATTTATGCCTGGATGATCAGTTGTGTAATAGATATATTACAATTTTTTAAATTATATTTTTCAACATAATTCAATTTTAGTAAAATAATCTTTAGAATTGTTATTTCTCTTTTTCAATAGTTTTCGACGTATTCTACGGTTTATCTTTTTATTGTATTATATATTTTTTTTTCCATTTAAATTTTTTTGTTGGAATTATAATGAACGTATTTATGGAAAAATGACACTCTAAAGAGCCGAATAAATTATGTAGAAATGCGTGCACTAATAAGAATACTAGAGATGACAATGTATGACAAAATACGGAATGAAGTGATAAGATTAATGGACAATGTATGACAAAATACGGAATGAATGAGTATGAACTCAAGGCTGATTTGTTAAGTAAGATGAAGAGCATAGTTTGGGTACGTGGAACGAATGGTTGAGAAAAAAATACATTGCTAGAGGAAGACAAAGGAGATTGTGATTGGATCAAGTGTATAACATTTTGAAAAAAGGAATCGTAAAAAGTCAGAGAAATCGTACGAGATGTATGATAATGTGTATGGGTGTAGTAGAGGCGATATAATATGTGTCGCGATATGAACATCTGGTGCCCTCTCCTGTTTACCTGCCCCGACAGGTTGACGGTGCGATGATATGTTTGTATTAATGCATTCTATTTATAACTCGCGAAATCTTTATAATCAACCGTACGATTGTATGAAGATTGCCACACCTCGGTAATTACCACACCGAATCATACTCGTATCACCATACGACCTAACACTTGAGGCCTCTCAGCCCGCTTATCTTACGAACCCTCAGATAAACATCAGGTCGATGCGCGACATCAAATTGTATATCTGGCAACTCGGTTTTTATTTTTCATTTATCTGGTTCAGTGGTCTTCAAACTAAGGCAGCCTAAATAGATACGTTGCATTCAACTCTAATGATAATTTCGGTTATAAATTACGACGCAGTTATAGTTTTACTGCCCTCATAAGCAAAAACGCAGCTAATGGCAAAAGTTAAGTTTTGAGAAAACTTCACTTTTATGTTTTTCATTGCTGCTTAAAAATGTCGTCATTCATAAACAAAAACGCTGTAAAGTGTTATTCATAAGCAAAAACGCAGCAAACGCATAGGCACTTGCTGTTTTTTTTTTGCTTATGAATCACATTTTATAGTTTTTTTTTTATTTAAAAAAACCTAGTATTTTGTAAAATTAAAAAAGACGTCGATTTTTGGGTTGAAGTAAATGGTTTTCTGTTTTTTTTTATGGATTATGGTTCAGAATTTGATATGGAATATTGCCTCATACTTAGTTAAATTTCTGATGTTTCCCGTTAGCTGCGTTTTTGCTTATAACGGCAGAGTACATGGTGCATTATTTTCTAAATGTGTTCTTATCACAGCAAAATATAAAATCTTGCATAAAAATGTGTTTTTTTTTACCTCTTGTTTGCCATTGTGCAGTATCCTCCCATATTTATGAAAATTTATCGATTTTAAAACTCGAAAGTCGAGTATCCCGGTTTCGATCCCCTCATAATGAAGTTTAGGCCTAAGTGGCTACCTTACAGAGTGACATTTATCACAATACAATACACATCATGCTCATTTATTACAATTAAACCATTCTGGTTTCGTGTCACCATAACAACCTCATGCTCTTTCTATTTCTCGCACTTTTCTGGTTTCGTGTAACCATAACAACCTCATACTCTTCCCATTTCTCGCACTTTTCTAGTTTCGTGTCACCATAACAACCTCATGCTCTTCCTATTTCTCGCACTTTTCTGGTTTCGTGTCACCATAACAACCTCATGCTATTCCTATTTCTCGCTCTTTTCAGACCAATATTTGTCTTATATTCTTTGCTTGATCTTGTTCGTTCACTATTCGTGTCAGTTGCATACAAAAGCGTTGCCCATATTTCAACAGTATTTTTTTGCGATTTACTTTAAATTATCATACATAAATGTAAAATTTTGTATATGTCGCACTCTTGTTTTTACATTCGCGCTTCTCTTTTTTCTAATACACGTATTCGTACATCTAACCGATGTAATAAATATAACTCGTTGAACGATAACACAAAGTGTCGCAATCGCGCAAGTCAAGTATATATGTTTGAAAACTCGCAGGTAAAAATATTTTTTTATATTTCCCACGTGACCGGTTTACACATACGAGTGTTGTAGTTATCTCGATGTCAAACACCGTTCGTTCACAGATAACAACAGATAATAACTTTGTTTAGATAAAAACTGAATATTACGATGCCCGGCATTAATAGTGGGGATCGATATGGCCATGTCGAATAATATTATTGATTTGCGACTTGTTTTTCTCTGCACCTTTACTAATGATTAATGATATCTACAATGCTGATAAATACACGTATTACCACCGGTTATCGGCCACTGGCTAGGCAAGGCAATACATATATCATATTATAATATGTTGTATTATTAGCGTTTTATTATTATTTACTAATTATCCTTATCTTTAAGTTACTAGGTATAGAAATTGCTAAATATTTCCAAGATCTACACAAAAAAGAAGAATAAATATAATTTAACTCGAAAAAATTGGGTTCGACTCCCTAATTAGAGCACCCTTGAGGGGAGTTTGCTCGTTAAATGGCAATATATATTTTTTTCTTAAATATTTATTATTATAGAGGCTTCTAAAGTTCGCACTTTCGACGAATATGCACGCAACTTTGGATTGATTTTGGTCACTAAACAAGAGTTAAGAAATCAATTTACGTGTTTTTATTTTTCTATTTTTTCTGTGGCTTTAAATTTGTATGGTGCCCTAAAACGTGATCAAATTAGCAATACAATACTATCAGGAATCGAACCTGAAACCTCCGGGTGGAAGAGAAGCATCTTATCTATCAGGCCACGGAGGTCGTCAACTTAATTGACTTTACACATATATTGACTTGATAAATTACATAATTATTGCACCACAAAACTATTTCTTTATATTATATTGCATTATATACAACACTTCAGTTGTGTACAGTACAACCTGCCGGGCTTATTGCCATTTCTTACAAACCAACCAGAAATGGACGTAATAAAAAATAGAATGGAAACCGCAAAATATTTTTTTTGTTTATTTAAAATAACGAAAACGTATTTATCATTATTATATAGTTACGTACAAAATGTTCATACCTGTTAAATGGATCTTTTATAGTATAATTATGTACGTCTTTCCATAAAAGTGCAGACAAACGGCTAGATATTTCTTCAATTATATAACAAAAGGTAAAATAATTAAGGTTAATTTTCGCATAATTTCGTCCAAATGTGTAAATGTAAAATAACGGGCTAGGCCCCTTGTAGGAATTGTACTCAAAATTCCCAGGTTGGAAGTCGAGTGTTCTACCAACTGGGCCACGGAGGTTGTCAATGGTATGATATTTTTAAAATGTTTTGTAGTCATTCACACTTTTGCTGTAAACGATCGTGAAAACGCCCTATTAAAAATCGTGTTTTTTTTTAAATCAAAAACAGAGTCAAATTGTAAGTAAATCAAGTTTTTTTTAAAAAGTTCAAAAAAAGCGCAACCTGTTTATAAAGATCACTCGTGATTATTTTATTGCTTGCGTCAGAAAATGGTAATTGGCAAAGAACAACAACGAACGAGGTGCTGTTATATGTGTATTATCCCGTCACAAGAGATGTTCACTGGCAAAGCATCAATTATCCTTGTGAATATATAATACAATAATAATAAAACTATGAATGGAAATCGGGGTAGAGGAAGACACAAGAAAGACTAGTCGGATCAAGTGAGTGATATTTTGAAAGCAGGAAATGAAAAGTCAGAGAAATTGTATGAGTTGTATGAAAAAGTGTATGGGTGTAGAGGAAGCGGAATACGTGTATTAAGATAGAAACGTCTAGTGCTATGCCCTCTCTGTATATTCGGACAGGAAAACGGTGTGATGATATGTATGTATGTAAAATAGAATTATTACACATTTTTTCATTGACAATGCGGACGTGTTGCATTATTTTTAATCATTCTCCTGATCGAGTGGGGTGGCACGTGTTGTGAAGTGTGTTCTGTGTGTATATATGATATCTCAGAACAAAATGAATTGTTTCCGTTCCAGCCTGCATGATTGTTTACATAAAAACCGCGTATGAACATTGATTTTGGAATGTTGCTTACGTTTGTGCTGATTTTGTTTAACCTGAAATACACTATAAATGTAAATTTGCTCGTACAGTGTTCCAGGAATTCTTAGACAGTGAAAATATTCGCGTTACTCAAAAATAGTTTTGAAACTTAAACATTTTTTTTCTTTATTTAATAATATACAGAAATTCCACCCACTCGAGGACGATTTATGCAGTCACTGTTAATGCCAAAAACAATTATAAGAGACTCAATACAATAAATGGAATTTAAATATAAATTGACGCTTTAAATCTTCTGCTGATTTAACTTCAAAAGATCTATCGATGGAAAAGTTTGTTAAAAAAAAAGTAACCCAACATTTAAGTTTTATTATTTTTTATTAATTTAATTATTACGCATTGACAACCATGCTTTATTCTTGTTCACACTGGGTTCTAATACGTTTTTTTCGTCGATTCGAAGAATAGAATACTTTTTATAAGCATACAACACGTATTTTCCTATGAGGCTTATTGCTTCCGCCGGAAATCGTACCGATTTTTTAGAACATGAAGAATTTTATCCGCTTTTTATATCGTTATGTGCCTATACATGAGAGCAATGCTAGTTCTTTATAAACTGCTATGCGATTGATCTGACGTCTTAATTAACAATTCGTTTATATAAAGAACGTCGTTTAATGACCGAAGCCTATTCAAGGACGCCTTCATTCTTAGTGCACCATATGCATATCTTACAAAGTCCCTTTATTTGAAGTCTCACCTACTTCTACAGTAACATACAAAGCGAACTTTATAAAACATTGCTAAGACCTGCGCTAAGGTATCGGATACCTGAACATTAACAAAACGGAAAGAAAGAATTCTCGATACCTTTGAGAAGAAAAAAATCTCCGCAGAATATATGGTCCAATTTGTACCGATAAACAAAGAACTCGACACCCCGTATGGCGAAGCTAGTGTAGCATGAGTTATAAAAATTGCTAAACTCCGCTGGTTTGTGCATTTATACCTCATGCGGGACACTGACTGCAATCGAGGCTTTATTCAGCTATCCGGCGGAACATGGGAGAGTGGGGAGATCAAAGCTGAGATGGTTAGATGGTGTAATAGAGAACTGTCGCACATTGGGTACAACAAATTGCAGGAGGGATGCTGCTGAGAGAGATAAGTGGCAGAGATCCTCCAGGCAACCGAGATCCATCCTGGTTTGTAGATGATGATATATTTAATAAATTATAATTGACTTATAAAATGACCAAACAAATTACTAGTATATTTGTTGAATCTCATTAATCGAGTTTTACGAGTATTATAATAACTGAGTCATGCTTACAATTTACAAAGACCTGATAATTAAAAAGCAAATTAAACATTTGTCTTCGCGCTTCTGGTTCTTACAGTATGTTCGTATTTGGCACGAAACATTTTTATTGCCGTTCTCATTTGAAAAATCCTCTTCATTATCATAGTATAAATAGGCCAAAACCCATACGATGGTTGTCGTCGAAGAAAGAATACGAGAATTGAATTTTGAATACAAGAGAGCGAGAGAGGAATACTTGGATTCTCTCCGAAAGTAATTCGAAATTTGAATATCGGTGGGTCCGTGATACTGAACGAATTTTAAATACCTAGGTGACATTTTTTAACCGGTGTAAAAGGGGACGACGTATAAATGATATATATAAACAAATTTTACATTTATGAATATATATTTTCATAAATGTATTGTAGAATTTGTTTTACTTCCGTGAATATTTCACGGGCTGCAACTAGTTATATAAACATTTCCGACATGACAATATCTATGGTGCAGTGCGCCTCCGACAATTAAGCTTTTGTCACAACGGAACTCCGAATGATAAAAATAAAATATTTCGTAATTATTAAATGAATATTGATCTATTGTTCAATTTAAAAGCCATTCGTGTATTGGCCAAATCTTAACGTCATTCAATGTATGATACATTTGTTATTTGGAGCTTGGAGTTGTTTATTTTTTTTCATTTAACTCTCTCATATGGAAGTAAGTACGAGTACGTAGTTCACTTAGAATTCGTCTTGACATACTCGTATAAGTATCGTCATCGGTTCCCATTAATAATGTTACACGGCCTGTTCAATTAAAAGGCAAAGGCTCGCTCATCAACAGTCGAGCTGCGAGTACATCCATCCCATCATATTTGTGTAGCCAACTTAAAAATAAATCGGCTTTATTTAGGTTCAATTTATTTATATCTTTTCTATCAAAAGTTGAACTTCAAGGTTGGGATTCGATTATATTGGGTGTTAACATAAGTTGTCTGTTTTTTTTTTCAAATTAAAAATGAGCACCAAAAGTAAAACAAAATGGTAAAGTTTATTCGTCATTCGAAAGAAAATTTTCTGCTCTACAAGATATTGCATTTGCTTTTACGTTACATATATTATTTTATTTGATTACAAGCCCTCAAAATGGAATGTCAAGTAGACGAAAGCGAGCATTTTCGACAATTCCTTCTGTTAGCGTTCAATTGTCGAACGTTGATTTTTGTTGTTTTCACTCAAAACACATGTGACCCAAGCGCCTTACTTCTGGACTTTTCCCATTGATTTAAGATGGTGGTATACAGTCATGTGACTACAATTCATCTGCTCAGCCAATTCTACGGTGGTTTGAAGGGGATCTTCATTAATAATATGGTTTAAGCGGTCCTCATCGAAGTGCACTGGTCGTCCGGAACGCTCCATGTCTTTCAGGTCGAAATTACCATCTTTGAAACGCAAAAACCACCGACGAGCTGTCCTTTTATTCATAGCATCTTCACCGTCCACTTCGCAAATATCGCGAGCAGCTTTGGCAGCTTTATTCCTTCGATTGAACGCGAACAGAAGGAGGTGTCGAAAATGCTCGCTTTCGTCTACTTGACATTCCATTTTGAAGGCTTCTAATCAAATAAAATAATATATGTAACGTAAAAGCAAATACAATATCTTGTAGAGCAGAAAATTTTCTTTCGAATAACGTATAATCTTTATCATTTTGTTTTACTTTTGGTGCTCATTTTTAATTTGAAAAAAAAGACGTACACAACTTATGTTAACACCCAATACTAACACATCTCTCGTCTTTTTTACTATTATAAAAATAATTACCTATCCTCGTTGAATTATTTTTACTGGTGATTTTTCTTTTTCTACTTTTCAAACTACTGAAATATATAAAGGGTCTTTCAAATTGAGCGGTTTATTTAATTAATTTTTTTTAAATTCTTAAATAAAACACACAATTCGCTTAGATTTAAAAAACTTTTTATTGGTCATTTAAGTATAATGTGTGAAATTTAAACACAAAAAACAATATGTGCCAAATGTCCACTTCTTGCAGCTCCACAGATGTCCACTCTTTTGTCAAAATTTCGATGACATTTTGGCTTAATTGCGGTCCTAACTCACCAATAACGCGAATAATTTCGTCTTTCAGCTCAGAAATTGATCGGGGGTCATTCTTATAGACATGGTTTTTCACGTAACGTCTGAGAAAATAGTCCAACGGTGTCAGATCGCATGATCTTGGTGGCCAATTAACATCACCGTTTCCGGAGATTACAATACATAAAATAATTCTCAATTTGAACGCGTTGTTGTGTTGTATACGACTACATTTTTATATATGTCATACATCACACTTCTCAGTTGTCACAAGACCCAGGCAAGTTCCCGACACCATCTGTGTTTTATCCAAGAATTAAAAAATCCGCTCAATTTGAAAGACCCTTTACGTCTAATCACGCCAAGTCCCTTTTGGGGCAGGCAGAGAATACATACTCGTATCGTTATATATACTTTTCTATTTCTCGAATTTGTCACCTTTCCCTCAGTTAAAATTACTCATTTGATTGAATAGCTTTTGAAATTGCAATTTTTATTTCGATTTCGAGTTGTTTTATAAATTCTCACTAGATTAAAATGACCTGAGCCGAGTTTTTAATAATAAATCTGGCGAGAGCGTTACGTGTGTTGTTATTTAGATTTAGTTCGACGCTCTTTGTAATCTCGATCGAGTAG
Organism: Odontocerum albicorne; assembly: GCA_949825065.1. Taxonomy (NCBI): domain Eukaryota; kingdom Metazoa; phylum Arthropoda; class Insecta; order Trichoptera; family Odontoceridae; genus Odontocerum; species Odontocerum albicorne. The sequence continues at coordinate 53,432,254 of OX463839.1, read as the reverse complement.
AGATGCTGGTCTAAATATAAGTTTATGTGGCCCATAGTGCATCTCTTGTCCATCAAACGGATAACGAACTGACTGCAGGTGGCGAGGAAGTGAGCTCTTATATCCCATACACATATCCACATATTTTAATTGTGACAGTTTTAATAAAATAACAAAAAGTATATTTTTATCTTTGATTACGGTTCTCACAGCATTTATTTCTTTTGTGTGCCTTTAAATGTGGCATACCGTGTGTTGGCACGTTTATTGCAAGATTCCTTTTATGGCATTGTTTGAATGACCGAGTGTTTATTACCATTAAGTAGATGGAAGACACGTCCTCGATGCATGCTGCAGATTTGCCGCGACTATGACATGACGACTGCATCGCGTGCTGCAACACTGGTGTCCGCTTCTCAGTGGAAAATTTCATGTTATCAATATTCATTCATTCATGCGCTTGATATGCGAATTGTAAGTCGTTCCGCGTCAAACCAGAGATCTTTGAAAAGACCGATAATATTATAACTGTGACACGAATTTTCAATAGGTTTGAGGAATATTTCCATTATTTAAATCAAAATAGTTTTGAATGAGAAAAATAACAAATAATATTTATAAAAAAATCTGAATATCCTATTATTACATGTGTACTATATACTATATAATTGTTTTCTTGATTTTTCGGCATTTTTATTTTGTTAATAAGTCAGAAAATAGTTTGTCGATACTCCCCTCGTTCTGACAAAGGAATAGCGTAGTCGTGGAAAATTCCCACGAGGAATACAGTACGAGTATTTCAGCCACGGTCCGCGAACGAACGTATTTCGTTGTAATGTCAAAAATTGCATACAAGTTAAATCCGTCTGTTTTTCTCTATTTCGCGGTTTTTGTTGCCAATTTGAGACCGTTTCTGGGATACTGCCGCATGGATATTGGCACCATCTGGCCCTCACGTCAGCATTATTTTAGCGACAATTAACACCCTCTATGTGCGGTGTGCGCTGGTCCTGTAAACACACATAAATCGCGCAGAGCCGCAGCACCTTGAACTAGCCACCAGCGTGCTGTATTTGTTATCTCGCGAGTGTTTTGTGAGCTCTCTGTATACAGCGAATACTCGAACATACACACACGCTAGACTTATGATATACAACTCGCGGCATTATCGTCCGGCTCGCCGTGTAGCGGCATAGTGGTGTATAAAACGGCCGGCTGGCCTCGCAGACTGACAGTCGCCGACGGGAAGGATATCAGAAAGGTCTTCTCACGCCGCATACGTTATTTTCTTTCACTTTTTATAAAATCTCGCGTTTCGTGTCATCGTCGCGAGTGGCCGCTTTTGTCGACATCATCATCGCCGGTTCACGGCTTCGATCCATTCGCGCTCCTCATTCGTATTGTGCGCCGTGCCCGAGTCGGTCGTTCGTAAGAAATAAATAAATATTCCGCAAAAATGTTGGTCGACGTCGAAGCCCGAGACTGCTGTCTGTATGAGATCCGCCAGAAAGGACGGCAAGACGCGTGCTACGTGGTCGTGCCGAATCCAGAAGTACGTCCCTATTATATTTTATGCGCTTTTCTTTCTTTAAACTCAATTTTTCAACCGTTTACATTTTTCACACTTTTTTGGCAGAAGTGTATAAACCAATGTGAATGTGCTTTATGTTTTTGGATGGTGTATTTATTTTCTAACAATAAATATTTTCTTGGATTCTTTTGGAAACTTGATATTGTATAATATATACATATCAGGGCGGGGAGCATACACATACACATTTAAATAGGGTGGGATAAGTATGTTTCATTGTAAACATTGATAGCATATTCAATTTTAAAAAATCTTTTTGAAAACCGGATAGATTTTGATTTGTAGATTTTTATTTCAACTGTAAATAAGGCAGATTTTTATTTCAGCTGTAAATAAGGCAGATTTTCATGTATGTTATTTACGTAATATTTTTTTATACTAAAAAAAAAACAATTTTGACTTCCAATTTCAGAATTTAAATTTCACTCAACTAATTAATATTTTAATGACTATTATATTTATAAGGATCGTAGAACTGCGAAATATTGTTAAAAAAATAATTCATAGTTTGAGATTTTTTTCTCCTCAATTTTGTTCATATTTTGAAATGTGACTTCACAGTGCTTTGTTTTTCTTTTTTTTTTAAAAGCTATCGATTATATTTGATTAATATTTATTTTCTCTGTATTCTAGTAATTATTTGACATTTCGATAGAATTTATATAACTTAGAAATTTAAGATAAAGGTCGCTATGCCTTCTACTTATTGCCGACGGAACGTGAAATAATTTTCAGAATGATTCAATTTATTTAACAATCAAAAGTTGAAAACAAAATATACCATTTTAAATTAATTTCACAACAGTTTTCAAGTAATTTATTGGTAAAATTTAATAATGAAGGAAAAGTTTAAATCTGATAATCGATTTTCAGCTGAATTTTCTTTAAGCGTTATTTATTTGATCGCTTAATACGCATTTGAGGTCTAAAATATTGTCGCGACCGCACTCCATACAACCAATTTAAAACTTCTTAAGAAAAAAAAGAAGGAATAATAATAAATATGATTTCAATTATTGCTAAAATATAGTTTTTCAATTTATATTTTTTTAATCTTAGTGCATTAATTGAATGAAGCTTCAAATGTATGAATTCTTAGTGAATTTTGACAACGTGGCAGTGGAGTCTTGTAGAAGTGGAATTTTATGTTCCACCTGATTTGATTATGCTCTTATTAATCAGACAATTAATTGTTCTTCACGATATTTTACTTCAAGATTATTTAGGATTTGGTCATTTATATTTAAAATTACCTTTAAATATTTAACTTATTTTTAAACTTAAAAAATAAAGCAGTTGCGGTAAACGAACGTGCCTAAACACTTACTTACACAGCTCTAGCTCGAGTCGTAACCGTTGTGTAGCAGTATCAATACTGTGGCGTTATGGCAGTAGTTGATGTGTCCGTTTTTTGTCATTTTGTGTTGATTCTCCCAATTTATAGAAAATATTTCTCAACATATAGTGGCAAAACTTGGTGTGTCAATCATAATCCAAACAAAAGATATATCGTTTGGAAAAACTTAAAAAATGCTTTTTTGTACTGATTTTAACAGCTTATCAAAGTTAATATTGCTTCTCCTGTCAACTAAGGTAAAACGGACATATCAACTTCTGCCATAACGCCACAGAACAAATGGAATGAGTGGTTGGAACCTTGAATATTTTGTCGCTTTCTAATTATTGTAGTTTGCACCGATATTAATGAAAGTTGTTGTCGTTGTTGCAGGATCTGGTGAAGAGCCACTTGATGTTCGCAGTGCGCGAGGAGGTGGAGGTACTCAAGGAGAAGATCGCCGAGCTGATGGAGCGCATCAGCCAGCTGGAGCTGGAGAACTCCATCCTGCGCGCGCACGCCACGCAGGAGACCCTCGCGCAACTGTCGGCTCCCGCACAGGGCGCTGTCGGCTCCACGGGTGCCGCCGCCCCGGCTCAGCCCTCGCCGCCTAGCGGGCCCGTCTCCTAACCGCGCGGCCTCCACCACCCGTGCCGCCGCCCCGCTCGCCGCGCCCCCGCAAGTGCTGCACCCCCGCCCCGCCCTCGGGGCGTCCGATGGATCGGGAGTCTAGTCCAATAGGTTTTTATAAAAGCGTCTATTTTTCTACGAAATGTGTATTTGTACGGACCGGACCGGACCGATCGGATAGATTGGTAATAAGTCGCTGTATATGTCTCGGATGTATTGTAGAACGGAATCTCTCCATGCGTAACGTAACGTGTATGTGTTAGTGTATAGAATGAAAAGACTGGAAATTCGAGCGCTCGCTCACGGAGCGATCGCTTTTAGGAAATGTACGTATTTTATTTTTGCAATTGTATTTGAACATTTTGCTAAGAGTATTCCGCTCGGCTACACTCTGGCTTGATAGCTCAAAATTGTAATCGACACAGAATTGTAATCAAATGTTGAAATGCCCGCTTCGTGGCCATCTCCCGAGACAGCCCGCCCAGGTCGTGGCATTGTGTTTCTAAGTTATCACATAAGCGTATGTGAATTATTGTTCTAAAAACAATATTTATTGTATCTAACTAATAGCTGCTGTTCACTACATAATCACACAAATTGACTGAGGAATTTTATTTTGACTTTTTGAAACTGTCTCCAGTGCCTGATCTTAAAAGAAAAGAAAAGAATTGTTCGCCCAAATATCATATTCTGGGATCAAGATGAAATGGAATTCCTCTTACCGTGGAGATTATTAGAGTAGAGAGCCAAACATTCAAGTTGAACCTTAATTCTATTTGAGATTTTCAATGGTGCGATCATTCAAGTTTTGTTTCAGTCGATTTAATTAAAGAAAAAATGATGAAAATTGTATTTTACCGCTGAAAAACTAGTCAAAATGTCTAAGTTAAATTGATTAGTAAATGATTTTATTATAACTTATTTTTTCTTTCACTTTTTTTATCGAAGGACTTATTGCCACAAAAGTTTTGTATTTTGTATGAATTAATAAATTTGCTGTGCAAATGAATGACTGAATAATGCGTGTCCTGATTTATCTAATAGTGGATCCCAGCTTTACAATGTACCATTCTATTCTATCTGTCTCACAGTTAGTATTTATAAACAAATAATCTCACTAACATTTATTATTATTAAGATTATAAACATCACCTAAAGAAGCAATCGTTTCTTAGTTACAATTATGATAATCATAATATCAGCACTTTTCACTTAAATTTTTTAAAGAAGATATAAAAATAGAAAATTGGCTTAGCGCATTCCAAATTACGTAAGCTTTTGTTTTATAAAATAAAAAATTGCGTAAGTTTATAAGTATAAGAAGTTACGGTCATTGAAATGATTTATTATCTCCGTAACAACTTATGCCTGAAAGTGTGAATCTATGGAAAGGATGGTGTATTAACGGAACTCGGTTAGTCTACGGCTGTGGAATAGTCACGGCTGTAGCTGTAGCAGGCAGCGCAGAATGGATAAATGAAACAGAACTGGTGCGAACACAAATAAATGCATGCATGCCAAGTATTCTATTGTGTTGTCTCATCGGCAGCCCTGTCGGACGGCTTGGATTGTATTTAAGTCGCATATGGCTGTGTTTTACATACTAATATTAAAAGTATTTTGAATGCAGATTTGCCCTTCAAAATATAGTTTTGCTATGTTGAATCAGACCACAATGAGAATGAGAATCAAGAGTGTGAACGAATGTCTTCAGGAGTTGCGGACATTTTGAAATGTAATCTGAGTGTTGTGCACACAATTACTATGAAACAGTATATAACATGTATTGTAAGGTGTGTTTTATATTTTATCTAATTGTAATCTATTTATTAATTACAAGTTACATTTATACAAGTTTCACTTTTGTTACTCCATTAGTTATGTTGGGAAATATTATTTCTTATTTAAAATTAATTGATTAGTTCTTCTGTTGAATTGATTTTATGTTAAGGTTATTATTATTATTATATGCTGTTCATCATTTGTTGTATTTTATTTAGTGGTAGTTAAACATGAATATATGACAAAATTCTGTACATAAATCATTTATTTATAAGTCCTATAAATATTTGTAAATAAAGTTAAACTTTTAATGAAATATGATGAGCTTTTTATAATCGGCTATGTAAAGCAATATAATGTGCGATGGAATTAACGGAATGTACAATGAACAGAGGATTAAGAGAGGAATGGGATATGCTATCGCTATTTCTACAGAGTATAAAGATATTCAAATTATGCCATGTATACTATTGTATTTGTAAATACTTCTATACTGTCCGTTATATAGCTTACATTACCTAAAATGTTCCTCATATCCAATAAACTATAAAAAAAAAAACTTTTATTTGTGTTTCATTTTATTCTTCTATTGCCAAATGATTACCTGTTTTCCAATTCACAGCAATTCAAAGGAGATCGCTTTATTAGGAGTTTCAACGTTTACAGCTATACTTGAGAAAATGTAGTATGGGTCCTGCGACGTTTTGAATGTCATGTCTCAAAGGGATGATGGAATAAAATCGTTTTTTTTACAAATTGAATAGTTTTTTTATAAATTTTAAATTTGTTTTTCTCTAAACTGACGTTTTAATTCCTAATTTTCATTAAACTGACTTTCTAATGTATTATATGATTTGAATCTATATTTAAATACGCCAAAATCCACTATGAATTAATACTAATTACGAACATTTAATTTTAGGTATAAAAAAATAGAAAATCCAATTATCGTATACCCCATCCCTAGCCAATGCAGACTAATGTCACCAAATATTATTTGATTTTAACAAACTGCCACATTTATGCTAGTTTGTAACAAGATGCATTAATTTGTCATCATTGTTAGTTTTATGTAATGTATTTACCTAAATAACTTGCTATTTATTAGAATCGAGGCTTATATTAAAGTTGATAAAATAATTAAAATTACTGAACATCGTTACAAGGTTGTATTCGGGCAAATTTGTGAACTGTCACAGGAACCGTGCTACAATTTCCGAAGTATAAAAAATTATGAATTTTAAATATGTCAGAATTTTGGATGGCATTTAGTCTCTATTGCCCATTTCTAAAATGGCATATATATAAAGTGTGCCTATATAATAAAAGCTGGCTTTATAAAGCTTCCACTATTTAAGAGCTGTAAGAAGTAATTAATGTCAAAAGATCTTTTCAAGATGAAGGAATTTGGATTTATGCCAAAGCCTTAATGCATTTTTTTGTAAGAATAAAAATTCCTAGTGATATTCATATTACCATAAAAAACAAGGCATAAATCCAGTGCTATTCGAGTGGAGTAGCTTACTAAGGGAGGGCATTGAAATAGCTGATTTCTGCACTGAAGTCCTGGTATTAAACCTTATAATCAATTACCTCGAAAGAATTCATTCTATGAGAATCTTTGATTTGTGTTTATACCAAAAATTTTAGATTTAAAAAAAAAATTACACTGGAAGCAGTGGTAATTTTTTTCAAAGGAACGTTGATTTAAAAAAAAATTGCTATAAGTTTTATCAGCAACAGGTATGAGTATATTGTAAGATAACTCCTAAAACAATATTTACATAATTTGACCACTAGACAAAATTACTATAAGGAAACTGCAGTTGTAAAAATGAATTAAAATATACTCTTTGTCCATTTGACCTGTGTCTACCTTTAATTATTATTATTACATAAATACAATCGTGAAGTTTACCTGTTGGAGTAGGCAGAGAGGAGAGACCGCCAGACTTGACTGTTGCGAAATGCATGTATGTCGCCTCTTCTACAATCTATACAACTTCGAGTTTCTCTGATTTTTTACATTTCCTTCTTTCAAAATATCACTTGATTCAACCTTACTTATCTTGGTTTTCCTCTACTACGCCTTCAACTCAAAATTTTCAATGTATATTTGTTTTGTTAATTAGTTCTACATGCCGAAACCATCTCAGAGTGTTCTTTTTCATCTTACTCAATACAGCCTTAAGTTCACATTCATCCCCAATCACTTCATTTCATACTGTCATACATTATCACCCCAGTATTCTTCTCAGTGTATGCATTTCTACGCCATTTATTCAGTTCTTTTTAGTTTTTTTCCATGTTCATGTTTTACTTCCATACATCAATGTCGGTACTAGAATACGGTGGACTATCATCTTAACATATTTCGATACTATTCTGTTTGAGTATATATGTTTTAGTTCCCCGTTAACTTTCTTTCTTATCGCTACATGCCATTTGATATGTTTTGTATAACTCTTATCTTAACACTTTTATTACAAATACAATCTGGCGGATTTATTGCCAGGCGGCAATCTCTTCCAACCAACTAAACAAAAGTAAATGAAGCAAGTTATGTGGTCACATACATCTATCAAATGACTATCCATCCCCACGAAATTCATAAACATATACGTGAGCATATGCCCACGAACCCCACAAAGACGGACAGTCACCCGAACATTATTTTTCATATAAAGTGAGATATCATCAATCAAAAGGAAAGAAAGGTATGGTGGAGAGGAAGGGAAAAGAAAAATCAGGAATGAAACATGTGTTTTTATAAACATGAGTTTTTTCAGTCGCTTCTTAAAGCATGCCAAGGACGGAGCGAGTCTTATATTGATTTGTAACTGATTCCAGAGTCTCACTGCATGGACAGTAAAGGACGACGTAAAGAAAGAGGAGCGGTGAACTGGAAAGGCCAATAAACAATCTCTGTTTGAGCGTAGCGTTAATCCATGATTGGAAAGACGCTGAAATTTTTTGGCGAGATAGGAGGGGGCGGCGGGACAGTTAAGGATATTATGCAATAGAGACAGTATGTGAATTTGGTGTCTATTTCTAACATTCAACCAGTTCAATGCCTTCTGGTATGAAGTTATATGATCGTACTTACGTAGGTTGAAAATGAATCTTAGACACACATTTTGAAGACGCTGTAATTTGTCCAGCTGTTCCTCTGTAAACTCTTCCGTCATCTGAAAAAAATACTACCTAAATAGCAGAATTACTTGACTTGCTCTAATGTTTTATTGCTCACCCATATACCATATTACATTCACACTTTTCTAGAACCATTCCTTTGAATTTTTCAACATTCATTCTCAAATCTTTCTCTTTATATTATATGTCATATATACTCATAATTTACTTCTATTCCATCCTCATTCCCCTCGAACACTACCATGTCATCAGCATACAGCAATCCACTTACCCTTATTTTCTTTCTTTTGTGCACATAGTTATACATGGTACATCTAGCGGGCTTATTGCTATATAAGAATTTCTTCCGACTAACCAGATCATCTTGGATACATTTAACTGTTTTAATTCAGGTAAACAAATAAATTACTTAAACTCTGAACAATAATGGTAGAAGTAGAGGAAAGAAATTTGTTCAAAAATAAAAGGGAAACAAAAACATATAAGGATGAAAGGAGTAATGTAATATTTTTTCAGTTCTTTCAACATAAATAAGGATAGTGCACATCTGATAACTCTTGAAAGTTCATTACAGTCACGCAGAGTGAACCTCAAATGATGGTGTACAAAATAAGGTAACTCTCATCACCTATCGTGGTTTGAGAAAAATGGAATTTTTACGATGATTTGAAGAATTGGGATTATTAAGTATGCAAAATTATTTCAACAGAATGTGAAGGTTCTTTCGCTGTCTGATTTCAAGTCATTGAAGTCTGTTCCAAAACTCTTGACATGTGGTCATACTTTCTTAGGTTAAATGTGAATTGGATGCAAACGTTTAAGAGTCTCTCCAACTCGTCCAACATCTCATTGGCATCCACCAAATAAAATACATCACAGTAATCAAATAATGGAAATTGGCATAGTAGCATTCAACTTTATACAGGTATAAAAATCCTCTTAAGAGAATGTAGACGCAAAGATCTTGCAGCTTAACTTGGAAGACATGATTATGTCAACTCAAATACATTACCATAATTATTTTTGTATACTTAAACATTTTTGCTCTATACAACACAATTTGGTTGGTTTATTGCCATATGACAATCTCTTATAATAAATCAGAAAGATTGAACTCATAAAGAGGCCTAAAGCAAAAAGAAAACTGAAACCAGTTTTAAATTAAATTGGATACCAAAGGTAATTGAACCCTTAACCTTGACTTGGAAAGATAAGTGTCCTAACACTAAGTCATGGAGGCTGTTCCTCATACTTTTTAGGTATTTTTTGAGTTAAGTGCACCACAATGTTTGGTGGAATAATAAAATATCTAAATTTTAAGCATTTCATTTAGAATCAAATTTATATTTTGACCTATGAAAAAGTTTGCAAACAGGCGAGTTTTTTTAACAAAATGTCTTGAAATGATTAGATAAATTAATTTTAGTTAAAACCATATATTGAAGAAACCATTGATTATAATGATAATACATGTACTCCAGTACTCATAAATGTCAAAATATTGCTGTTTTTGGATTAAAAGTGTAGAAATCTATCTATCTTGTCTACTTACCTCAAGGATGTCTGATGGCACATATCCAATATTTGACAACTTTCAAAACAGAATTAATGGCAAGTACTTAAGTTCTTAAATTTTGTAGTCTTCACTGTTTTAGACTACAATTTTTACTTTGTTGACGCATGCATCCTGCATATTTTACTGTATGGCTCTGAGTCTTAGCATGTTACCATGGATCAAGCAAGAAGTTTTATGAATGAATGCCTTACAAAAATGATGAGTATGTCATCTCATTTGTCATGTGGTACAATCACATGACAAATAAGATGGTACAACTTCAGACACAGCAGCAGCCTATATCAATCACGAGATGCTGGAGGTGGTTCACTACATATTGAGGATACCGCCTTGTTGCTGACCAAGAGCCATGCAGTTTTATCACTGACAGGGTACTCAAAACTGATGCCCATTCTATACTAGTGTTACAATAGGGATATTCTCAGTTTTGGCCTGGTATGGTAGGACATGAAACGCCGGGATGTGGACTGACTGGAGCTGTTTTATACTATATCTGTGTTACTGATCAAGCTAATAAGGTGAAATTGGTGATTTTTACTCCTAGTAAAATACTTAGTTTTAAAAGCTAAATTAAATTTATTTCTTTGTCCCCAGCAGCCCGAAAAAAATCCCCAACGCTCCTTATACCAGTCTAATCACGTATATTGCGGAGCCAGGAGATTTGCCTCCTGCCAACACCTCTTTGACCCTCTATTTTGCCTTGGATGATCAGGCGCAGTACTTTGCTCCTCGAAGTACATGACCCAAATAGGACACCTTTCGGATTTTAATATTAGTCAGCAACTCTCTATCAATTTTGGCTCTTTGAAGAACCCTTGTGTTGCTGACCATATCCGTCCAGGGTATCTCGTAGCATTCTCCGGTGCATCTACATTTTAATGCTTCCAGTCGGTTCATACTACCAACTTTGAGGGTCCATGATTCCTCTCCATGCAATAACACTGACCAAATGTAGTATTTGACTAACCGTTGTCGAAGTTTCAAGATATTATTAAGTTAGTAAGAACCTATAGTTTGCTTTGTTAAATATAGATTAATTGACCAACAGGAGGTCGATTTTAGGTCCATGAGACTTTCAGTGCATGCTTTATATTGCATATTCATACTAGAAAAGTTTTGAAGGTCTAGTATATGTTAATGCATATACAATAACAATGCAGGGATCCTACATTTTTCATATTAGGTCCTTACATATGAAATTGGCGTTTTGCCGTACTGGCAACTTTGATCTCAAATATCTTCTCTTTGGTTAGGAATTCCAAATTAAAATTTATACAGCTATTTACTCAAGTATTTGTGTTTCGAAAATTATAATTCATTTGTTTTTTCCTCAATTGTTTTTTTTCTTTGCGTCACTCAGTTTACAAAATGGAAAACTTGAAATATCGCGTTATTTACGAGTGCGAGTTCCACCGTGGCACCAGTGCTGCAGAAACGGCTCGAAGGATTAATGATGTGTATGGCGACGGTGCCGCAAAAGAAAACACAGTGCGTTTTTGGTTCCAACGTTTTCGTTCTGGAAATTTCGACCTGCAGAAAAAGCCCCGTGGACGGCCGGAGACCAAAGTTGATAATGAAGAATTGAAGGCTATTGTGGAAGCGGATCCATCGCAAACCACGTCCGAGTTAGCTGCAGGCTGCGGTGTTAGTGATAAAACTGTTTTAATCCACTTGAAGCAAATTGGGAAGGTGAAAAAGCTTGAAAGGTGGAGCCTCACGAATTGAGTGAAGCAAATCAACAAACGCGCGTTGACTGCTGCGTTGCATTACTCAACCGGCACAATAATGAAGGGATTTTGAATCGAATCATTACCTGTGATGAAAAGTGGATCCTGTATGATAATCGGAAGCGCTCATCGCAATGGCTGAACCCTGCCGAACCAGCCAAACCATGCCCCAAGCGAAAATTGACTCCAAAAAAGTTACTTGTGAGCGTTTGGTGGACTAGTGCTGGTGTCGTTCACTACAGCTTTCTTAAATCTGGCCAGACGATTACGGCAGATGTCTATTGTCAGCAACTGCAAACCATGATGGAAAAACTAGCTGCTAAACAACCGAGGCTGGTTAATCGCTCTAGGCCACTGCTGCTTCATGATAACGCTAGACCACACACTGCACAACAGATGGCTACCAAATTAGAAGAGCTTCAATTGGAATGTCTAAGACATCCACCGTACTCTCCGGACCTTGCCCCAACAGATTACTATTTTTTTCGAAATTTGGATAACTTCTTGCAAGGGAAAAAATTCAACTCCGATGGGGCAGTCCAAACCGACTTCAAAGATTTTATTGATTCCCGTCCGAATGGTTTTTTTAGTAAAGGGATCGATGAACTACCTATGAGATGGCAAAAGTGCATAGATAGCAATGGTACATACTTTGATTAAATAAATATATTATATTAAAAAAAAAACAACTTTATGTTCCTCCCAAACAAAACGCCAATTTCATATGTAAGGACCTAATATTTGAAACATGTAATGTTTCATATATATTTTTTAAATCCGTTTTAGTCCATATAATGTATTAAATAGTACTGGGGACAATATACACCCCTGACAAACTCTTTTTGTGTACTGAAGTCACTTAAGATTATCTATATTCACTCGTGTTGTATTTTCCAAGTAGAAATTTAGGATAAGATGGAAGATGTGGAACCCCTTTATCTGTGAATGCTTCCCATAAGCAATCCCACCGCACACAATCAAAGGCCTTTTTAATCTATTAAGTACATGACCATAGGAATGTAGAATTTTCGACATTTTTCAATCAACTGCCGAACATTTCAAATATGTTCTCGTATCCCAATTCCTCCAAACAAAACAAATCATACTTGTTGTATTGGCATCTGCCAAGCGGTGTAGTGCTGTAGTAATTATTTTATTATGTGCAGCATGACTACTCACATGAGAAATAAGCGAATGTGATAATTGTCGCATTTTCTGGTAAAACCTTTCTTATGTAGATGGATAAAAATAGATTCGGTCCAGTATTTTGGCCAGGTGCCATTTTTCAAGATTTAAGATAAGAGCATATACTGTGTATAATTTGTTTATTTCGAATATCGGCTGGTGTTTTATACACTCCAGAAGTATTGTGGTTGAGAAAAGTCTTAGGCGCTGTAAAAAAGAAATGAGGCGAATACAAATTGCCAAAAATGCCATGACCCGATTAGTAAAAAATATAAAAAGATCGAGGTATTTCCTATCGTACTAACACAAAGCTAATATTTCCTATATTGTTGTATGGTGCTGAAACATAGACAATAAAAACTCGAGAATGTATAAGAATCAGTTCCTTTGAGAGGTAGTGTTGGCGTCAGATGCTCCATACTCGAGGAGCTAAATGTGATAGTGATGATTGTCCTTAATATGCTTCTAGCGTATTCAGCGATTTTTCGTGCACATTTCCAGATGTGCCAGATAACCTGGAGAAATTGATGGTCATAGGTAGTGTAACAAGAAGAAGAGGCAGAGGTGGAGCGCCAGCAAGATGGAGGGATCAGGTGAAGGAAACTACATGGGGAAGGCTGTACACTGCCACGAAAATTGTAAGTTGTAGGAATTTGGGGTCTTAGAAGATTTATACACGGTTTAAAAATATGTGGTTTAGATAGATAATTTTTGGGTAGCTGTGAGACCATGATTGGCCAAAAGTAAGTACGCAAAAGTCTTCTTCCACTCTTTCCTCAGTCTACCTCTTCCTTGCTTTCCTTTTAATTCAGACATATATATATTTGTTTGATCAAGCACTGTTTATTCCACTTTATGTAACGGAATTTAATAACTCTACCGGTTTCAAGGTTTTCCCCTCAAGACAGAGTCTTGTTTGTGCTCCCTGATGATTAGGTGAAAACCTTGAAACCAGTAGGGTTATACCGTTATATAAAGTGGAATAAACAGTGTTTGATAAAACAAATTACAATGTCATTAAACCTCCACTATATTAATGCCTTAACTATAAATAACATATATTTCTGTACCTTAGAAGATAAACCACGAGAGTCACATTTTACCCTAGAGTAAATGACGTTGCATCATACAATTCATGTATGACGTTTATCCTCTAGGGTACAGAGTGACTTCCGTGGTTTATCCTCTAGGGTACAGATTTGTTTAGTACGTCTTTCGTAACTTATTCTCTAAATGTGGATCATTGTAATTGTAAAAAATATATAATTTATATCACAACAATAATGTTTTTTTTAAATAAAAAGACAGAAGGGCACATGCTCACGAATTAATAATAAGACTGAAAATGATGATGAATAATGAGGCATCTTTAAAATAAACTACACCTGGATAAGAAACTTGAGATGATCCAATTCAAAGCACTAAGATTTATATACTAGGGGCAATAAAATGCTCTACAAGTCGAATGTGTAGAACCTCCATTATATATCAGAAGTCGGATAAATTTCTATACAAAGCTCTAGCACACCATCCGATTGAACAATATTCTATATTTGAAGGCTGAAAACAATCTCCTCTCCTTATAAAAGGCTTCCAAACATTTAAATAACTGTCTTCTTCTCTGCCTAATTTACAAGTAGAAGACAAACTTTCCGTTCGCAATATTCCTTTCAATTAAATTTTCTTTTTTCCATATATTATTACTTCAATTATTGATATAGAAACTGTACCAATGGCCTAAAGCTCACTTTACCTCCATAGTAAATTTAAGCATGCTGTCAATTCCAAGTTGCCAGAACACTACTTTGCTTGCTGATAATAAAGAATTGTGATGCATATACTTGCATTCAATATTAATATCTTCTTTATGTTACTCGAGGAAGTCTCAGTGTACACTGCAGTGTTCCACAATAAAGAAGCCTTACTCCAGATACAACAGCAAAATATTTACCAATCTATTGCTCACTCTCAGAGTGCTAGTAAGAAACTGATGTCTATTGCTTTCCACTCATCAGTACATAGTATCATTTCTCTATTAAACATATTTTATAATAGCTTAAAAGGGATAACTTGACTATTATTCTAACCTGAATCTCCAGTCACCTTGGGATCGAGGGTAATGAAAAGGCTGATTCTCTTGCCAAACTAGGAACAATCAGGAAGAAAACCACAAAACTTAAGTATACTAATTTTGGATCTTTTCTCATATGTCAAATTGAACAGCATTGAACTCTTGAGAAGAGAACGGATCGTATTACGCTGGAATTCAACAGGTCATTCCATCTAAATCTCAGTCTCATCAGAAAAAGATTTCCAATTTCCTGCATCTCCAGAATGTAAATAGGCCATTTCAAGTTCACTTCGCATTTGACGTGAATCAATAATAGCTTGATGTGGTCTGGAGGAGGAAACACTTAACCTCACATGTTTTTTCACTGTTTGAAGCACTCCTCCTCGAGTAACATGTACCTATATAGCCCCTTGTTAAAATTACTCACTGTTCCCCCCTCAATTTTGTCCATTAATAAGCCAAATAATTTAGCTGTATTTTCAAAATTTATTTCTAATAACATTAACATTAAAAAATTTAAATGCTGCATTCATGAAATTAATCATACAAAGGACACAAAGTACTCTCAGCAGGGTAGTTAACAAGTATATAGTAATTTTAAAAAAAAACTCATTTTTAGAAACTTGCCAATTTATTAATTTCAGCGTAGAGAAATAAAATATCTGCCAAATGGCTCATTTCGTTGTTCCTGCAGATGACCACTCTTTTGGTAATGTTTTAATTATATTTTCGCATAATTGCAGCATTGATCTACCGCGGATTGTTTGCGTAGACTCTCCGTTACAAAGCCCTAAAGGAAAAAGTCCTCGCCGCCCAATGGATGTCACCATGTCGCTGAATAACACGGCTGGGAAATTTTTATTTGCAATAAAACCATTGCTTCTCTTGTATGGTGAATACCGCCATCTTGTTGAATGAACAAATCTTCCAATTGGGGCACTAAAATCAGCATGATATAGCGTTCACCATTAACAGTGACCGTTTCACTGTTCTCATTTTCAAAAAAGAAAGCCCAATGACACCTCCAGCCCAAAAAACCACACCATACTGTAACTTGATGCAGATATATTGATTGTTCTTCAACATTGAGGGTTTTCACTTATAAACATGACAATTTTGCTTATTGACATATCCGCCGAGGTGAGAAGGGACTTAATTACTGAAGATGATTTTGTTAGAAAATTCAGCATCACCTGGAGTGTGCTGTAGGATCCAATCGGCAACACACGGTGGTGCCTAAAACAATTTTAGGTCAAATAGTTCGAAAATGGCGCCAAATCCAAATCCTTACGTTCAAAATGGGACATCCTATATATCAGTAAAGAGTAGTAATAACAATTGTCACATATTTATTGTAGAAAAAAAAACATGTATGGAAATGTAACAGGAAGCAAAATAAGTTATTTTATACCGTTTTAGACCCAAATATTAATTAAAGAAATACATATCTAAAACCAAGATAACGAATTGAAAATTGTGAGTTTATTTATTTCCACAAAGTTAATCCAATCTTGGGATTAGTCAATTTTAAATTTGTTGATACTACTATATTTTTTTGCAACTTCCCAGAATTCTTATACAATATCTCAGGGGACCCACAGTTTAAATAAAGGTCCATGGACTCTGTGTCATCAGTCTTTCTACACTCTAAAGTCTAAAGGAAGTCTATCTCGTGCAACTTTTGGAATCTTTCCATAAACTCAATAGCTAGTGAGTGTAAATGTAACAGAAAGGAAAATAATTGTAAAAAAATTATCTTAAAACATGACATCGAATCAGAATGCAGAACTAACATGGATAATTGAGTTGCATTCATGTCAAATTATTGATATACATTTTCATTATTATTGATTTGTGATTATTTTCACCACATATAATTAAATGATACTGCTTAACAGTTTAATCAAAATTGATTAGTTTGCAATCAAACATTTTGATAAAAAAAAAATATTCGGTGCAGTTCATTATTTTAACTATGTCAAATAACAAATTAGGTAGTATTATTTAAATATAGGACTCAACCTACAATACATATTTTCATGGTTCATTTAAATCATCAAATAAATATATCTCAATCTCATATGTGTGAAAATATCAAGTCTCAGTAAAATGCCTAATTCCCATTAAAATTTAGTCTTCAAAAATGTTCCATACAAGCCAGTATAAATCGATGCCAAGTTTTATCGATTATCTCAAAACAGGTAAAATGTAGGTTAGGTAATTTTTGCATATACCATATACATCCATGTAACATAAAAAACATGATACCAATTGAAAAAATTACCTTAAAAACTAAAAACTAAAAATTTAATTATAAATCAAATATTGTGACAAGTTTTATTCTTGCTGCAGAATATTGTCAAAAATAAAAGTGCCTTTCGTGATGTCCCCATATATGTATGGGTTTATATGGCCCTTATCTTTTACATCTAAAACATAAAATTCAGCATATAACAACATAATTTTTTAACATTACATAACATACTTAAAATCTGTTAAGTTTTATGAATTCTGAAGATGTGATTGAAAATTTCCACAACTGTAAATAATGCTCAACTTACATGTTCTGGATTTTATTTGTAGAAGAAAATGGACTCTCTTAGAAAGCAAAAGTCAAATTGATGACATGTGGTAACGTTATTAAAAAAAATCATTGAAACACTTGTTATAGAAACTTTTAAAATTGCATGACCATCAGATTTGGAATGTCTATTTTCTTTTACTAATTAAGGACAGCATTTATTAACACAAACATTGCAATGAAATGAAGACAATTTCATAAAAACTCAAAATAGTTATTAATTGAAAATCATTGATGTATTGTAGGTATAATATATAGTGATTGTTTTTTAAATTGCCTTTTCGTGTATTTTTAAATCCCTTAAAACTAAATAACTTAAATTTCAACAAGCCTACCAATAAAAAGCTTCTTTGTATCTTAATCATAACATTGTTCAACTTAGTCCTCCACTGGATTCAATTTCTGAATATTATAAGTAACAAATGGATTATACTATAAGTGTTTTTTGGTCTAAATTTAAAGATAGAAACATTAGAAATAGTGCATTGAATTTAATTATGGAATCTTAAACTGCAAGTTAATTTTTTTAATAATATGAGAAAAGGTAAACAAATAAATTATTTCCCTACATGTAGGTTAGCATGACCTTGTCAGAGAAGTTGTGTTACTAGAAACGACAAGAGAAATCTTCAGTACCCAAAGTTAGCACAAATTGATAGAACAACATCACGAGATTGTAATCAACTTGCAGTATATAATATAATTTCATTTTGCCTTTCCAACATTAAGCAATTCAATGCGATGTTTCCTCATTTGTTAAAAATGTATATTCCTCAAATATGGATTGTATTTAAAAAATTAATACTTCCAGACAATCTTAAAAATTTCAAGTTCCAACGATGATATAAATGTACAACTGAATAAAAAACATATTTATGTTTGTATCATAGAATACAAAAATTGTAAAAGAAACACGATAACTTTCAATAACATGGGAAAACATTCGAAAGACTTGAATATGTATTGTTAGGGGTGATTTTTGGTTACTGAATATAAATGTGTTGTAGTACACTTATATTGAATACAGTAGGACCTGGGGGTGTAGGGCATATGACAATTTCTTCCAACCAAAAACTACCCGAGTTGGTAGTCTTATTTTTGTTTTCATCGGTAATTGAACTAAAAATCTTTACATTAGAAAGGGAAAGAACATTAAAAGTAAATTATTTAACATACTTTTTTGAAAAACTAATGGAACCATTCGTATTCGAGTAATAGGAATATATATTTGAATGTTTCTGATTGATTAGTGCACTTGTTCCTTGTAAAAACTTTAATATCTTGTGATTTGGATCTTTTACCAGTTCGCAATAAAAAGCACAAGTCGCTCGCTTAACCATCTTGAAATAAAAGCATTCATTGGTAAACATACAAATGAATGAATTATTATTGAACAAATGCTCCAAACATTCTTTA
This sequence comes from Odontocerum albicorne, assembly GCA_949825065.1. Taxonomy (NCBI): domain Eukaryota; kingdom Metazoa; phylum Arthropoda; class Insecta; order Trichoptera; family Odontoceridae; genus Odontocerum; species Odontocerum albicorne. The sequence continues at coordinate 53,413,227 of OX463839.1, read as the reverse complement.
CAAGAAGGTAGAAAATATTGATTTGAGAGGGCAGGACTGTAATATTAACTAAATTTCCTTATTACATATATAATTTCTTAAATACCAAATTAATTTAAAAAATGGACAAAAATTTTGCCAAACATACATTAGAAAATAAGAGTAAAATCTAAATAAAAATTAGAAGAGTTCTATATTTGATTCATGGCAATGCTGATCTTTGGCTTTTAATTATATCATTATTTAGTAACTCATTCACCAGAAAATGTAATTTCCATTCGTAGAAATATTCTAAGATAGAATAAATACTTTAGAAACAGTTGCCATTGAACAATCTCAATGTTTATAATATCACAAAAAATATTATATCAATATCATAATGAGCCGAATACAATATTGTCTCCCGGCCATACTCACCATTGAGGATATGCTGATGATCATCATATGAATAAAATAATTCTCATTCATTATATTTCCAGACAAACATCATTCGTAAGAATCACATACGTATGTATAGCCGCTTCCCTGTCAGGGTAGGCAGAGGGAAGAGTACCATACTTTCCTATATTGACACACATTCTTTGCTACTTCTACATCCATACACGTTCTCATACAACTTCTACGATTTCTCTGACTTTCTACATTTAATTCTTTCAGAATATCACCCGGAATGAATGAATGAAGAAATACTATAATAAGAAAACAGATATATTGGTAAAAATTGTTATGATAAATAAATGTATTTTGATTTACAACTTATTAGAATAAAATCACATATAACTTTTCAAATTGAGGTTTTTTTTAATTCTTGGATAAAATACAGATGGCGTCGCAAACTTGCCTGGGTCTTGTAACATTTGAGAAGTGTAATGTATGACATTTATAAAAATGGAGTCGTATACATTACAATGTGTTTAAATTGTTGAATTATTTTATGTATTGTAATCTCCGGAAACGGTGATGTTAATTGGCCATCAAGACCATGTGATCTGACACCGTTGGACTATTTTCTCTAGGGTTACGTAAAAATCCAGGTCTATAAGAATGACCCCCAATCAATCCCTGAGCTGAAGGACGAAATTATTCGCGTTATTGGTGAAATAGAACCGCAATTATGCCAAAATGTCATCGAATTTTTTGCCAAAAGAGTGGACACCTGTAGCAAGAGATGAATATTTGGCAGATATTGTTTTTTGTGTTTAAATGTCATACATTATACTTTAATGATCAATAAGAAGTTTTTTGAAATAAAAGCAAATTGTGTATTTTATTCAAGAATTTAAAAAAATTGAATTAAATAAATCGCTCAATTTGAAAAACCCTTTACAATTAAACTTTGGATTGAGTAAGCGAGTATATAATGTTCCTTTCAGATCCTAAGGAAATCATGTTTTTGTACTACTGGTTCTGGAAAAGAATATCTAATTTTATACACAGCATTCAGGAAATCATAAAATTGTTTAATTTTGAAAGGTATATATTATTTGACATTTCACCTTTACCTTAGCTCTGAAAGAGATATACACTAAAACTATAAGTCTGTGGTCTTTGCTCAATTTATGATAAGTCAAAAATAACATTTATAAATTGAGTAGTTTGAAACTTAATCTCTCTAATGAAAAAATAAATTGATTAAATTCAAATAAGCATTTGTATACAAGATACTGTTAAAAGTTCAATTCATATTAAAGCGTTATTGAAAAATATATGAAATTTTACTCATCTCAATTTTGCACTTTTAACAAAGACCACAAATTATTTTACTAGTAAATTGGTTAATTTCAGACATCTGCTAATCATTTAAAAAATGGACATAAATTAAGAGATAAAACAATAATTTTACCATTTTACTAAAACATCTTATCGATAACACATAGTTTTAAATTAATGCAGATGTGCAAGTTCTTTAATCGATTACCCTGAGTGATATAAACCATTTGTGATTCAATTATGCCTTATGATATTATTTTCATATGAACTTAAAAAGTAATTCGTCGATACTGCGAATGCATCGATAAGGGAATAAATATATTAATGTAATGAAGTATTTAATATTGATTTCAACATATTCAAGGCAAATTTCTTTGATATTTTTTCATCTCTGCATGTCAACAATATTGTAATACTAATGTAGTTTTTAATCGATAGCTAATAAATTAATATATTTGTTTACTTTTAGTATTGTGCAATTTTTTAATATAAATGTTCATATTATATTGGTAATGTGCAATCTTCAAGGGTGTATATATTAAAAAAATATACTTATATGTAGTTTAGTATAAGTTATAGTTTTTATGTCATTGTTTTTTTATTAAGTACTGCTAGATGATTAAATAAGACATGCGTCCGCCCTATCATGACATATGGGATAGAAGTGAGAGCCGATACCAACAGGACAAAAAACCTTCTCAGAGTGGCAGAAATGAGAACCCTATGCTCCATCGCAGGCAGAACTCTTAGAGATCGGATCAGAAATGAGACGATAAAGTCTGTCTATGGTATTGAAGACATAGTGAGGTGGGGAAGAAGCAGAAGGTGCTTCTGGAGGGATCATGTGGACCGCATGGAGGATATAAGACTGGCAAGAATCGCCAAGACTGAAAACCCTAACATCAGGAGATCCAGGAAGGCCGCCGAAACGATGGAAGGACAGCTGGACATCATCATCCCAGGACAGCCCACCGTCACAAACAGGTCATACGACCTAGACCAAGAGGAAGAAGTAGATGACTAAATACTCTAACAATATTTTATTAACATACATATCATCAAGTCTTTCCCCTATTTGGTAGACAGCCAGAGTGCCAAACTCTCTCATCACCACATACTTCATTCTCCTCCTGCACATCCACACAACTCTCATGCAGTTCCTTCTGTCTCTTATTACTTCTTTTTCATTCTTTCAAAATTCTATTCACTTGGTCCAACCATACTTTTCTCTGTCTTTCTCTACCACGACTCACCCTCATTTTTACAGTGAAAATTTATTTAGGTCAGTCTTTCGTGACCAATTTGTCCAATATGTCAAAACCCTCAATATACATTTTTTCACCCTGCTTATCACATTCATCCTTCATTACATTTTTTATTCAGTCTTATTATACATATTCTTCTCAGTGCACGCATTTCCTCTTACTCAGCTCCTTTCGTCAACTTTTCATGCCCCCATTTAGCTATCATACATATTTTATTAACAATCATACATAAATAATATAAGTTACAAACGGCAATCCCTGTATCTTTTATAATCATGTTGTGTTGGTGTACTTGAATGAAAATAAATTCTTCTTCTTGATTTCTTTACGACAGTGCTCCAAAAATAATACCTTAGATATATGCTTAAACAATGCCAAATCATTACATCTGAGTTTGATAAAAAATACTCATTTAGTATTTTACATGTGCAGAGATAAAATAATATTTATTTTTACTTGTAAGAGTCAACTCAATTCTTATATTTTAATCATTTATTTCATTCAGGGTAGACAGTTAGTTAAATTATATACATGAATATAAAAAACATAATTTATGAACCCTGTATTTTAAAACATTATCGACGGAAGTCCATTTTGTCAGATTCGTAAACTGATAGTTTGAGACTCAATATTGTTTCTATGATTGTAATAGTAATAGTAAACCATTTTCTATAACAATTAAGAGCAATTTTAAAGCAATATTACTTAAAATTATATTTTCCACATCATATTGTTAATAAATTTAATAATGTGGATATTTATGGGAATTTTTTCTAACATTCCTCTAGCTTGAATTAATTTATACATACCATCACCCCATTTCCCTGTCGGGGTAGACAGACAGGATAGAGCGCCATACTTTCTTATCTCGACATACATCCATACACCTCGTACAACTTTTACTATTTTCCTGACTTTCTATGTTGCCTTGTTTCAGAATATCATTCACTTGATCCAACCATTCCTTGGTCTTCCTCTCACACTCCTTCCACTCACGTTTGCACTATATATCTGTTTCGTTAGTTTATTTATAATATTTATTAAATCCTGCCGCAAGTTTTATTATTAAAAAAGGTATTTTTACCATTTTAGACAAAACAAGTAAGATTTGAACTGCAGGTAGTGGGGTAGGTCAGTCTGCACATATAGAAAGTTTTAAAGACAATTCTATCATATATACAGAACCGCAGGAATGTGAAAAATTGTGCAAGACAATATCTTAATCTGCTTAAATTGTTTAAAATATTATTTTGTATCAAGACATACAACTATATTATGTAAGTACTTTTTAATAATAACATATATCGATAACCTGTCATAAGGTGTTGCTCAATATATAAATATATACTATATATATTTGAATTTGACACCGAGTTAAGGGTTCAAAAACTTGATAAAATATAATATAAGTGGACTTCCGTGTTTTATTCTTGAAGGTACAGAGAAAGCAAATGTTTATATTTTAATTGGGTTTTATGTCCTGGTGGCTCCGTCTCTGCAGGAGGGCGTGGGAGACGTTCTCGTAGGCGAGGAAGGTGATCATGGTGGCGGGCACCACCCGCGTCAGGTTGGGCCGCAGCCCCTTGTAAAAGCCCCGCCAGCCCTCATACCTGCAACCACCAGGACACCAACGTTAGTTCACAACTACCCACGCACCACACCTCCTTCTCTCTCTTAACTCTTTGAGCCACTCCACCGAGACACCACTTTCCCTGTACTCCTCACTTTTTATTTTATTGTTTTTCTAATCTTGGGAGTGTTTACTCCATTTATAAATTCAAGTTTTAATTTGGGAAACAATAATTATAGTTTAACCTTCTAATGGTTGCGTTTGGAATTATTTTTATTAATAATAATACGATACTACTACATATTTATATGAAAAACTAAGACAGTTTAAATACATATGTGAAGGGTACAGGGGAAACATATGTTGTCGCAAGATATTTTGTCAGAACTAAATTTTCTATATTTGAAAATAAATACATACATATTCATTGAGAAATTTTTGGAAGTCATATAAGATAATTTGTAGACAACTAACTATATTTTATTGAGTTATAATTTTTTTTTAAACATTATCAAACTTTGAAACATAGTTTTTGGAATAACGAAGTTAGTGACCAAATATTTCGGAATGTTAACAAATGTTTCCTATACCAATCATATGTATTTTTAATTGATATGAAAGAAAATAGTTTAAGCTTTGAATATTTCTCTTGAAAGTATCAATATGTTATACGTAACAAATCCAAATTAATCTGAATGATTACAAAAAAGCAAATGTAAATAATTAATGAAATATAAAAAATTAAGATTATAAACAATTATGTTTATGATTATAATCATGTTAAATGTCTCAAAGAGTTAAAAGAAAGTGAGTTAAATAGTTCACAAATACAGCAAAATATACACATAAGTCAGCCAAAAATTGATACATCCACTCAAAAAACAAAGGAATTTAAGATGTTTGAAAAAAAAGAAAATTAACAAGAAACTACCGTATTTTACGGACTATAAGACGCACTTTTTAGCCTCCAAAATTCAGGTGCGTCTTATACTCGAAATTAATATAAAAATGTCGTGTTTGATTTAAAATTCCCGCCAGTCTTAAAAATGATGCGACGAACATGAGTTGGGGGGATTCACAAGTCCCCAATTCAAACTGTCTCCCTCCCGCCCCGCCATCACAAACCCAGAGCATTGTCTAGCCTATGATGCGTCATTGCAGTCTACGGTGCCAGTGAACTTGAATTGAAAGTGATTTGTGTTATCGGTAACAGTACAATATTTATGTTAGTAGCTATTTTCGCAATGGAAAAAATCTAATAATAAAAATGGTAAAAATGTTATTTTTTTTTAAATTGCCTAAAAATTAAGGTGCGTCTTATAGTCCGTAGCGTCTTATAGTCCCTAAAATACGGTATATTATATTGATGAAGATGTATCAACTGAAAGCTTTTATTGAAATATATTAAATTAAAAAGAAAATAATCTGTGGATGTAGGTTAATTTTTTATGACATTAAAGAGATTGACATTTTTTAAATTTATCTCTGTGTACATAGAATAAAACCCTGAAATGATATTTATTAATTTCAAATGAACATTAATGTACAAGATAGTGTTTTCCAGTTTTATTAATATTTTAGCCTTAATGAAAAAAAAAAAAATTTTAGAGACATCACAGAAATTGACCAAAGGCCGAGGTAAAAAATGTGAAGCATGTTTTTTTCATTGCTAAAAAAAATCTAAATACATATTTCATATTTTGTTCGATAGATAACTATATTTTTTTTCACATAAAAAATAGACAAAATTATATTGTCTAAAGTAGTAATTTACAAAAATGTTTGATTCAAGACGATGCCAGTGATATTTTCGATTTTTCTCATAAGATTTATTTTTATTTGCTTACAAATTGAAACATTTCTGTAAAATATACGCATATTTTTAGTCATTAAACAGTGAGGCAGATTTTCTTTAATTCGAAACACTGAAATTATGGAAAATAAACACTATTTCAAATTCAACATTACAATAATTGAATAAATACTAAGTACAAAATGTATTCACCAAGATTTTGGACTCATTTTGTTAAAATATGAATGTTTAATTTTTGTTAATTTACAATTTTTATATAATCCATTTGTATTTTATTAAATTTTTATTATATTGCGTAATCTGATGGGCTCATCGCCATGTGGACCAGTTCTTCCAACCAGAAAGGTATTTAAGATACCTCAGTTTGTTCAAGAGGCTTAAGTAAATATCAGACTTGAATAATTTATTAACATTAAAAATACAAAATCATATTATAGATCTTGTTTATTAGTTCTTTAGTTGGCCAGCCAAAAAGGTCAAAAAGCTCCGAGTACATACCACGTGTGCATGTATTTCTAATTTGATAACTTTTATTATTGTTTGTAAAGAGAAAAAAAATGAATAAGAAATACATGTATCCTATTTTTTACAAACTTCTAGAATCAATAATAAAAATATCATGAGTATGTCCATACTGTATTTGTCACAAAGAAGAAATGTAGTAGAATAATAGTTTGATAGTCAAAAATAAAGATTGATTTAAAACAGCCTAAATAGATATTACAATTATTGTTCAAATATTTATAAAGTAAAATTTGCTGAACGAATTAGAAATATACTAACAGTTCTATTTATTCTTGAGACACTAATTATAATATAAAGAACTTTTTAAGTATATGTTTATTTGCTAACTGTTAAATGTGAAAGACATTAAAGACAACTATAGATGGGCATTCAGACTACACACAATTATAATTGATATATTCACTCCACAATCAGAAAATATTAATAAGAAAACAATGTAGTAAATTTAAGAAGCAGAAGGGTGTAGGTAGAAATATTTGGAAAACTAAAACTTCGCTATTGGTCTGAACTAAGTTAAAATCAAACCACTTCAGAAAACCCAAAAAATCCTAAATAAAATACAAGTAGAGGGGAACAATTTTTTCCATGAATAAAAAAAACTGAAATATACCTTAAACGAAAAAACAAGATTTATCCAGCAGATAATAAAAATAGTTATTATTCTAGTGAAGTATAATTTTCAAAGCAACTGAGACACAATTTATTCATACTTAAAACACGAACACCAACCAGAGAAAAACTTTTATAGTGCAGAAAAAATTTAGTAATAATGTCAACTAAAAGTAGTTAATTATTATCAATCAATCGTTTGTATTTTTTTTTATTTCACTTAGTATCACCATTAAGATATATTCACATAGTCACTAAGCAAGAGGAAAACATTTGATAGGAAATCAAAACATATCACATTAGTGGCGTAATAAATCATGTTACAGGTTAGTTATTCAAAATTTAAAAAAACACACAAAATTTAATTTATTTAAAAACTAAAAATTTGTATATCTTTATTCCATTAAACTTGAAAAATGTAAATTTCAGGACACATCTCTAAAAAAACATTTCATATAATTACAGAGTTCAAAGTGTTATCCATATTACTGCACGTAGTAAAAAGGTAATATTAAACAAATCATAAACACTTTATGTATGATTTATATACTTTGAATCGAATAGTTAAAATGAAAGAAATATTTTTTTGCGATAACGACAAATATAAAATATAGACAGCGGACAACAGGTGAAAAAATATATAAAATTAAGATATTAAAAATAAAAAATATAATATTACAGTAGAGTTTAAAATATCTGAAATTCATTGAAAAAAAAACACATAGGAATGATATGTGAAGAAGGGTTTATTTGGTTTGAAATGTTAAGAGAAAAAACTATAAAACCAAAGGATTATTATTTGAAAACACATTTATTTAAAAAAACAATAAATTATTTATTCATAGAAACATATCCATACTGGCATTCCTTTTACATCTGATAATATTTTTCATGAAAATCACAGCATTTTGTTTCCATTCTCTTATTTATCACTATCCTTAAAATATATAACACTACATCCAAATTGATTATTGAAGATGTAATAAAAAAAAAATCTGTTTTTTTAATTTTATTTTATAATTACCATTGTTGAAAAATAGAATCCTTTTCGAAAATCCCCCAGTTTTGAAATCAATTTGTTATAAACTTTCCGTATAGCAAAAAATAAAATTTCTGAACTATTTTTTATATTCATATATTCAATTTCACCATATTTTATATATTTTGTGCAATTTCAGAAAATATCTACAGGTTCCACAGCTATAATAGTGTATTTATACATATATTACAAATGTAAAATTTATACATACACCTAATCTGAATAGTATATTTTTTCAAAATTCATAAATTTTTATTCAAAGCTATTTATATAAGTAATCCATTTTACATTGATTAAAAAATGTTTTGATCCAAAACTAGTTCATTTTACCAACAACAAATAAGGGTAAAAAAAAATATTTGAAGCCATATAATGAATTTTGATTGATGAAAAATTATTCACGACAATAAAATTACCATTCATGTAATATTAAAATTAGCATATCAGAAATTAATACAATATAGTGTAATTGTAACATAAAATTATATTTATGTAAAATATTCAATGAATTTCAATTAATAGTAATAAAATCGATAAATATATTTATTACATTAAGATCGTAAATAAAACAATAAACAAAAAAAAACTAAAATATTATGCAACTTCTGATCTTAACTGATGAATTTGGAATTGCAAAGTTTCTTAAGAGCCAAAACTTCAAAATATAAAGTTTCAATTTCAAGTCAATTTTCCTTTTTAATAAAACAAATAAATAATTAAATGTAATCAGATTTTTAAATCCATTTAAGGCTCAAAACAATTTATTATTTTACAAAAATAAATATATTTTATAATTTTAAACAGAACAATTAAAATAATCAATACAGATGGATATAAAATTTTAAGTTATTTTTAACTATTGTTTAATTTTTATTATTAAATTTACTTGGCGTGTGTATATTTGCAATATGGTGCGGCGATTGGATTTATAAATATATATTTTAAAACCTATGGAATTATTAAAAGAGGCTTCAGGAGAAGTCTGTTGAATGAGAAGTGTTAGATTTTGGAAAGACTAAATAGTTTAAAAAAAATATATAAGAATTCTAAAATTTAACTCAAGAAACCAAATTGTCAGTTTTGTAAAATGTGTGATAAGTAATGCTTGTATTTTATATTCACATTTCAAATACAATAAATAATAACATGGGTAGAGATTTAAATTTAGTTTAAAAAGGATAGGTTGATCATATAACTTATCCTTTTTAAAATATTAGAAAAATCTCTCTTCTTTCTGAAAATTTTCATATAGCCATCAAAATCTAACAAAATGAGACATTTTCAAAGCAGACAGTTGATAATTATCCTCTTGACATAAATATAACTATTGCTACTAGAATAAGTTTAAAATATTTTATTTGCTATTTTCTCCTATATACAGGAGGGCATTATACTTGGATGCCGATTTCTTGGTATTAGAAGGAATGTACTATTTTGTTAGTATTAAATGCCAATAATATTGTTGTTTATTGTTTTTAATTAATATTCTCAAATTAAATATTTTCTTATTGAAATCCATCAAAATATTTAAATGCTCATTTATAAGCAAGTTCTGTCAAATGTTTCCTAGTATTGTACCCATGGTGTAATATAAATGGAAAAAACTAACAATGTAGATATGTTTAAAACTGATTCAGGTAACAAGGGTTAATTAAATATTTAAAATAAATTATTTACAACTAGTTACATAAAGTTAAATTATCAGACCAAACGGAAAACACACACAAGTCTACATGTCTATAATGAAATTGAAAACCAACTGAATATTCTTGATACTGAAAATTCATTCATGGTTTTGGGTGTTTTTGATAAGGAAAGAGCCTTTGTTGGCCACCAAGGTTGTCAAAGTTTACAATATCCGAGTCAAAATATTGATTTTGTCCCATAAAAATAAATTAAAAACTATGTGTGGATGTAATTAGCCCACATGTGAAGCGAACCTGATGTTACATAGCCTTGTATAATGTATTGCAAATACAATGACTATTGGGATTTTTTTCCTATTCCATTTGGAATGTTTTCCTATTGCCTTTGTATTGTTGAATTCCTGATTTAAGGTATTTTCAGATAATTTCAATATGTCAACATTAACTAACTTGAAGACAACCCTTTTCGGGAGGTCTACTCAAAATGTATGCTTATATATGAACAGCTAAACTCCACCTAAGGCCGAATGTGTTTCTACCACATATTGGAAGATCTACAAATGTTTCTTTGTAGTTTGTCTTCCTTGGTAAGTTTTTTATGCAGTTTTCTTACTAAATATGTTCTTCTAAATATATTCAGATGTGGGGGAAGTAATGGCTGCCGCCTCCACCTTCCTATCCTTATGATCAATTTACATATATTTTTTTTGTAATATTTTTAATCTGTCAGGTTTGAATCCCGAGTTAGAGCACCCTTGAAGAGAGTCTGCTGTCTAAATGGCACTGTATAAATTATATTATTATTTTTGATTAATAAAAATTGCTAAAAGTAGCCAATAAATTAAACAGTCATTATTAATTCACAGTCTCACCTGTTAAAGGAGCACAAAACCAATGATGCCTACTATTGAATCATTAAAATTCAATGCTAAAAATTTTCTTAGTACATAATTATATACGTAGATAATTTTATGTGCATGTTTTTCTCTTTTATGAAATATAATGATACACCATCTTGATTACTTTTATAAGAAATTTTCAATTAAGTAGTAAATATAATACTGAAATTTATAAAAAAATTATTTTAACCAACATCGTAATTTTACAAGAGTTAAAAAAAGTGTTGGTCAAATAACAAAGATTTATCAAGGACTCAATTGGCATTATCTTAACATTCCATATATATAATGATTGTATGCCTCACATTGAAAATAAATAAGGGTAAAAAATTCAAATATTTGAAGGAAATTTCAATTCTCATATATGTAATGAATTTTGATTGATGAAAAATTATTCGCGACAATATAATTATCATTCGTGTGATATTAAAATTAGCATATCAGAAAATCAATTTCTAATTAAAGAATCATTTCCTTCAATCACTTGGATAGCACACAGTCTCGGTTTTATCACTTTTCATTACCTGTTTCTTATGTCATTATTAATCTTCAGCCCGATATAAATTTAAACATAAGAAAATTTTTGGAATAGGGTAAGAAAATTCACCTCTTGTACTGAATAATTGATACATGAAATAATTGTCATTTTCAGGAAACAAAACATTTATGAGACAAATAAAAAGTCATGTAATATATTTATTATACTGCATTACACTTCCGTTGAATACAGTACATTGTAGCAGGCTTATTGCCATGTGGCAATTTCATCCAACTAACCAGAAAGATGTAAAAAGGTCCGTTATTGAAAATCAGAATGGGAACCATTCTTTTTAAATACCAATGGGAATCGAATCCCAAAACCAATGGGATGGACGACCCACTAGTTCACGAAGGTCATCATTTTACATGTGGTATGTTACTGATATGTGAAGAGGGCACAGGTATTTAAATTTTAACTTCATTGTTAAAGCTGTGTTTATCTTTTAGCTTCAAACTTTTATCCTATGTTTCATCTAATACGAAAAAAAAATAACTCACAGATTGTCGATCAGTAGAAATAGTTATATAAACTCAATATAATGAATTTCATTCTGTTACGAATAGGGTAATCTTGTATATTATATTTCACTTTCCTTGTAAGTGTATTTTTTTCCAACCAACCAGAAAGATGTTCAAGAGACCTTAAGTGAAAACAAGACTATAACCCTTTTTTTTTTAATTGGATACCAACGGGAATTGAACACGCAATCCTCAGGTTGGAAGACAAGCATTTTATCAAGTAGGTCATGGAAGATGTCATATTTTATAAATTGTGAAGTAGGATTTTTCTCTTATCATTTATTTAATTTCCTTTGATACAAGTTTAACATCTACAAATAAATCTTTTTGTCATAATAAAAATTGATAATATAAACAAAAAATATATTCTGGAATTATATTGGATACATAATTGTAAATTTTAACAATAAAATATCAAATTACATACTGTATAAAGATAATTAATCAGTATCCTTTTATTAAATATTAACAAATATATATAGGATACTCTCATAAGAATGTGCCGAGGGTACAACACAATAAAAAACTTTGAGATTAATTTATTTGACACATCATTTCCACTCTCCAGGAAATTATGTGCAAGCTGTCGAAGATTTGAGTGTTCGCGTATTTTGATCATTGAACGTATTGTTTGTCTTTACTGACCTAATTGCAGTTATATTATGCATGTTATAACAGTGGAAATTTTTAATGTTTGCGTAATTTGTATAATGAAGCTAGTCTGCAATTAATTAATTATCAATGAAAAACTATTCATTATTTGTACTTTTACTCGGGGGTTACAAATATTTTTTAAGTACATTTAATATCATTGATTTTCATATAAATTGCATTAAAAATGTAAAAGCTTGACATTGATAACTTAATAATACAAATAATTTTGCATTAAAATAACATTAAAAATGAATACCTTACCCTGAAATCTGAATTACTACTTCATAATTACCGTATTGGCCTAACTATTGGCTCTGATTATAAGGCGACTCTCATTTTTTTGGTTCTGTTGTTTGTTTGTTGATTTCAGCAGAGGCAGTTATTTGAAGCTTCTATAGCATGCACTATCATAACCTTGAAATTGGAATCGTAGCTTTTGCAAATTCTTTGATTGATTTGATTTATTAGAGCTCCTTGCATTACAATATAGTCACTCATCATATGTTCGAGGGTGTAAGAAAGAATATGAAAAACGTAGCATAAAAAATAAGTTCAAAAACTAGCAGCACACCAGCAGTTTGTAAACAATGCTATCTGTTGAACGAGTTCATTAAAAAATATTGTAAGAGAAAGATAAAATAAAATGTTTGGGGCAATATTGCGCACTGGTCAATAAATTATTAATTTGTTTGAGATTCGAATATAATGCAACGCTCACATTTTTGTGTTAATTTTTTTAAGGAAAACCTTGCCTTATAGTAAGGCCAATGTGGTATATTATTTGATATATTACACAACAGAATTGATAGCATGTACGTCATGGCTGTTACTTGCTTACATTAGTAGTTTATACCAAGTAATTGTATGCAAAAAAAATCAATGAAAATAATATGTGGAATTTGAGGAACTTCACATCCAGGATTAAAAAAACAAACTTAAATAAAAAAAACTCCATAAGATTATCTTTGGTCTTGGAAATTTATTTTGTCTTATGGCAATGCTTGTTTTTTTTTCACAATTATGTTTTTAAAAATATGGTCAATATTGCCACAAAAGAAAAATATCAGATAATGTAATTTTTTTCACATCACAAAGTCTTATTATTTTTGAAAAACTTTTCTTAGTTAATTATGAAAACAACAAAATTTACTCTTAATAAAATTAGTAAACTTATACCGAAAGTATGTGGAAAAAAGAGCTTAGCACATATAAGATATATTTATCCTTTAACATATCCGAATTAGTGATTTGGCTATATAGAATTGCATGGCCGGGTGACAATATTATCCTCAGCCCCAGTAATTAAGCTTTTGGGTTTTGAACCACTGGAGTAGGTATGAAATTCGCAGTTGTTATTGCGCGTGTTGATAACACTAGTGTACATGAAGATACTATACGAGACATACTCGGCGCATGTAAGTATTGTTTACCTGACCAACTTTTACCACACTGGACTCTTTTATATTTTGAAATAGTTTTATGCCAACTATATAATTGTTTTGAATTACAATAATTTCTGTTGTTTACAGTAGATCTAGCAAGCTTATTGCCAGATGGCAATTTTTTTACAAACAGATCGAATATTATTTTTGGCCCTTTTTTTGGGTAACATTGGGAATTAAAACCCAAACAAAGTTAGTAGTAGACAAAAATTTTACTAACTATAACTAGGATATGAAGTTACAATCACAAGTTAAAAGAAATGATGCATTTAATAAAATATCATAAAATAGAAATATTTTCCCCTTTAGTTTCGAAGTTATATCAACATTCAACTGACTAAAACGAAATAGAGAAAAATGAAAACAGTTTTTGTTGTAGGTTTTATTAATTATCTGAAAATATTAATTTAAGCTTTTCGATTTATTTTTCAATAAATATGCCCGTGGGGCTTTTATGTTTTAGTTTACTGTATTGTCAATTGGTTGCAATGATTTTAGAAAGGTAAGATATATTTTTTAATTTACAAATGTTATAATCCAATAATGCCATACTTATTTATAAGTCTTGTGATATTAACATAATTAGTTTTCTTCAAATTTTAAAATTACAAAACCTGAAAAAATATACATAAATTTATAACAATTTTTCTACTTAAATTAAGATAACTTAAATTACTTATAGGAATACTTGACGTATGTTTATATTTCCACAGAAATATACTCGGTAAAGCATTATGACTAATTACAGAATAAATACTTAATTAAAACACAAATTAAATTAAATTTCACAACTAGCAAATTATTTCTATTCAGACAAACAATAGCGATGAAAAGGTCGTAAATAATAACTGATATTTAACTCAAAAAAATAAACAATAATACATATGAAATAATGATTTATCATTTTATAATACATTTTAATGTATTATAAACAAAAAAGTTAAATGACTTTTAGTTCAATTGCAGTTGTTGGTGCTGTGGCCCCATAGTAAGCATGCTTGCTTGCTAGCACCCAGGCCAGATTCTTCGACTGGTTTTACACTATATTCATTTAATTTGATTATTGTCTAGGTGCTTAGTAGCTGCCTAACAAACTCTTGGGAGTGTTATGGGAGTAACCCGTGTTAAGAAATAGAGCTTTGTAAATTTCTAGATTAATTTTATTTAGCATCAAAAAATATTTATTCTTCATCAACATGCAACATAGATATTTTTTTAAATAAAAATAGTATATGTATTAGTTAAGAGCTAAATAAATACCGCAACTGCTTAAAAAGGGCCTGCAGTTTCATAATCACAGAATTTATAATCCTGTCTTATTACTAAGTCTTGATAAACTAGGTATCTATCTGTCTTAGCATCAGAGACTTTTTGGAAATAGCACACAAGTAATGTATGAAGCATGGCTAATTATTTAGCATAACATCCAATTGGAAAATACATTTAGGAATATCAAACATTGTCGCTTCCTGTATTTGTTTTCTATATACTGAACATTTTAAGTTTTTCAAATTTTTTTTATGAGAACTAAAAATACATTTATTCTCATAACTAATTTCATACTGCTACAAAGTTAGCATAAATCTTACATTGTTATTTAGTATTTAAATGTCTTTTATTTAAACTATAAATATTATCAATTAAGTGGTCAAAGAATCTAGCAACCCTAAAAGTGAATTTCCATCTGACTTAAGTTAATTTAATTTAAAACCTTCTTCGTTCCGTTAGAAACATGGATTTATGAAGAGATGGAACATGTCGGAAACAGTATTATGAAGAGATGGAACAATATGTCAATCAAGGGACGCAAAATTAATTAGAATTTTAGTATTACAATTTTTCACGTTTAATTGATATGGAATGGGCATATTTAAAATTAAACATCCATGTTCTGTCAATATCACAGCAATCATTCACTGTATTTTTCTTTTTCACCATTTGAATATCATTAAGCAAGTAATTATTTTGTTTAAAATACAGTGCCTATTTTGGAAGGTTTATTGTCCAATAACAACCTTTTCCAAACAATAAGACTACAGTTATGCAAATTACAAAACCAGCAAATAAATTTGTGATTTTGGATCAATTTTCGAAGTTAAAACTAAAACTTGGCAGGTTGCGAAGTTTGAAACTTTTAAATCTCTGTTAATTGAAAAATGCCATAGTTATATAATGGAACCTGAATGCCATAGTTATATAATGTAACCTGAATGAACTTTGTATACAAGATAAAGCTTTCAAATTCTATAAGATTTATACTTAACTGGGTAATGGGACCATTAAAAATGTTATAAAATAGTGACAATGTGCGTACTTAGTAGCGTTTTCTATACACTGTGATCAGTGTCTAACTGTGGCTAACTTTAATGTGATCTAACATAATTCAAACACGATACACGGTGAGCAGCTCGGTGGTAAGCTTTGATAGACCATTATGTTGCAAAAATTAATACAAATCCTATTTATTAGTCATCTTTAAGTCAGATATGTATTCACTTTAATATAATAAAAATGTTGACTAATATTCTTCATATAATTATAAATCAGTTGTGATGATACTAAGATAAAAATAAATTAAGACTTGAAAAACAATGGAACAAAACACAAAAGAAAACAGCCGGGATGTTTGTATAACAAATTATATTATTCAGATGACAAAATAAGTACAAGAAATCACAAACACAGAACAACACGAGCCATCGAACAAAAATTAAGATAAAGATATCTGTGCCAAAAGAAATCGTGTATTTGTCACTCTTTATAAAAATATTTTCAAGTTCAGTATCAAATTATCACCAAAAATATTTGCAAATGAAATAAATATTATTCGCAAGGAAATACTCGTTTATATCTAACATAATATTTTCACAATTTCAGTGAGTGCCAAATTATAATATTGATTGTAATCAAACTCCAAGACATACATCTAAGAAAAATATGATATTAAGTAGAAATTATTCAAAATTTATGTATATCGAATTTTGAAAAAGAAAGTATTATTATACTATGGTTATATATGAAATTTATTTAAACATGCGAAAAAAATGCTTAATATTCTCTTGTAAATTGAATAATTATCTTTAAAAATATTTATTAAGGAATAATAAACATTTTAAGAACTGGAACAAACCTATTATAAAAATAAAATTGGCTAAAGCTTAGTAGGATATATTACAGAGATAATCTAATAATCTAATTACTGCGAATCATGTCTTAAACGTTTCACATTAGAATTCAACATTCACATGCAAAAGTTGAACTTCAGGGAATTCATTCTAATGCCGTGTCTCGACAAATAGGCCAGCATTTGAAAATCACTTTGTAACCAAAATGACGGCAGATCATGGACAAAATTAGCATTAAGTATCCGGGCCGTTGTTTGTGAATTTTTCCCAAATAAGCATAACAAGACAAATGTTTGGAGTAACATGAAGTAAGTAAGGACAGAGCCCCTTGTAAAAGCCGGGCAAACGTTCGTACCTCCAGGTGTCCGTCATGCAATGCCACGCGCCCGAGTAGCGATGATGGTGGTCCTGCAGTCTAGCACGCACCACTTGATAAGGGTACGTGGCAGCAGCGGCAATCAGTTTGGACACCGCAGCAAAACAGAGGTATTCCCCAGTACTCTGAAAATATTTAAATCAATATTATGTAAAGGATCCTCTTTTCACATTTATAATGTTCTTTTAAATAGGCATTTTATGAAAATTTCAAGCCATCTCAGGATTCTTCTCTAATTTAATATTTGATTCTAAACACATCGATCAATAAGTTCTGGGACTAACCAACAGATGGCGCCTCTAATAACAAATCCATACCATCCTCAGTTGGTGCCAACCTTTAGAAGTTATGTGTCAAACTTTCATGACATTCCGACATTGTGTCATTGAGTTAGTGGTTTTAGTGACGCTACTTTTGCTATTTTCAAAACAATGAAAAAATCCGAATTTCGTGTGTCGATAAAACATTGCTTTTTAATGGGAAAAATACCGTTCAAACTCAGCAATGGCTTGAAAAGTGTTATCCGGGCTCTGCTCCGTCGAAAACAACCATTTGTCAGTGGTATGCTGGTTTCGATCGGGGTCCTACAGACACAAATCATGCTGAACGCTCTGGTCGTCCAAATGAGGCTGTTACACCAGAAAACATAAAAAAAAATCTCCAAATCGTGATGGAAAATCGCAAAGTTGCGTGAGATAGCTGACATCCTGAAGATATCATTTGGTAGTGTTTACACTATTTTGCATGAACATTTGGTCATGAAAAAGCATTTTTCAAAATGGGTGCCGCGTTTGCTCACAATGGAACAGAAACAACAACGCATTGATGATTCAGAGCGCTGTTTGGCACTGTTTACGCGAAATAAACAGGAGTTTTTGCGTCGGTATGTGACAATGGATGAAACTAGGATCCACAACTCCGGATATACTCCGGAATCAAATCGGCAGTCAGCTGAGTGGAGAGCAGCCGGTGAAAGTCATCCGAAGCGACCAAAAACTCAACAGTCGGCCGGGAAGGTTATGGCCTCCGTATTTTGGGATACGCATGGTAAAATATTTATCAATCACCTTGAAAAGGGAAAAACTATCAATAGCGAATATTACATAGCGTTATTGGAGCGTTTGAAGGCAGAAATTGCAAAAAAACGGCCACACATGAAGAAGAAAAAAGTTCTCTTTCATCAGGACAATGCACCATGTCACAAGTCGATGGTAACGATGGCCAAATTGCATGAGTTGAACTTCAAATTGCTTCCGCACCCACCGTATTCTCCAGATTTGGCCCCCAGCTACTATTGGCTGTTCGCAGACCTCAAAAAGATGCTCCAGGGAAAGAGATTTGGCTCCAATAAAGAAGTGATAGCCGAAACTAACGCCTATTTTGAAATCAAAGATAAATCATTCTACACGGCTGGCATAGAAAAGTTAGGAAAGCGTTGGAATTAATGTATCACTCTTGAAGGAGACTATGTTGATGAATAAAGAAGAATTTTGGCAAACCAATGTTGTTTTAGTAGTTAGTCCCGGGACTTATTGATCGATGTTATATTGTCGCCAACGGATTAGAAAGGGTTAATATTCAAACACAAGTCAAAATATATTTGCTTAAACACATTATTGAATAATCAAGCATCTGGAGTCTTACAAGCCAAGTGATAATATTCCACAATACTTTTAAAATTGACAGTAGCAGCTATTTAAATTGGTGAAAAAATTTCTTTGAATAAAGAGAAAAAAATTTTATACATCAAAATTTTGAGGTATTCTGCCAAGTTGAAAGCACTTGGATGACATTTGTATTATGTACACATTCTTTACACATTAACACTTCATACAACTCAGTATAACTGATAATGTTATGAAGAAAATTAACACCTTCAATGGATTTTTGCTTTGTTTATTTAAACATCAAATATGGTTTCGTTTCTTAAATTTTCAGTTCAGTAACAATTATGTTTTTTTTTTTACAAAATATTAAATTTTTCTCAACAAACTTTACGCTAAAGCGGGTCGATTCACTACGTAATATTATTGCATAACAATTCTGCAGTACACAGCCTATGGGGCTTTCAACTAACCAAAAATATTGTAATTTGTTTTATCAAACACTGTTTATTCCACTTTTTGTAATGGTATAACCCTACCGGTTTCAAGGCCTCATCATCAGGGGAGCACAAACTAGACTGATGATGAGGTGAAAGCCTTGAATCCGGCAGGGTTATACCGTTACAAAAAGTGGAATAAACAAAATTATATAGAATCATATTTTATCAAACATTGTTTATTCCACTTAATGTAACGTATTACCCAACTGGTTTCAAGGTTTTCACCTCACCATCAGGGGAGCACAAACAGTAGAGTTATACAGTTACAAAAAGTAGAATAAACAGTGTTTGATAAAACAAATTACAATGTATTTAAACCTCACAATGTTAATGCCTTAACTATAAACAAAATATAACCAAAAATATGTTAAAAGGGCTTCACATAAACAAAAAACAAACTGAGTCTTGTATTTGGTAGAAAATAAGTGTTTTATCATCTAAAGTAGACATGGCCAACCCACGAGTGTTTTGTGCGGCCCTGTTGTTTTATAAATCATGAAACAAATAACAAAAAACATATTCTTTAATAATAGCAACATACTCAAGATTTCCAACACGAAGAAGACTTATATCAAAACATAAAAATCTTAATAAAATGTAACCTAAAATGATACGAGTAGTAATATAATATTATATTAGGTGTTAACATAAGTTGTGTCAGTTTTTTTACAATTTAAAAATGAGCACCAAAAGTAAGTAAAACTAAATGGTAAAGAAAGTTTTCTGCTCTACAAGATATTGTGTTTGCTTTTACGTTACATATATTATTTTATTTGATTAGAAGCCTTCAAAATGGAATGTCAAGTAGACGAAAGTGAGCATTTTCGACATCTCCTTCTGTTCGCGTTCAATCGAGTGAATAAAGCTGCCAAAGCTGCTCGCGATATTTGCAAAGTGTACGGTGAAGATGCTACGAATAAAAGGATAGCTCGTCGGTGGTTTTTGCGTTTCAAAGATGGTAATTTTGACCTGAAAGACATGGAGCGTTTCGATGAGGACCGCTTAAACCATATTATTCATGAAGATCCCCTTCAAACCACCGTAGAATTGGCTGAGCAGATGAATTGTAGTCACGTGACTGTTTATCGCCATCTTAAATCAATGGGAAAAGTCCAGAAATTCGGCGCTTGGGTTCCACGTGTTTTGAGTGAGAACAACAATAATCAACGTTCGACAATTGAACGCTAACAGAAGGAATTGTCGAAAATGCTCACTTTTGTCTACTTGACATTCCAGTTTGAGAGCTTGTAATCAAATAAAATAATAAATGTAACATAAAAACAAACACAATATCTTATAGAACAGAAAATTTTCTTTCGAATTACGTATAATCTTTACCATTTTGTTTTACTTTTGGTGCTCATTTTTAATTTGGAAAAAAAAGGACACAACTTATATTAACCCCTTTATATGTAGGCAAAAAAATATAACATTTTACAGGTAATAGGTATCAAAAATAATATTTATGTACTAATATTTATTTATTTAGGCAATAGCACACGCATATAACGTGAATTGTATTTACGAGGGTGGTCCGATAAGTACTTAGCCTACAAAAGAATAACAAAATTTTTGGAAAAGTGGCGATTTATTTCTCAACATAATCTCCTTTGAGTTCGATACACTTGACCCAGCGATGCTCCAACTTCTTTAACCCGTCTGAAAAATACGTTTTCTGGAGGTCTGCAAAGTAGGCCTCCGTGACGGCGATAACCTCTTCATTCGACTCAAATTTCTGCCCGGCGAGTGACTTTTTCAAATTTGGAAACAAAAAGAAGTCACACGGGGCCAAATCCGGAGAATACGGTGGATGGGGCAGCAGTTCGTAGCCTAATTCTACCAATTTGGTCGTGGCGACGGCGGAGGTGTGAGCCGGTGCGTTGTCATGATGGAAGAGCACTTTTTTCTTCGCCAAATGGGGCCGTTTTTTCTGCAATTCGGCGTCGAATCGGTCCAATAATTCGGCATAGTAGAACCCTGTGACCGTTTTGCCCTTCTCCAGGAAGTCGATGTAGATCACACCTTTTGAATCTCAGAAAACGGTGGCCATCACCTTTCCGGCCGATAGGACAGTCTTCGCCTTTTCGGAGCATGTTCGCCGGGTGAAGTCCACTGTTTCGATTGTTCCTTGGTCTCGGGTGTGTACCAGTGTATCCATGTTTCATCGACGGTCACGAAACGACGCAGAAACTCCTTCGGATTGTGCTTAAACATCGTCAAACACTGCTCTGAAGTGGTTTCACGGTTGCGCTTGTTGTCCGGAGTGAGCAAACGCGGCACCCATCGCGCCGAAAGCTTTCTCATGCTCAACACTTCATGCAGGATATGACCCACGCGGTCTTTTGAGATGCCTACTGTCTCAGCTATCTCGCGCACCTTCAATCGGCGGTCTACCAATACGAGATCGTGGATTTTTGTGGTAGCCGTTTTCGGGGCACCTGGGCGTGGCTCATCAAAAACCGACATGCGACCACGTTGAAACTCGTTAAGCCAATTTTTGACGGTCGCCATCGAACGAGAAGAGTCAGCATCCAAGCGCTCTTTGGTTTCACTGCGCGATTTTCCTTTCAAAAACAATAATCGAATCACCGACCGATATTGCTCTTTTTCCATTTTTCTCAAATCCGCGGACACGCTCGCTTCCACACGCGGTCAAAACAATACTACGCAACCGATTCGGCTGAAATTTTGACAGTAGCTGTCAACGAGAATGTACTACGCGAAAAAATATTGCTCTTGCGATAGTGGTGCCATCGGGCGGTGAGGCTAAGTACTTATCGGACCGCCCTCGTATATTCAATAAAAAATCAATATTAGAATTTGTAACCCCTCATGGTTCAGTAGTTGTCTTTTTGCTCATGGACCAAGGGTTCGATTCCCAGTTTTTTTTTTGTGGTAGTGATGGTAGTAAAATGCTGGACTTTGGAACAATGTTTGGAGCATGTTACCTCGTTTTCAGGCATTGAAATTTATGCTTATTAATTTTTTCAAATACACATATGGCCCACAAGCCTTTACCCAATACCAGTTTTGGCACAATGCCCAAAAAGGTTGACCGGCCCTGATCAAGGTCACGGAGGTTGTCTTGACCAAATAAATAAACCAAAGTCAAATGAAAACAAATTGCCTAAATTTTATACGTTAAAAGTTTTATTTTCTGTTCAAATAATTTTATTATATTATGCATAAATAGAAAATTTAAAATATGAAAAATATTTACTATTAAAACCTTATAACTCACCAATTTAGTATCTATGGGAAGCAATCTGTATTGATTGTATCTATTTTTCATTTCTTCATAAGTCATAAACTGCAAAGCTCCGTGTGACACACCAAACATGCCAGGTATAAAACCCTTAAAACAAAAAGAAATGTAAAATCAATTGTCTTTATAATACTTGAAAGAAACTAACAACTAAATTGCATTACATGAAATGTGATACACATAAATGGGTTAAATTGATGGTAAAAATCTATATCAAAGTATACACAAAATGAAACACTTCAAATTTAGAGGATAAAATTAACTAATCGAAAATTACATTTCAGCAACATGTTACTTTTTAAAATATATCGATTGATTCAACACGCTTCAGCCACTTTGCGTAAAATAATTTATTTATCAAATTTGATATGTCTACACTTCTATAGGATCATAACTTTTTAAAAGACATTTCTATTGTATATCTATCATCACCCCCACCTGAGTCCCAAGACTGCTATAAGCGAGGAGTATAGGCAGGCTGGAGTCGATGCTTTCAAGAGGATTCATAAGTTCACACTACTATACTTGAGAAAATGTAGGATGGTCCCTGTGACATTTGAAATATCATGTCTCAAAGGGATGGGGTAAAATAGTTTTTTTTTACAAATCGAATGCTTTCTTTATAAATCGAAAAATTGTTTTTCTCTAAACTGACATTTTAATTCCTAATTTTCATTATACTGACTTTCTAATGAATTGCATGATTTGTATCTATCTTGAAATAGGCCAAGATCCACTATGAATTAAGACTAAGTACGAACATTTAATTTTAGGTATAAAAAAATCGAAAATCCAATTATCGTATACCCCATCTCTAGCCAATGCAGACTAACATAGTGACTTTTGACAAACGTCACCAAATATTATTTGATTTTAACAAACTGCCACATTTATGCTAATTTGTAACAAGATGTATTAATTTGACATTATTGTTAGTTTTATGTAATATATTTACCTAAACAACTTGCTATTTATTAGAATCGAGGCTTATATTATAGTTGATAATATATTATAATTAAAATTACTGAACGTCGTTACAAGGTTGTATTGAGGCAAATTTATGAACTGTCACAGGGACCATCCTACATTTTCTCAAGTATACAGAGATGTTACATAACTTAGGTACTACTTGGTCACTAAATAGGGCAGGATAATGAGAGAAAATGTTTTTAAAACATTGATGCCAATGAGATGTTGGATAAGTTTGAGAGATTCCAAAACTATCACAATTCGATTCATGTTTAACCTAAAGAACTATGACCACATGTCCCAGTTTCAGAACATACTTCAATGACTTAAAATCAGACGGCGAAGGAATCTTTACATACTGTCAACATTATTTTACATACTTAACAATCTCTATTTTTATTCATATTCAACTAAACTTTCAGAAAACGGGTGTTCTCTTCGATCAGGCGATGAAATGCCTTTGCGTACCAACATATCACACATCTTCCATTTGCGGTTCACTGTGGAACAAACTTACAAGAGTTGTCAGATGTGCATCATCCATTCTTTCATCCTAATTGTCCTTTGTTTCTCTTCCTTATCCTTGAACAAATTACTTTCCTTTAGTTCTACCATTATTATATAGAGATTGGTCATTTATTTGTTTTTTTTTTTACTTGAATTTATAGAAATATTTTTGGTAGAATCGGTCATGGATTAAAATAATTAAATGTATCCAAGATGATCTGGTTGTTTGGAAGGGATTGCTGTATAACAATAACAGCCTGTCAGGTCTGCCATATTTATAACCATGTACACAAAGAATTAAAATAAATAAATTAACCAATATATGTAAAAACCTCAAAATAGACTCACATTGTAAATCACCGCGAAAATATTTTATTATACACTAATAATTAATTAAATTTGATAATTGTGCCAAAAGAGTCTTGGTACAAAAATATTATTTCGTACATGTCAAATGTTGAAAAAACAATGAACCAGTAATTATTTTTAAGTTGAACCTTTCTTACCAATGACACTGAAATTAATCATATCATTACAATTTGGAACTTAATATCCTACCTATAGATATCTATTGGAAAAACTTGCTAATAAATTAGTTTATCGTGAATTTTTTTATAGAAGTCTTCAACATATTCTGATTATTTTTCTTCTAGTATAATATTTAGCATCATTTGTATCAATATATATTCAAATATCTAGTGGACTTGCTATTCCTAATTTACAGGCTGGTTTTTATTTAGAGGCACTTTTGAGTCGCTTTTTATAACTTTATAAATATTTTATCACGAAACAGCAAATTACATTTATTACTTATTTTAGTAAATTGACAAACAAATTTGTAAGCCTCTGATTGATTATTTTACTACATAGTTCATCATTACTATCATGCCATGTCTCAATTGGGGTAATGAGAGAGAACAGATCTCCGCTTCATTATATCTTGACATCTTTCACTTTTGTCATGTCCATATTTCATTACCATCATGCTTAATATCTTATTATAAAGGTTTTCACTCTTCCCTCTATCAGAATATGATTCGTTCACTTATGCAAAGTTTTATTAGTTCATTCTAAACTCTCTCATTTTCTATTTTCTCATATAGATTACATTGTTAATCATAATTTTTTTATGTGATTGATTAATTCAAATGCTGTTTTCTTCATCTTAAGCACTGCATCTTATTTCAATCTGCATTCTTTCCTAATGTCCTCATTTATTATTCTATTATAGACTATTTTTCCACACATTCTACAAAATGCTCTCATTTCTTTTACATTTATTATAATTTTGTTTTTTTTTATCACATTCAAGTTTCAATTGCATAAGTTTGAAACCAGGATTCCATTATGAGCAGTCAGTGTTGGTCCTCTTGAAATTCTTCATAGTTAATTAAAAACTAGACGATTTATAAACTTAAAACGTTTTTCCAAAATAATTAGCTAGTAGACCATCAATAGTGGCGATTGCCCTAGTTTTAACCTTGTTTGCCATGATTGACGTGCAATAACACTTAACTCCATGGAATGGGGGTATATGAAAGACTAATATTACAACAGTTGATGATAATTTTTATCAACACATTAACAAGGTCAATTATCTACTAGATATATTATGTTTAGAGAATGTCACAAACCAGGATAAGCAGAGATAAGAAGATGATTATAACATAACTGCGTTAATTTTGACTTGTAGAATTTTTCTTTAACAAATGAAAAATAGAAGTCTGCATAACCGTAGTATAAAACAAAACACACGAGTGTGTTGTTACAATAATTGTATTGATATAATTAAAATGCTACAATGAAATCAATATATTTCATGGTGAAAATATTTTCATTTGATAAATTGGCAACCAAACATTATAACACATCGATCAATAAGTCCCGGGACTAACCAACAGATGGCGCCTCTAATAACAAATCCATACCATTGTAAGTTAGTACCAACATTTAGAAGTTACGTGTCAGTGAAACAGAAACAACAACGCATCGATGATTCAGAGCGCTGTTTGGCACTGTTTACGCGAAATAAACAGGAGTTTGGCACTGTTTACGCGAAATAAACAGTTGCGTCGGTATGTGACAATGGATGAAACTTGGATTAACCACTATACTCCGGAATCAAATCGGCAGTCAGCTGAGTAGAGAGCAGCCGGTGAAAGTCGTCCGAAGCGACCAAAAACTCAACAGTCGGCCGGGAAGGTTATGGCCTCCGTATTTTGGGATGCGCATTGTATAATATTCATCGATCACCTTGAAAAGGCAAAAACCATCAATAGCGAATATTACATAGCGTTATTGGAGCGTTTGAAGGCAGAAATTGCAAAAAAACGGCCACACATGAAGAAGAAAAAAGTTCTCTTTCATCAGGACAATGCACCGTGTCACAAGTCGATGGTAATGATGGCCAAATTGCATGAGTTGAACTTCGAATTGCTTCCGCACCCATCGTATTCTCCAGATTTGGCCCCCAGTGACTATTGGCTGTTCGCAGACCTCAAAAAGATGCTCCAGGGAAAGACATTTGGCTCCAATGAAGAAGTGATTGCCGAAACTAACGCCTATTTTGAAATCAAAGATAAATCGTTCTACACGGCTGGCATAGAAAAGTTAGGAAAGCGTTGGAATTAATGTATCACTCTTGAAGGAGACTATGTTGATGAATAAAGAAGAATTTTGGCAAACAAATGTTGTGTTAGTAGCAGTGGCGGCCGGTGGACCAAATAATTGGGGGTTCACCAGAGTAGGTATCCAAATACCAAATAATATAAAGAAAAAAAAATATTCCATACCTATTTATAAAGAAGTTTTTATCCTTTTTAACGTAGAGAAACACCTTTCACTCTCAACATAAGTCATTGGAATAGTGCATACGAGTTTAAGTAACTTTACAGTCTGAGAAAAATCTTCTAGTAATTGTAAAATAAATAAAATTGTAAAACAGACAAGAGCCCTCAGCATTGGCAAAATCATCGCGAGCACAAATTGCACTGAGTTCACCGTTGAATTGAACTTTATTTAAAAAATCGTATGTTTTTACCGTCAAAATAAAATCATGTTCGGGAAATTTTGACCTACGAGTATAATTTTTCGCTATAGAATAATTTTGCTGCAGTTAGGTGATTAATTTTTTGGAAAAATTTACGCAAACAAACACAATAAATAATCGAAATAGTTATGTTTATCCTGCAAATGGCTCGTAATATTATATAGATAGTTAGAGAAGCGTTTAGCCACGTGACCAAACTGGAAAAATATCATTGAAATCGAAAACGGAATTAATTACAAGTTAACTAAACAAAACAATAAAGGAAGAAAGTCGGTACCTAATTAGGTAAGCAAAAACGTTTGTTAATTTGGAGACATATACTCGCAAAGATACATGTACTAAAAAGACGCCCCAGTTTGAACGGTAGGAACAAATCATCCCTTCTCTGCGGTGGTCATATTTAAAAAAAAACTTTAAATTGATGTATTACTATCCCAGCGACTTGTCACACGCGCCACTTGGATGTTTCCGGGATCACGTGCACGCACTACAAAGACTAAGAATTCCTAGAAATCCATATACAAATATAGCTGTCTCAAGATTTTCTGTTCTCTTCTAATTGTGAGTAAATCGTCAATTTTTCGAAAGATTTGGGACGATTCCAAATACGCACGGACTTCGGGTATCTTCCTAACTGCTCGCAGAATGCGTCCGAATGCAAAACACATGTATACAAAAAATGTGCTCTAACAAATAGAGTTGCATATTGTAGTGAGCCATGTCGACATAAATATATATTATTTTTCATAAATATTGTTATGATAATATACATTTTCGCTATACTTCTTTAGGTGTTTATTGTTATATAAATTCAGTAGTTCGGCGCACGAAAGCACTAATGAGCCAGCCGCTACTGGTTAGTAGTTAGTCCCGGGATTTATTGATCGATGTGTTATAAATTTGTCTCATAGACTAAATGTATTATAAGATTATTTATATTCAATTTAATTTAACTTTTTCAATAATTTGAGGATGGACCCTAGGAACCGCTAATAACTCACAGGAAATATATTGTAGCTATTTTCTGAGATAATTTTTTTTTTTTAAAAATCTAATGCCAATTTTTACAGAACAGTCCCATTTAAATGTTTTTTTACATAACCCCACACCAGCAATGCCATAGACAAGTAAGTCATTATAAGGTGCAACCGGCACAGGCCCCAGGATGGAGGGGGCCCTGAAATGGACTAACAGAAAAATGAATCGTACAATAATATTTTCTAAGTTTAAAGACTCAACATAAATACAAAACATTGAAACTGCAACTCTGGTTGGTATTCTACGAATTCTTCGTGCTTTGCATTAACCATTACCATTCCAATTTTACACCTATATGTGTTTGCAGCAGGAATTATTTAACTTTATAATGTTTAAAACAATAATGTTTTTTAACGTTCTAAAAATTAAATAAATATATGAACTCAAAGTAAACATATGCCCTGTGTGCGAAATTTGACATTTAAAGCAAGAGTAAACATTTAATCGGTGAGTCGACAACTGAGTGCTAAGGATTAATTGAGCAATATCTGAATATCAATATCGCTCTTTGATTATTTCTCTTCCCATTTCAACTCCTACATGTGAGAAGTGTTAGCAAGTTAAAATTAGTTTAAAATTATTTATGATCGACTATCGGACAAAATGATTATCCAATCTTTTCATAATTTCAATTGAATATATGTTCAAGATATTAATTATGATGTTATTAATGAATTTGCTAATATGAAAGACAAAAAAGTGCAGTAAAATTTATTTGATAAATATATGTGAATGATCTAGTATATTTCTTGTGTATATAAAAATTATAAACAATTTTAAAACTGAAATTCTTATAACATTACTTTTCCAAAAAAATAATTTAAATGACCCAAAAATAAAACCTTGCATAGGGTACATGAAACGCTAATTACTGGCCCTGGGTCCTATCAACGGGAGATAGTGACAGCCATGGCTATTAACCTGTTAATAAAAATATTTATGACATACTAATTATTTATTTATAACCAGAAGTCATAGATATAAATATTTACATTTGCTTAGACGATTCTATCTAATATTACTTATCAATAGATTTATAAACTAATTCAGATTGATAATTCAATCTGTTAATAGATGCTCTAACCTTTTTATGAGTCTTGACTTTAATCACATCTGAGCTTCACTGTATTCAAATGATAATGGCGAAACAGCTGTCACTGAATAAATAATTAAAGGATATAGAGCTATCAACGGATTTTGTTTAAAATATTCATGAATTGTGCGAAAATGCACCTTTGAATTTAAAAGGAGAAAATCTTATTTTGTCACTAATATTTGAGATCTATGTTTGTAATTAATCATGCTTAAAATTATTGGACAGAACAGCATCAAGTAACAAGTGCATTGAAAAAGTAAAAATAGACACTTCTGAGACATCACATTAGATGTCGTAAAACAGCATTAGACCTTTTCAATGATGAAATATTAAAAAAAACTATAATCTATAGATTTTCTGTATACTTTTTAAATATTATAACTATTCTTAACATGTAATGATATTCTGTTGACCAGGTTACAAAATATAATTTAATTACTTGGAAGAAACAAAATGGATAGCTTCATAAACACTTTAAGTAGTTGTTAATACCAATGACCTTGTAAATACAAGCAAGCCCTGTCTAAGATGCTTTGCATTTATGACCCTTTTGAATTGCTACTAAGAAACTTGCTTTGTAGATACATCACCTTAGTAACATGACACTATCGATCACATTCTACCTTCAATTTCCACTCAGCCATGTTATTGTCAGTTTGTTTCCTTTCAGGCCTTTTTTATGATGGTTTGCGGTACTTGAGGTAAGTAGTTGTCTAAATAAATGTTTATTTTAATGTTTAATGCCTTACTAACATAAGTTATTCTCGTTAATGACAATGGCAGAGCAGTTCATGCATAGATAAATATAAAAAAAGACATTGCTTCAAGTAAAAACAATGGTCCATAACCTAATATGTCATAAATTAAGGGTACGCCTGTATAGTTTTACAATCTAGTATATTTGTAGTGGAGATTAGATTTGTTATTTTTATAACACAAATTATCTTATCTCTATTATGAATGTATATATAAATAACAACTTACTCTATATAATCCTCGGACTCCTTCATTACGGTATATCTTGCAGAGCCCGTCCACCATTCCCCGGTAATGCATGCTGTTGGCAGCATTTTCCCCAGAATACTGCAAGCACAGTCTTGTTTTTACCACCCAGATGGGATTGGTCATGATGAGCGTAAGAACTCCGGCTTCAGCAGCCGCTAGCATGTGCATGCCGGGCCCCAGAGGAGTCTTGGCATTCCCTCCCTGGATCCATGTCTTTATTGTGTTATAACTGAAAATACATTTATTCATTTTATTCAAAGGGGCTTGAAAATGAACATATCAAATAACAACACGAGTCAGTTTGGCAAAAGAGGTTGTTTAGAAATAATTACATGTGTCAGGCATGTGCGAGTGTTGTTTCTTCCTATGCGGTAGTATTGCCAATACTTGCAATGACGAACTGTAAGTTCCGTGCTTACTCCAGGGATTCTAAACCTAAAAGCTCAATTAATGGGATTGAAAAAAATGTAGTTTCCCAGTCATGCTATTTTATGTGTCCATATTGCCAATTTGGATATATTGAATGACACCATACAAATTAATGAACCTTAAATAGAGATTATAACATAAGAAAATTTCATAAAAAAAGGTCTTATGCCACACACAAGAATATCCAGGAATTCAATCATAACAAGTATGGAAATAAGTTTATGGTTATAATGAGCTAAAACTAGTCAAAATTAAATTAAATTAATACAGGAATTTATATAGCGCTATTTCACACACCATTTGCACCAAGAACACTTGAAGAATTTATGTTAAGTAGATACTGAGCACTTGGGCAATAATAACTGTCGGTAATTTAAATCAGGTGCTAAATAAGCATGCTAACTGCTGAGATATAGCGTTGATAAAGACCAGATTTTAGTTAATTAAATTTCCAAACAAATTATCATATTCATACTAAACTGATTACTGAACATACTGAACTTTACAAGATGCTGCTAAAGATAAGTTTATAAAAATTATTTACTGGCAACACAAAGCAGAAGTGAAATTTGCTAACAAAAACATCTGCAGTGGTAATTCAAGACATACGTCAGAGATGTATCCTTTCACCACTTCTGTTTAACCTCTATTCGGACAGAAATTTTTAAAATCAACTAAAGGGCATAAAAGCAATATACTGTTTCTTGATGTAATACAATACGCTGATGATGCAGTGATTTTCGCGGATAATCTAGATGACTCAGTTTATACTGAATAACACAGCAGGTGTCAAGCAAGGACTGAATATTAATGTTCATAAACAAAGTTTATATTTTCGAGTTGACAATCATAGTGATGTATCTCTATAGTTGACCGGGCAAACGTTAGAGCAAATCAATAGTTTAAAATATCTAGGAAGCCTAATTACTCGTGACCTTGATCCAGATAGCGAAGTTAGTTGCTGAATTGAAATAGCACATGTGGAATTTGTCAAGATGAGATCAGTTTTCTGCGATGATAACTTGAATCTTAAACTTCAGCAACGCATGATTAAGTGCTATTGTTTAGTTTACTTTTTGGTGTTGAAACATGGTCCACGGAGACCAGAATGCTAAATAAACTAAAGCATTCGAAATGTGGATTCATCGGAGAATGCTCAGAATTTCTTGAATTCGTCGTATCCCAAACACCAAGGTGCTACGTTGAGCAGGTTTAAAACGAGAGCTCTTACATACCAAAAAATTACCTATCTGGGTCATACATTATGGGAAGAAAAATACCACTTACTAAAATTAACATTTATGGACAAAATTGAGGGTCGGCATGGAACATGGAATCAGTAGAAGGTGCCTGTCTTGGTTACGCAACATTCGCGAATGGATAGGTATCCTATCCAGACAGTTAATGAGCTGTTCCATGCCGCCAAAGATAGATATTTTCACAATTGATCACCAAAGTCAAGGAGATTGAACACGGCACATGAAGAAGAATATAACAACCATAGATCAGAGATATAACATATAAAAATATTGAGAACTTCTTTTAGAAACCTAACTATTCCAAATCACCCATGAGTGCTAAGAAGTGTGTCAAATGAGTGGAAGAATTAGATGTGTTCTTATGAATGTGTCAAACAAGAGAATTGAAAACAATTATCATGTAAAAGATTTTAAAAAGGCAAGACTCAACTCATCTGGACATAGTGAGAAACGGTTATAATAAATATTTATATAAGAAATATATTAGTAATTGTTATAGAAGTATTGCATATGCTTGGTTATTACTCCTTAAGCATTAGAAGAGATCTATCAATGCAACTGTTTATATAGTCGTATATACAAATTGCTAGTGGGAATTTTTTTGTTTAATGTACATGATAAAATTTATTTAATGTACCCGTAATTATTTATCCCATCGTGAATTAAGATTGTTTTCTGTTTCATACTCGTGAAATGAGCTATTAAAAGCATCACCACTCACACGTGGAATGACTTTGATGAATAAATTTTCTGATATTGATATCTTCCACAATCTGGATGGATAAATTGAGGATTGAACTCGTTAATAAACTTTGTAGGTACAACTGAATCACTTCACAGGGAAGCAATAGTTATCATTATTCCTATTGTTATTACGTTTAGACCTTTCTCAATTGAAATTTTTTATATTATGCATTTTATTTAAGTATGAGTAACGTTGTTCCTGTTATCATTATGCTATATTTAGACTTTTAATATTTTTTATTTATTTGATGTACATACATACATACCATCTCGCAATGTCTGTCAGGGTAAGCAGAGAAGACAGAGCGCCAGGCTTTCACTCACATTTGCATTATACACGTATATTTGTTTTGTTAGTATTTTTACATTCATTTTATTTTGATATTCCTAATTATTAATATTGCACGCCTAATACATGCTGTGCAATATTATTAATTAGGAATTAAAGTAACCCTGGACATGGGTATGAAAGTGTAAAGAGAAAAAGTGAAAACTTATTCCACATGTCCAAACCATCTCAGCATGGTCTTCTTCATCTTACTTAACACATTCATCCCGTATTCTGTCATATATTGTCATTCTATGTATTTTTTTAAATGCACACATGTTTTTAAATGCACACATTTATAAAATAAGTTTTCGACAATTACGTAAGTCTGCTTGGTGAAGTTTGGTAATATTTTGTGGTATACATACATATATTAAACTTAAATATACTATACTATATATGTTATGTTAATATTAAATAATTTTAAACAATGACTAATATATTATTACTACTGCTTTTGTATCTCAATGTTAGTTTAAGATAAAGTTTTGTATTATTTGTCAATAATCTTAAGTACTTGTATAACTTGTCATATATTCATTTGCATATAAAAGACACTGTTGTGTCGTTAATTAAAAAAAATAAAAATCTACATTTATTATTGGCTCCTTGTAATATTTTTCCACGTTTCACTTTCATACATCAAAATTGGCAGCAAAATAATACACTTAAAAGTATCATCATAGATGATATATATTGATTTTGATACTATTCGGTTCGAGTATATATTGGGTTAAACCTGTATCAGATGTAAAATAAATAAAACTCATTCCCTTAGTGCGCATTATAACAAAGTTGGACTACAAATAAATATGGTCCACCTTGAGGTGGATATATTAAAAGAAGACATACTTACAATAAGAAATAGAAACCCCACGCAGAGCCGGAGCCCCACACATTTGGTGTGACACCTCTATACAGTCCTCGGACACCTTCGGTTTTAAAAATAGTAGAAAAAGCACTCCTGAGACCATCATATTTAGGTACTGTACTCGTTCTCCCATCGTTGACTGTGAAATAAATAAATAATCAAAGAAAAGTAGTGATATAACAAGCTCCCACTTAAACTCTGAGCATTGGGCATATGGAGGCCACAAGTTCTTTTCACCTGATTTGATCTGCCATGTTTGATTATTTTATTGAATAGGGGTTGGAATTTCTAAGAATTTATAAATAATAATTTTTTTTCATAAAGTATTACAAAAATATTTTCAAAGTTACAATGAGAAACAAACCATATCGTGACAGTGAAGTGAAAATAAAACAAAAAATCGCCATCGTAGTCGTTGCCGAAGTGAGACAATCGGAGCACACTGGAATGTTTTTTTTTATGTTTCTTTTTTTTGAAAGAATAGTCTTAGGCCTCGGCCACACAGGTAAGAGCCTCGCTTGATGCTTAGAGCTACGTTGCGAGTTAGGCGACATATCCTAGCGAACCAACGCACCGCATACTATTGCAATGGCCACACTGCACGCTTCGCGTCAAACTACATGACGATTAGTCAACGAGTGAATCTCCTAGCGAAGACGTATTGGTTAATTTTATTGTATCACTGTGATTTTACAAGATGGTGGAAGTTTTAAAAACAGCTGTGTATAAAAGGGAGCCGTTGTGGAACACATCGAGCAAATTATATAAAAATGTACCTGTAATAAAATCACTTTGGAATGAAGTTGCACAGGAAGTAAATAAAGATGGTAAGTTGTAATGAAATTGGTTAGTTTTGAGAGTAGCATCGTGTGTTGACTCAACCGCTCCCAACTGTCAAAAGAAATTTGTGCGTAGCACTTTGATGTGGCCATGCATAAAGTCCCCTAGTATATGAGTCATGTAAAACCTAGCTTAGCACCTAACGAAGCACTTTGGTGTAGCCTCGGCCTTAGGTATCCTTACACCGCCGAATACTAAGCGGAAAAAATGCCTGTGTCATTGGAGGGAAGTAGCCAGCGCAAGGTTCGAACCGGCAACCTTTAGTATGTCCAGTGTGTTACTGCATGGCAATTCACCTCAAAACAAATATATATATGCAGAAGCTACTGCATTTGTTGGAAAAGCATGCTATCTAAATAAAACAATTGGAAGATATGTAGGTACTTACAATTTTAAATTAGGTTGTTTATTTTTTTATCATAGCATTGTAACACCGGTGTTACACTAATTAAGGGATTAAAAAAAACAGAAACTCGAACGTAATTTCAAATATGGCAACACATTCAAATACTATACATGCACTATTGTGTGCAATGGTATCATCTGGTGATAAATATTGACAACACTACAAACTTTCAAACGACATCAGGTCAAAATGTGTGGACAGTGTGGGCGCGTTTTGAAAATTGGGATAAGTAGTCTTTAAATATCTTATTAATCACTACATGTAGAGAAAAATAATTCAAACCATTTTATTTGTTGATAATTCAGCTATGTAAATGTTCTTGTTTTAGATTATAGAATCATTTTTTAGCGCTTTTTGTGTTTTATAAAAATTGATATTTTGGCAGTGTAACGTGGGTGTTACATATAAAAAAAGCTATAAGGAAAAATTGTGATTTTTTTCTCAATTTTCCTTCATAACTTACCATATAACAAGAAAACACCAAAGAAAAACGTTGCTAAATTGAACTTTGCCAAGATAAGGGTTACATTTTTGTACTTTTTTATAAAACATTTCAATTTTAAATGGTCCTTATCGAGACAACTTAATAGTTGGATCTAGCTCAGTGTCCATAAGAAACATTGTGTAAGACATATTTTCAAACTGATAAACTGTACGATTGGTGTTTGACTTAAAAAAATTAAGATAATGAAATAAGAGTATAATAAAATGAAATTCATATCGCAATTGAGATGCGATCGTTGGGAAGGATGTGTAGGAAAAGATTGATAGATAAAGTAAGAAATGTCGCAATAAGGAAAGAATGCGGATGTGAGAGAAATGTGTGAAAATAGGATAATTGAGAAAATATGTATGGCTCGGACATCCTCTTTTCCTTGCTCCTCTGAGAAGAGAAGCAAGGAAAAGAGGATGTACGAGAGTTGTATGGAATGAGCACGTTAAGTCAACTATTGAAAGAGGGTACGGTGAAAAGTGTTAAGAATAGGAGTCGCATGAGATGAACTATGGATGTGGTAGAGGCGATGTATACGTCTGTAAGGGCTGGAATATGTGGCGCTTGATGTGGTAAGTAGATGTAACAATTAACAAGTATTAAGTAATTGTTTTTGCACATTTTGTGGAGTGTCAATGTATAAAAGAAGGCGGAATAAAGACATCAGAAATGAATGCATGGATAAAATGAAAGTTTTTAAGACGAAGAAAGGCGCTTATAGATAGTTTAGACATGTGAAGAGAATGAAATATGAAAGAATGACTAAACGAGTATACATATGAGAAGTGCAATGTGTTTGGAAGAGGTACACCAAGGAAGACGTACCTGTACCAAATATACCAGATTTTGAAAGTGTATTGAGAAGTATGAATAATAGAATGTGCATGATGAGATGTATGAATATGGAGGCGAAAATTGTGCACTTGGATAGAAAAGTTTGGAGATCTGTTCTCTCTGCCTACTCCGCAATGGACAGTGTGATATGTATGTACGTTTTCGCATATCCTTGGATGGGTTTTTTAGCTAGTTAAATAATAATTTATGGCATGGATTCCATTTTTATTGCCAGTTTCGTATTTTTCCCCCATTCGAAGAGTTTACTTCTTTCTTTGGAATGGCGGCGAGTCCTCTCTCAATCTCCCCATGAGAACTTCAAAAATTCATATCCATCGCACTAAATAACTTAGTTTAACATTAACACTATGCAGTGAAATGACAAAAACGGTGGCGCCTCTATAAAAAACAAAATTCAATCACGAAAAAAGGACCTTCAAAGCTCCGATGAAAAGGTTACACCGATAGGCCCTCCACCACTCCTAAGGAGAAGCCTAATCAACATATGTGCCACGAAAATGGTAAAAATGACAATTATAAAGAAACCTTTAAATTTCTAAATATAAATCTACAATTAAATCTGTATATTTTAAAACAAAAATCACAGAAGAAATACAAATATCAACAAATAAAACAAAAGACATTCAAAATAGAACAAATTTAAATAGAATAATACTAATTCTTTTTCTTCATATATAGTGGTTATTTTTTTTGTTTTTTCAATCACATTTATTTATGTATTTAATCGTTTTATAATTTCTCATAATCATCCATAAAAACTCACAAACCTATCCTTTCCCGATTCCTAAAAAGATCCAAAATTTCCAAAAATATCAAAACAGTCAGAACTTATCCGATGAAGGAGTAAGGTGTCCTACCATCGGACCGAAACTCCAAACAAGCTATCAATCACTTGGGTTGTTTTTTCAATGATATTGACTGTTATTTCACTGAATGGTGTCATTTTCAAGATTGAAAGAATCTATTAGATACAATAAACGCAATTTAAGTAGTGGTGAATAAGTTGGTTTTTCACACAGGCAGGAGTCGCCACAATTCCAAAATAAAAAGAAGAAACTTACTTATTATGTGGTTCTTATAATAACACTAGCGATAATATTTTTTGTTTTATTAAAATATATCCTGAATAACTTGAAAAAGATGAATAATACCGAGTTTAAAAAAGAGCTCACTTTAAAAACAAATTGAAGTATACTTTAACTGATAATTTCAAACAAAAGTTGAAAGTTAGAAGAGTATATTTTATTTTGAATAAAAAAATTCAATTCAAATTCTTTGATGGGGGGGGGGGGGGGCTTTTGTATTATACGCCAGTGACTAGATCAACTCAATTCATTTTATTTTGGCCTTATGTCAAACGACACGTGCGAGGTGAATCACGAGATCACGAACTAAAAATACTCACCAGCAAATCGAATCTTGATTAGATCCAACGGATGAAGTATTAAGGTGGACGTTACACCACCAGATATTCCAGCTACGAGGTGTTCATACTTGACATGGCTTAAAAAGCTTAATTTTGCATTTCTGCCAGGTGAAGAGCCCGAACTTTTCATTGAAGTCATAGTGGAGTGACACAATAAAATATTGTCAAAAAATTAAATACTAAGGTCATTTTGATACACGAATAATAACTTTCGATGACTGTTACATCGCAAATAGTTCCGAAAATTGATATAATAAAGCTTATGCAATTTTTAACCGAAACATGCAATCTTCTCAATTGACAAAACTCAAGTCAGATATACGACCAGAAACAACTGACATATAAAAAAAAACATTATCTATCGCTAGCCATAGAGCATGGTTTGATGATGCTATTTAAGTACCTTAAGCTAGAGTTTCACGCAAAGAATAACCATTAATATTTTTGTGTTGTTTTCAAAGAACGAAAATAATCATTGGACAGATATATATTATAAATTTCATATTTATTTGTAATACAAAACGATCCATGTATAAATAGATTCTTACGTAATTTATCAAAACAAAGTGTAATAATACCAGATGAATGGAAGGCTAATACGAGATGAATGGAGGGCCAGTATAACGATTCCCATCTTCAAAAAAGGATAAAAATCTTATCCTGGTAACTAGAGGAATATTTCTTTTAAGCGTAGTTCTCAAGCTCTTCACCAACATCTTTAGAGTAAAATTAGAACAACAAATTGAAAATAGAGATAAACAACAAGGGTTCCGAAGAAACAGATCTACTACAGATGCTATATTCATACTGCGGCAAATTAAATAAAAGTCTTTGGAATACAACAAGACTGTTTATCTTGCTTTTATCGATCTGACCAAGGTCTTTGATAGAATCCAACTAGAAGATGTAATAAGCATTTTGCTCGAAAGGAACGTGTCACCCTCCATCGCCAAAACCATTAGAGACATAAACTTAAATAGCTCCACAAGAATTCGAGTAGACGGAGAACTCTCTAATGACATTCCAACACCAACCGGAGTAAGACAAAGATATAATTTAAGCCCATTTCTATTTAACTTGGTTATGGATAAAATTATAGAAGAAGTTGCCGACTTTAATCTGGGATGCAAGATGGGCGACAATATGCTAAACATCATATGCTATGCTGACGATGCCCCCATCATAGCCAAATCAGAGAATGAGCTGCATCAAATGCTACATCGATTCCACACTGCTTCCAAAAAATACAATATGTCTATCTCCACCAGCAAGACTAAATGCATGACTCTAGCCAGAGAGCAAGTTGGATGCAGTGTGGCGATCAACGACACACCAATTGAACAAGTAACAAAATTTAAATACTTGGGTGCTAGCATAATGTGCAATAATGACCTCTATGGCGAAGTGCTTGAACAATCACAAAAGGCCGCAGCTATTTCCGGATGTTTAAAGAACACTGTCTAAAAAAAAACAAGTATATGAACATCCAAAGCAAGGTGAGGATATACAAGACCTGTGTCCGCCCCATAATGACATACAGCATAGAGTCCAGAGCCGACACTGTCAGAACCAAAAATCTCCTTCGAACCAACAAAATGAAAGTATTCAGGAGTATCGCTGGTAAAACCCGTCGTGATAGAGTACGAAACACAGAAATCCAAAGCATGTGCGAAGTTGAAGATATTGTCAGATGGGGACGACAGAGAAGAAGATTCTGGAACGAACGTGTATCCAGGATGGCGGAACCAAGAACCGTAAGAATGGCCAGGGACAGTATCCCCCAAGCAAGCAGACCTCCAGGACGACCTCCCAAAAGATGGAAAGACAGCTGGCAATCGACGTCACAATAGGTAAACAATGATACAGAACCATAACAGGCCAACAGGCCTAAAATAGGAAGAAGAAGAAAGTATAATACAAAGGCAGAAAATATATATTATGCGATAAATTTAACTTTTTTTTTTTAAAACTACTTATTTCATATAACCAAGAATATAATAATTTAATTTAAACAAAAAATCTACAAGTGAGGTTTGAAACTTTTTTTTCATTCTTAAATTAAGGTTTTAGAAAAAATGTAACTTTTTGTAAAGATAGGTTCATTGTGACTGGTATGAAATTAAACTCTATACGAGAATAAAATATCTTTTAAATTTTAAATCACATTTCTAGGATCTGCGGTAACATCAAATAAATTAAAACTCTCAGAAATCGATTAGCAAACTTTATCAGAAATGCGATGAGTTTACTTGTTACATATAAAGAACTGAAGGAAATGTATTTAATAAGCTCTAAAGTTACAATCATTATAAATATATTAGCCAATTCAGGAACACAAAAATATCACGAAACCCCTTCATCCAGATTATTCGTAAGTGACTCAACCACCTCTAGTATCTCGCCTTCATTGTGGTGTATTTATTTATGCTGCTGCTGCAATCGAAGATGGGTTATGTCATTTGTCACCTTATACCCAGCGTATGTGTCCTCAAAACTGAACAGCTTTTTTATTGGATCTTGGTCATATGTCAAGATACAAAGCCGTATAGCAAAATATGCAAGAGCCTGGCATAAAATAATTAAAATTTCATCTTCAGAATAAATTCTACGAAGTATCGTTTGAATTTCATATTGTGAAAGACATCACTGGCTGCATGCATACTAAAAGACTCATTTAAATTACACCTATACTCAGCAACCGTGGTACTCACATAAATATATTTATCAACTCTGTGAACTAATACACTTTAAATGCACGTGGAGGGAGGGTGTCCTTATTAAAGCATGATCGCTATACATCAACCTCGGTTTCCCCACGTTTATACGCGGCCCAAGATGGAGAGAGTTTTCTGATTGTTGCTGCACGTGGTAATTCTGCATATGGCCTAACAAGACAAACACCTGAATATTCAAGATCATCCAGCTCCTTAATAGTTCTACCAGTTTCCAGCTTTTGTGGCTTTGGAAGATTTTTCATGTCCTTCAGTATTTTTTTGAGTAGAAAGTTTATATAGACAATAGCAATAATATGATCAAAATACAGATTTGCCGGACTCAAGAAGAGTTCCTGAAACACTCAGACGGAGCAATAACTGTCCTTAAATACTATTTAGAGTCCTTGTATAATATATAGGTCTTAATCATTGGACACTAGCAGCGGGTTTATGTATTAAATAATTGCCATACGTACTTACCTATACATCTTAATCATGGACATTAGTAGCTGTATGTGTTAAATAATTGTTACCATTATAAAAAAACGAATATATCAATTTTCTTACCTATTTGTAGAGAAGATTTAATCTGCATTGTGTCTTCCAAAAACCTTAAAATCTCAATAACTTAATAATATCTATAATACAGTGAAAAATTCAACTCCGAAATATCTATAATACAGTGAAAAATCAGATTAAATTAAAATCGTTTCCTTAGAATGAATAACAATTTCAACCTTTTCTGAAACATTGTTTTCTTCTAAAATATGTTATCGTCCCGGGTGTGACTAAGGATCACTATCTGAAAGTTATAGATATTGTATTCTAGTGGCCGGGATATAAAATATTATCTTCGACTTCCTTGATTAAGTATCTAGGCTCAATGTTATACATGTTGGCAATACTAATGCATGTAGAGAAGCAACTACTACACGGTCAGTGCATAAGATTATTATTGAAAGATTAGTTTTTGTACTCGATTCAACCCAAAATATCCTGATACGAGTATAAAGACAATCGTCTTTTTCTAATTTTACTGCAATTCAATGAGGCCGGATGCCCACTTCATCGTGCTCAAACCACAAGAGAGCTTGTGGTTTGAGCATGATTAACATAAGTCGATCAAATCACAACCATACTTTACACAATGTCAAATATATGTATGCAAGACCTGTTGCACCACGGCCATTATATGATCAATTCATGGTTGACTCAAGGGCAGTTCGAGGAATAATTACAATTAATTTCTGCTGATGGTTTACCATGGCGGTTATTTTTTTGTGTTGTTTGAAAAAAATGTTTTTTTAAATGACGGAAAATGTATTCGAAATTTTGTTAAAAAAATTATGGTTGTGTTAGCGGAGAATGAGGATGAGTTGCAGTTTGATAAGATAATTGTTTGAGAGATGTAAAAAGAAAGATCTGAGAATGAATTTTACAAAATCCAAGGTCTTGGTAATAGAAAAGTGTGAAAGGAAAAATAAATTCGATATAAGGGTGAGCAATGAAAGATAAGAACAAGTTAGAGAATTCTGTTATGTAGGTAGTATTTTCTCTGATGACGTAATAATTACTAGGAGTATTGCAACGGTGGGAAACAAAATCAACAGGGCAGTAAAACATATTTAGTCGAACCGGAAAATATCAAAATCATAGTCCATAACAATATTTTAGTGCCATCTTTGATGTATGGGAGTGAAACGAAACTTGGAAAATACTGAAAATAACATAATAAATGCTGTAAAAATGCGTGAACTTAGAAGAATACATGACAGAATACGGAATGTATGACAGAATACGGAATGAAGTGACAAGGGATGAGTGTGGAATAAGGTGAATGCAACTCATCTCCAGATTTTGACAGTGTGTAGCGATGGAAAACAAAGTCAATGGGCACTATAACAAATACTCAAATCAAAAAGACAGAATCAAAATCTGGTAAGATGATAGTCCAAAATAACATTTTAGTACCAACTTGGATGTGTAGGAAAACTTGGACATGAAAAAAGTAATAGTTAAATGTGGACATGGAAAAATAATTAATGCTGTTGAAATGTGTGCATTGAGAAGATACATAATGAACGTGCAGATAAAGCTGATGAGTTAGCAAGATGATTAAAAACACTTTGAGATGGTTTGGGCACGTGGAATGAATGAATGAAGAAAGGCCAATAAAACTAATAGACAGTGCAAATATGAGTGAAATACATGATACCAAATAAAATATGGTTGAATCAAGTAAACGATATTTTGAAAGAAGGAAATGTCAGAGGAACTGTAGTAGCCGTGTGGATATGGGAGAGGCGAAAGATGTGTGTCGCGATAAGAAATTCTGGTGCTCTTTCATGGTATTTTTAAATCAAAACAATATCTTAAAAATCCGTAAGAGAAACGCTCTAAAGTATTTTCAATAAATATGTTTTTTCGAAAATTCAATATGTTTTTAATTTGATAAACATATATCCTGAAATTTATAATCAAAATCGAGCATTGGAAGTACTGACTGTCATGTGTCGTTGTGTTGCCTAACTTGCACCTTGAAGTATTGCGCATGGTTTTTCTACTGTCCATTGCGGAAAAGTCACTTTTTTAAGTTACGTAAATTTAGTGGCTGGCGAGTATTATAAATATGGCTAGCAATTTGATCAAATTTTCTAACTTCGTGCGCTCTTCTTCGGCTCCAAGGTCGCTTCAGCGCAGATTGAGATCTCATGCATCGGCGGAATTCAAGGAAGCCTTAATAAACTGCCCTCCCACCAGGTTGACAACGATAACCAATGGTTTAAGGGTTGCCACCGAAGATTCCGGAGCCGCCACAGCAACTGTGGGTTTGTGGATTGACGCAGGATCCCGGTTTGAGGATTCAAAGAACAATGGAGTTGCTCACTTTTTGGAACATATGGCTTTCAAAGGGACGGCCAAGCGATCTCAGACTGACTTGGAACTTGAAGTCGAAAATATGGGCGCTCACCTTAACGCATACACATCAAGGGAGCAGACAGTCTTCTACGCTAAATGTCTTTCCAAAGATGTGCCAAAGTCTGTCGAAATACTCGCTGACATAATCCAAAATTCAAAGCTAGCCGAACCCGACATCGAACGAGAACGAGGTGTTATTCTTAGGGAGATGCAAGATGTGGAAAGCAATTTGCAAGAAGTCGTTTTCGATTATCTCCACGCTACCGCGTACCAAGGCACTCCTCTTGGCAATACTATTTTGGGTCCAACTGAAAACATCAAGTGCATCAGCAGGGCTGACTTGGAAACATATGTGAAGACCCACTA
Source organism: Odontocerum albicorne (assembly GCA_949825065.1). NCBI lineage: Eukaryota > Metazoa > Arthropoda > Insecta > Trichoptera > Odontoceridae > Odontocerum > Odontocerum albicorne. Next base: position 53,368,833 of record OX463839.1, on the reverse strand, counting down.
CAAGCCTCCCCGCATAGTCCTTGCTGGCAGCGGTGGTGTTGTCCATGAAGAAATGGCCAGTTTAGCTGAAAAACATTTTGGAGGACTCTCCATCCACTACCCTGGTGAAATTCCGGATCTTGCAAAATGCAGGTTCACAGGATCTGAAATCCGTCATCGCCAGGATGATATGCCCCTTGCACATGTGGCTATCGCAATCGAGGGCGCAGGATGGACCAGCCCAGATAACATTCCTCTGATGGTGGCTAATACCATAATCGGATCTTGGGACAGGTCGCAGGGAGGTGGTAACAACAATGCTTCTCACTTGGCCCAGGCTGGCGCTTCCGGTTTGGCTCACAGCTTCCAGTCCTTCAACACCTGCTACAAAGACACTGGCCTGTGGGGCATTTATTTTGTGTGCGAACCCATGGACTGCGAGGATATGGTTTACAACATTCAAAAAGAATGGATGAGACTTTGCTCGTCCGCCACCGATGGAGAAGTTGAACGCGCTAAAAATATTCTCAAAACTAATATGCTTCTACAATTAGATGGAACAACACCTATCTGCGAAGATATTGGCCGCCAAATGCTGTGCTATGGTAGACGCATTCCCCTTCACGAATTGGAACAACGCATAAATGCTGTAGATGCCAACAATGTGCGTAACGTGTGCATGAAATATCTTTACGACAGGTGCCCCGCGGTGGCCAGCATAGGACCAGTAGAGAACTTACCAGATTACAATAATATCAGATCAGGAATGCACACAATATTGGTCTAAATAGTTTATTGTATATTTTATTAGTTCAATTATAACTTGTTTTTTCTTAATGTTGACATTTCCATTCAAATTAAAACAACAGTTAATTGGATGATTTATTTATCCAAAAGAAAATCATTTATGTACAATATAAATAAATGCTAATTTAATGTGTAACTGTTATTTTTTATTCACACAACAAATGTTTTATCTTTGATGGATGCTTCGTTGGTTTTGTCAGTAGCAACATTTACCGAGGATTGAGATGGCATTCTTGCCATGCTAGTTTTCCTTTTGTTGCTCCCGTAAGGCATCACTTGGTCATTGCCGACCAGCAGACTGGCTGATGAAAGTAGGACGGACACTTGTTCTGGTGTTGGGCAGCTGGCGATGATTATATCATCAGGTGAGTAATTTCCGTTATTAAGCAGCTGTTCTATTTGCATGTAACTGCCGACCACGTTATTCTAAAAAATATGTTTTAATAAGAAATTACATGGTTTTAAAGATTTTAATTGACATTATATATTACTTTTTTTTTTTTTTGAGAATATATTTTTCTCAAGTTAAGTTTTGTAATTTTTTCAAAGTAACCTTATTTGTGAAATAAGGCATTTAAAAAATCTTTTATCAATAATCATAAATTGTGTCGAGTGCAAAAACATCCTAATGATTGGATTGTAATAAGTTATGGATAGCAGATTAAATTCTGCTAAGTATTTGAATTTTAACCTTTTGACAACCTCCATGTTAAAACTGAAACTGGCCACTCAAACCAACATGTTTTTGTCTATTTATCTAGTCAAATGACATCATGCTTTAAAAATTTAATAAGAAATCACACAGGAGTCTAATTTGAGAAAAATTAAGACTTACTTATTCAACAATAATGCTGAATTCATATTTTTAAATGAGATTAAAATTTTTTTTTGATTAACTTGTCTGGAGGCTGTCAAAAATGAGGTAATAATTAAAATTCAATTATAATTTTGTAATTTTTTTCTTCACATGAAAAAAAACAATTATTTGGAAAAATCAATTTTACAATGAAAATCAATAAAGCAATCTTCATTATGTAGGGAGACCTGGCATATCCTGTGTTTCCACCGACACTCCTTGTTCAGGCCTTTGGCCTTACATACTATACATTTTCTGGTAACATACTTTTTTCCACCAGCATTGCCACGGATTTTATAAGGAAAGTGGGAGTTTCTTCCTTGTAGCCTGGGAGGAGTGTCGGAGGTCCCTGACCTATTCACCAGCTGCCGAGTGTGGGATCCTGGACAGTGACTACTTCATTACTTGGCCCGGTGGTTGAAATGTTCCCTTCACCCGATTCATCTTCTGAATCTGAAGCATCCTTTTCTGAAACTGGTTTTTCTTCATCCTCACTATAGAAGTTTTTCGTCTTCAGATTCACCACAATCTGACTCGCCTAGTACATTATATAACTCATTTTCACTTAATTTTTCCAGTTCAAGAAATGTGTATGAGCGTCATTTATCGGCCATTTTGAATATTGAGTAAATAAATCGCTCTTAGTATTACAAATTTCTTTATTTTTTTGTTTGAATCCTTGCTAAACTAAAAATTTACCATTACGCTTTAGTGTTTTTTCAGTAGATGTCAATTAATGTTTTTGCGGGAGATGTCAAAGTTAAGTCAGAAAAAATATACATTATGACATTGTCATAGCCCGAGAATTTCTTGGGCACGGTAAGGAACGAATAATTATTTTGCTCGAGAAATTCTCGGGCTTGGTTGTCAACGGGTTAATACAGTAGAGTGACGATTATCCGGGGCTCATTTATCTGTGATTTGTATTAACCGTGGTCCTCTGTAGTACAATCGTGACCAATCATAACTATAATACATGCACAGCCTGTAATAGAAACTTTAGTGTGTTCATTTATAATAGTTGAGAAGTAATCAAAATTGATTTAAATATATTTGTCAACACACCCACCCTTATAGGTCTAAATAGTATGAACTCTGTTTCCTTGTTAGCCAGATACAACTGCATAGATCTCTGCATTGGTGCTAGATTGCTCTTTATGAGACGTTGAGTCTCCACCAACACGGCAGCCAACTGCTCTGGTGGAATCTTTGTTGTTGATCCTTGACTTGCTGGATGAGGTTTCAGAAGCTAAAATAAATGACAATGTCAATTGGTGATGTTACTCTTAACCCTTCAGGCTCGTATGCCTAAAACATATTTTCAGTCTTAGGGACTTTTTTTTTTTATGGAGATAGAGGTAAAATTGATATTAATATTTTATATAAGGTTTTATAGCATAATTTAATTCAATTAACACTTTTAGAACCACTGGAATGCTTTTTTTAATCAGTTTAGATCATGGGTTAGCAACCTTTTGTTGTAACAGGGCCAAGTATTTTACGTGGGGATTAGTGCGGGCCGCACTTGGGCCATATGTCATTACAGTATACCTACAATATTTGCGTAAAAATATTTTAGTTTTGAAAATAAAATAGCTAATTATATATTTTTACGACGCTTATTGTAGTTAATAAAATCAATGAGATTTTTCCGGCTGCATTTGACTTGCAAGTATTTTTATATTAGCTTGCATTTTTGAAGTAGAAACGTGTAGTATTGCGTCTAAATGTGAATCTGATAACCGAGAACAGTGTTTGTTCTTTCGGTATCATCTGCGTATCTGTTGGTTTCTGTCACGATAATATTGATCACGTCATTGGCGAACATGAAATGAACGAAATTGGCAAACATGAACGTGAAACAGGGCACTGTTTTTGTCCATCCTTGTGTGGGATTTTTGGTGTGCGCGCGGTGCACGTCATACCTCCCTGTGGGGAGTTTTGAAGCGTGTGCTGTGCACATCATACGTACCTGAAGGGTTAAACAAGTATGGGAATAATATTCGCTCCTTGCTCACAAGGTTATGTTAATGGTAACCTGTTTCAATTATCCTCTTACTCTTTAACTGCTTCATGAAAAAATCAATTTTTTTGGATTGATTTGAACTTAAAGATCTTCATCTGATTTTTTTTATAATTTATTACATACCTTACATATTATTGTTTAAGGGTGCTATGGAGTGATAAAAACCTGTGAACTATATTAATGTGCTACCCTATACTGTCCTATAACGGGGTAGAGAAGAGCCCTCAAGTAGCAGTTGAGGAAAAGGTTGATGGGTCTATGCTTTCTCCTCTGTTCATATTGGGTGTTGTGCACAAGGCCTATGACTAAAAAATGTATAGAAAACCTTTGTAAGGAGACCCGATGACATAATATCTCGATGAATCTTAGGACAGGTCACAAAACAGAACATACTATACTTCGGAAAGTCTAGGATGAACCGTGCGACGTTTGTCACAAAGGGATGGGGTAAAATCGTCTTTTTTACAAATCGAATAGTTTTTTTACAAATCGAACAATTGTTTTTCTCTAAACTGACGTTTTAATTCCTAATTTTCATTATACTGACTTTCTAATGTATTGTATGATTTGTATGTATCTTTAAATAGGCCAAGATCCACTATGAATTAATACTAATTACGAACATTTAATTAAAATCGATTTTCGAAATTCCAATTATCGAATACCCCATCCCTAGCCAATGCAGACTAACGTAGTGACTTTTGACAAACGTCACCAAATATTATTTGATTTTAACAAACTGCCACATTTTTGCTAATTTGTGACAAGATGTATTAATTTGTCATTATTGTTAGTTTTATGTAATGTATTTACCTAAATAACTTGCTATTTATTAGAATCGAGGCTTATATTAACGTTAATAAAATAATTAAAATTACTGAACATCGTTACAAGGTTGTATTGGGGCAAATTTGTGAGCTGTCATACGGTTCATCCTAGATTTTCCGAACTATAGAGGCAAGGCTCTATAAGAACTGTACAGTCATTTAAAGTAAAGTTGAAGCATTAATCTGCTTGATGAAGGCTACAACAGATTTATCCTATTTAATAATCTTGATCTGTCATAATTTTGAAGTGCAACAGTATAAGACCAAAACATGTATAAATGTTATACATCTATAGGATACACTGACAATGTTTGAAAGTTCTCAGCATGAGCGTTCATATTAAATTCATACATCTTTGAAGCGAAGAGACTGACCCCCATGAGATATTTTTGTATTGCAGAACTTTCTACAGAAAACATCCTTTAGCACTCAACCATCGTCCATACGTCTCACATGACCTAACCAGCATAATCACTTCTATTCCTAAGGTGTAAATGCTCAGGACACAATCACCTCTCCTCTCAAGGTTCAAATTATGTTAGAACAAAGAATTCAAATAGCAAAATGTTGCAGTACAATTTAGGGACCACAGTTTTTTCAGGTTGAACAAACTACAAGAGGTTATATTTGAATAAAGAGTGTAAAAATAATTAAAGTTGGGCTTTGAATATACTTACAGTTTCTAAAAATGATAGAAGTGGACCTGCCAGAATTTCAGTGGAATGTTTGATGAAAGTTTCACAAGAACTCTTCAACTGTTTATCCACTTCCTTTCTCGAATCTAATAGCTGTTCTTTCACCATAGGTGTGCCTTCTAGTAAAAATTCCAGGAGTGCATTGTTACTATTTAACAAAAACAATTGATTTCTTTTTTGTATAAGCCCGAATGCAGCCGATTTCACTTTGCTAAAGTCAAGAGATGTCTCTTTGATAGTAAAATCTACTTGGAAAGGTGCAATCTGTTCTCGTAAAATTAAAAGGTGCTTGATTTGAAATAGTTCACCGTCAATGTTGGTCTAGAATTAGAAAAAAACATTTTTTTTAAATTAATAAATATGAATTCAGTCAGTAATTAAAAGTGACATAAGATATAATGGGCTGGATAAGACACATTCTAAAATAATCTGAGATCAAGACAGAGGCTAGAAGACTCAATGTTGAGGACTAAACATATAAAGTTTAAAGGGCATTTGACGGTATGCTAATGCTTCGCAAGAGTTGTAAGACTAAAAATAAGTTGGGTCCAGTATAAGAACAACTAACATACAAAGACTGACCTAAATTAGTTATGCAATCACTCAGGGCATTGATAAGTCTAAGAGAGTATTATTGCACATTGGAAAATAGTGGTGGGGATCTTATTGTCTATGGATGGTTATGTTTAAATACAGAATTCTTGATGCTTGTGCATCATATACTAATATTGAGTTTGGTTAGTTTTTGTTTGTGACATGTTGCTACTATTGTTTTTATCTCTTTTGCTTATTCATATTTCATTGATGTAAATCTCGTATACGTCTAGAGTATGTTTTTTTAAATGTTCTTTTCAGTGATGAAATTATTTAATTGACACATATGATAAGCTGGTTGACTTAAAACAGGAATTCCTAGTTAGTTGGCCAGTAGATCTACGGTATCTGAGCATAGAAATTAAGCATGGGGGAAAGGGAATATATTACTTTGTAATTAATTTTTATCAAACACTGTTTATTCCACTTAATGTGACGGTATAACCCTACCGGTTTCAAGGCTTTCACCTCATCTTCAGGGGAGCACAAACAAGTCTTGTTTGTGCTCCCCTGAAGATGAGGTGAAAGCCTTGAAACCGGTAGGGTTATACCGTCACAAAAAAGTGGAATAAACAGTGTTTGATAAAAATAAATTACAATGTCTTTAAATACTTAACGTTGTGGAGGTTTAAACCTCCACAACGTTAATGCCTTAACTATAAACAACATATGGAATATATTACTTTTATACGATTATTGAAACGTATGTCAAACTGTTGCTTTATTATTATTGTCATGTAAAAATAAATAAATAAATAAAAACAAAAATAATCTTAATTCTAGTACTCAAGCTATATATGTACTAGTAACTTGCGACAGAATGTGTGAGGATTGCAATGTCTTTATTTGAAATAAAGGCTGACATATTTGGAAAAATATTTTACAATTTTCTAGAATACACCTTTTTTATGGTTCACTCCGCGAACCTCACACAAGTCTTAGACTGTTCTAAGAGCGAACTTTTCTTTAAATTAGAATACTAATATTTTATGCTGTTGAAAATGACCTTGTTAGCTGATATCTGTTGCGCTGCGTTAGCTACACTTGCCACACAGAGTGAGAGTGCTTCTTGAGAAAGACCTTGAAATACGGGTTTCTCCAGACATCTGTAGAGTCTTGAGAGAGTGGCAAGAGTTCTTCTCACTCCCGGATACCACATGCCATGTAAATCAGCTGGAGAACCTAGAAAATTTATTAAATATCTATCTGTTTTATAATTACAAAATTTATTAGTTTAAGAAAGAATTGAAAAAATATTACATCATTCAGAATATCCTTTCATTTTAATCTTCCTTATCCTTGAACGAATTGCTTTCCTCTAGTTCTAATATTATTGATAGAGATTAGTCATATGTTAGCTTTTTTTACTTAAATTTTAAAGAATATATATATTTTTTTTTAATTTGTCATGAATTAAAACAGTTTAATGAGCTCAAGGTGAGCTGATTGGTTGGAAGAAATTGCTGTATCAATAAGCCCACCAGATGCACCATGTTTAGCCATGTATCAGGTCTGTAAATATGAAACCGGAATTTGCTCATAGATGGCTTTAGTTGTCAATGTAGTGACTGTCAAACTGCGTCATTGGCGCCTTTTTCTTGTGTTTACATTTTTCAAAGACTTTTAACTCACAACAATACAAGTTTAATACAACTACATATGTTTTCATAGCGTTGAACATGTCTGTTTTGTGCCTGAAAACTACGATTTGCGGACAGCATTGATTTTCTGTTACCATTTGAAGAAAACTGCTGCAGAATCGCATCGAATGCTTGTCGAAGCTTACGGTGAGCATAGAAAGCCATGGGAAAGATCCAGAAGGTGGGAAAATGGGTTCCACATGAACTGAATCAAAGACAGCAGGAAAATCGAAAAACCACTTGCAAAAAATGCTGCTCGCCAGGTACAAAAGAAAATCATTTCTCCATCGAATTGTGACTGGCGATGAAAAATGGATGTATTTCGAGAATCCTAAGCGTAAAAGATCATGGGTAACTCCAAGCAAACCAGCGACATTGACTGCAAGGCCAAATCGCTATGGACGGATGACAATGCTCTGTGTTTGGTGGGATCAGAAAGGTGTTATCTATTATAAGTTGCTAAAACCTGGCGAAACTGTTAATACTGAACGCTACCGACAACAAATGATGGATTTGAACCAAACATTGTGTGAAAAACCACCAGAATATCAAAAGAGGCAACACAAAGTGATTTTGCTTCATGATAATGCACCATCGCACACAGCAAAACCGGTCAAGGAAACGATTGAGGCGTTTAGTTGGTAAAATACTCCATCCGATTACTACTTATTTGCATTGATGGGACACGCACTTGCTGAGCAGCGCTTCACTTCTTACGAAAATGGCTCGATGATTGGTTTGTCTCAAAAGAGCAACAGTTTTTTTGGCGTGGCATCCACAAATTGCCAGAGAGATGGAGAAAATGTGTAGCTAGCGATAGGCAATACTTTGAATAAAATATTTTTTACCATTTTCATAAAAAAATTCCAGTTTCATATTTACAGACCTGACACACAAAAGCATAAAAATAAAATTTCATTCACTCATACTCATTCCTTTGTTACAAAAGCAAATATTTTTTAAAATTTTAAGATATTAAAAAAATAGTAGGGTTCATAACTCCTGATTCATCTTTAAACACCAAAAAGAGTTAATTTGTAAAATATTATATGTACATTGATTTGATCTGAATGCACTTATTCATTAATTTTTAAGGCATTACAAGCACTCAAAAGAGAGTAATGAGGAAATTAATTGTCTTGGGTCTCATTTATTGTGCGACCTGGTTTAGAATTACTGAAGTAGATAAGTAACTTGTGATTTATCGCATGGCAATACTACCCACATGGAACAATAACCTTGTTGACAAATTCTATGTCAATAAAATATAGAAAATTTAATGTTTATAATTCACCAAATTAGAGAATGTGATATATTTTGCGATAGGAAAACTCACTAGCTGGTCTATATCTTTGTTGTTCATTATTTATATTGGCCACTTCTTGAGAAGTCATAGAACCCACAGATGCCACAGATGCATGAGAGTCAGATCTCTTCAATGGCTGTTCTTGAAGTGAGATAGCAATTTGCTGAAAGAAAGAAAAATATATCATTGATTTTCAAAGATCATATAAAAAATGAAATCATACTTAGTTCGGTCATGTTAGGTCCAAGACTGTCGCAGTAACCAGGAAATGTCAGTAAGTCGAATAATTACTTTTTTTACTTATAGATATAAAAAATTGCAATTGTTACCTATTACTTTGTACTATGGTAAGAGTTGTGAATGCAACTCATCTCCAGATTTTGATAGTTCGAAGCGATAGAAAACAATGTCAATAGGCACTAAAATATATACTCAAACCGGATAGAATCAAAATCTGGTAAGATGATAGTCCAAAACAGCATTTTAGTACCAACTTGAATGATGTATAGGAAAACTTGGACATCAAAAAAGTAGTAGTGAAACGTGGGCACGGAAAAATACTAAAAGCACCCGAATTAATGATGTAGAAATGTGTGCATTGGAAAGAATACGGAATGAATGTGAACTTAAGGCTGATGTGTTGTGTAAGATGGAGAAGAGCACTCTGAGATGGTTTAGTTGGGCATTTAGAACAAATTAATGAAGATTAACATTATAAATATATAGAGCAAAGGTGAGGGAAAGGAGTGGTAAAGGATAAAAAAAAGGACCAAGGAAAGAATGGTTGGATCAAGTCAATGATTTTTTGAAAGAAGGAAATGTAGAAAGTCAAAAATCATAGGAGGTTATGGATTTACGAGTAGAAGAGGCGAAAGATATATGTCGAAATAGGAAATTCTTGTACTGTCTTCTCTATGTATCCCGACACGGAAATGGTGTGATGTATACATATATATGCATATTTAGCTTTTATTTTGAAGAAATTATTATTAATTGGCTTTTAATTTCTTACATTGAATTATTTCACATATTATTTTATAATATCAAACACTGCATTGATTCTTAAGTAAATAAAAAAATAAAGCTTTTAGATGATATTGAAGAATTTATTTTTTAAATAAGGTAGAAATAAAGGTACCTCCATCATAAGTAATTTCTCTGGATAAGCAAGATCTCCCGGAGCAGGTCGGTAGTTCAGCACATCAGAGCGGAGACACACATGCGCTCGGTAGGCCAATCTCTCTTGAGAGTCTTGTAGCAGTTGGGCTGCCACTCGGCCAAATGCTGACAATGGTTCCGCTTCAAACACAAGTGATACATTTATTTTTTATTTTGAAAAATCTATTTTATAAATACAATTTTGAGATTAAGTCATATATGACTTATTTGATTTACAGTTGAATAATGTAGATTGGGTATTCTTAAAAACATTGATTTGAAGAAAAAACAGTCAAGATTTTTCGTATAAATTCTCTTAGGCCGAGGCCACACCAAAGAGCTTCGTTAGGTGCTAAGCTAGGTTTTACGTGACTCACATACTAGGTGACTTCATGTTTGACCACACCAAAGTGCTTCGCACAAATTCATTTGACATTTGGGAGCGGTTGAGTCAACAAACGATGCCACTCTCAAAACTAACCAATTTCATTACAACTTACCATCTTTATTTACTTCCTGTGCAACTTCATTCCAAAGTGATTTTATTACAGGTACATTTTTTTATAATTTGCTCGATGTGTTCCAGAACTGCTCCCTTTTATACACATCTGTTTTTAAAACTTCCGACATCTTGTAAAATCACTCGGTGACACAGTAAAATTAACAAACACGTCTGTTCGCTAGGAAATTCACTCGGTCTAATCGTCATGCAATGTGGCGCAAAGCGTGCAGTGTGGCCATTGTGATAATATGCGGTGCGTTGGTTCGCTAGGATATGTCGCCTAATTCGCAGTGTAGCTCTAAGCATCAAGCGAGGCTCCGACCTGTGTGGCCGAGGTCTTAATGAAGGTAAGGAAATTTTGGGTATATAAACCCAAAATTTTATGCTTTACAAGCAGTATTTTGAAGACCTTTATGAATTCTATAAAGCTTGGATATCAGCTTTGAAACATCATTGGGAAAAATGCATTCATGTTCAAGAAGATTATATTGAAAAATAAAATGTTTCCAACCATATATTTTCGTGTTTTTTTCGAGGCTGTGAATTTTTCAGCCTACCCTTGTATACCTTGAATGCTAAGTGAACAATTTTTGTATAAGGATGTACAAAAATTAAAAAGCATTGATATTAACTCATCTCAACATTCTGAAAAATATGCTGTTTATCAGTATAATGTAACAAAATATGTTTCAATATCAAGTTTTCATTTTATTTTACTTGTTAGCATAACCCATCTGCCGACAGGATATTCCACCAGTAAGGGGCTTTTGAATTGGTCCACTTGAAGGAAATCTTTTTAAGTATATTTATTTTACATCAATTTTTCTTTTTTCTAATTTCACATTAAGCAAATTGTGAATTGCAACCAATTCAAGTATTCTTTTCCCATATAAACTGTATTATATAATAGAGAATATTCTTAAAAGTATATACTTCGCCTTATGTCAGTCAGCACTTTCTTACGGTATATCAGTTTGGAGGGGATGTACCTTAACACAAAAACACACATTGGAGGTTTCCCAAAAATTGATTGTAAAAATAATTAATAAATTTCATGCTGGTATCCCACAGCAGAGCTTTTTAGGGAGTATCGGGTCCTGAACATAGCCGATTTACATCTCAAATTCATTCTCTTAAAAATGAGCACCAAAAGTAAAACAAAATGGTAAAGGTTATACGTCATTCGAAAGAAAATTTTTTGCTCTATAAGATATTGTATTTGCTTTTACGTTCATATATTATTTTATTTGATTACAAGCCTTCAAAATGGAATGTCAAGTAGACGAAAGTGAGCATTTTCGACACATTCTGTTCGCATTCAATCGATTCAATCATTCAATCGAATATAAAGCTGCCAAAGCTGCTCGCGATATTTGCGAAGTGTATGGTGAAGATGCTATGAATTAAAGGACAGCTCGTCGATGGTTTTTGTGTTTCAATGACGGTAATTTCAACCTGAAATGGAGCTTTCCGGATGACCAGTGGATTTCAATGAGGACTGCTAAAACCATATTATTCATGAAGATTGTCTTCAAACATTTTTCATCACCATTTTCAAACCATTTTTCATCACCATTAATGATGCGTAGCTCGATGACGCGCGAGCAAACCAGCAGAAATTGTTTTCACTCAAAACATGTGGAACCCAAGCGCCGAACTTCTGGACTTTTCCCGTTGATTTAAGATGGCGGTATACAGTCATGTGACTACAATTCATCTGCTCAGCCAATTCGACGGTGGTTTGAAGGGGATCTTCATGAATAATATGGTTTAAGCGGTCCTCATCGAAGTCCACTGGTTGTCCGAAATGCTCCATGTGTTTCAGGTTCGACGAGTTGTCCTTTGATTCATAGCATCTTTACCGTATACTTCGCAAATATCGCGAGCAGCTTTGGCAGCTTTATTCCCTCGATTGAACGCGAACAGAAGGAGGTGTCGAAAATACTCACTTTCGTCTACTTGACATTCCATTTTGAAGGCTTGTAATCAAATAAAATAATATATGTAACGTAAAAGCAAACACAATATCTTGTAGAGCAGAAAATTTTCTTTCGAATGACGTATAACCTTTACCATTTTGTTTTACTTTGGTGCTCATTTTTAAATTGGAAAAAAACGGAAACAACTTATGTTAACACCCAATACATTATATTCTAGTTCTAAAAAGTTACAAGAAATCTTTCACTTTACAATGCTATGAATAAGATCTACACTCAAAATTGATAAAAATGATGCTTAATTTGCATAAATGGCGTTATTTTATTTTGGTATATTTAAATGCAACAATTACACTATATTTTACAATGAATCAAAATTTGGATGAAATAAAAAATTGTTTACATAGGGATGCAGGCATATATTTACACATCAGCCAGGACTCCTTATTTGCTTGATACAAAAATAATACTTACGGTTACTAGCAACATGCTCTTCTAGCATTTCAATTTTGAGAATTGTACACAATTCAGCTAAGGTTTCTAAATGGTTAATATGGATAACATATGGTCGCAGAGTATCATACAGTGTGTTGCATAGACCGCCTAAGTAAGATCTAGAATCAAAATAATTATAAATATTTATAAAACTATCTTTTGGAGTTTTTATAAATTAAAACAAGAAAAACATCAATTACATCATCAGTTTAAAAACAAGATGATCAACAAGCTTGATTTTTCAGATTGTTCTGCATCAGTTATGAAACATGTTTTTACTCTTATCATGGCATTGTAACACAGGTGTTACACTAATTTAGGGATTTAAAAAAAATCCAGAAACTAACGTAATTTCAAATATGGCAACACATTCAAATACTATACACGCACTGTTGTGTGCAGTGGTATCATCTGGTGATAAATATTGACAACGCTACAACCTTTCAAACGACATTGGGTCAACATGTTTGGACAGCGTGGGTGCGTTTTGAAAATTGGGGTAAATAATCTAAATATCTTATTAATCACTACATGTAGAGAAAATTTTATTCAAATCATTTTATTTGTTGATAATTCAGCTATGTAAATGTTGCTCATGTTTTAGATTATAGAATCATTTTATAACCCTTTTTGTGTTTTATAAAAATTTATATTTTGGCAATGTAACATGGATGTTACATATAAAAAAAAACTATAAGGAAAAGTTGTGATTTTTTTCCTCAATTTTCCTTCATAACTTACCATATAACAAGGAATCACCAAAGAAAAACGTTAATATTTGGATAAATTGAACTTTGCCAAGATAAGGGTTAAATAGCAAAAGGACAATTTATATACCACCGTTCAGAGAGTAGACTCTTAAGGGTTTTATTTATGTTATTGATTTAAAAAATTTAATTTTAACGTGAATTAATTTATCTGTAAATTTTTATATTTAAATTAAAATATTCATTTATGAAAATTAAAGCAAGTTTGCTCAAAGTGGATGGATGCATAAAAACAAACAATTAGATGGCCGGTAGGAAAATAAATATAACTTACGTCAAAAGTTGTGATGGCTGTGAGAAAAATTGGAAGAATAGATCCCATTCATCTTGTGATATGTGAATGAGAAATGAGCATGCTGATCTCATTAATGTGCAGTGGTCTCCTTTATGGCTGTCTGTCAACTCTTTGATTGCATTCTCCACTCCACCCCATATTACTTGAGCTCTTTGGGATAAGTAACACTGCTGACATTCATTCAATAAATTGGCGTATCTAAAAAAATATGAAATTTGAACCAACCAGAATCCAGCTTGAACCAACCAGAATCCAGCTTGAACCAACCAGAATCCAGCTTTCCTCAATGCATAGTGTATAAAGTACATGTACGCTTGAAAACTTCAAGGTCTAGAGCCTCAAGTTGTTATTATTTAAGTGTTATTTCATACGCATAGAATACACAGTTGTAGTTACTAACGTCTTACTAACATCTTACTAACTAACATTCAGTCACAGTAAAGCGGTCCAAAACCGAAAAGGCGCTGCAGTCAAGCTCTGGGAAGTTTTACATCAGAAGAGGGGCGAAACAAACGATTTTCAAAACAGTTCTACATGCTGTAAAGGGATTCCAGGTAGTCCAACTCAATTGGGACAGCTGATACATCTATAAAATGGAAAAAAGATCCTATACAAAAAGCAATAACAGATAGCGATGCCAAACTACATTGTCATAGGCAGATTCACCATAACATTTTATTTTATATTTATATAGTATATATTCACATTTTTTATATTCGTTAAAAAAATATAGATACGAGGATGGATGAAATATAAATGAGACTTTTGTTTTTGAGCGCGTAATTTTAAACAGGGCGCGCGGCCACCTCAAGGAGTGTTGGGTGAGGATATCAGGAGTGGGGAGAGCGGCTGGTCGGCCTCGGCAGATTCCGTTATTAGGATGGCACATGACGTCTGAGAAAGAGGTACACCCGTCGATTGCGCTAAGCATAATTATCAAGTTTCTCGCTCGTTAGGATTTAAAACAAGACGAAATTGGCGGCACAGTTTAGGGATCAAACACTGTCAAAGTCTCGTGTATTTGTCTGGCATAAGGAGTTTATGAAAGGCCGTGAAAGGGTAGAAAATGAGAGCCATGATCGTTGCCCACGGATGAGCATTACCGAACAGAACATTATCGCCATTCGTGATCTTCTGGAAGGCCACCGACGCTTGACTGTTTCTGAAATTTGTTCTGAGATAGGAATAAGTTATGGAAGCACTTAATCCATAATCACAAAGGATCTAGGCTTCCGTAAAGTGTCTGCTAGATGGGTCTGACGTATTTTGACTGCAGAATAAAAGTTGGCACGTTTGTACATCTGTGAGCGGCTCCTGGCGCAGTTTGCACAATAAGATAACGCATTTTTGAGTCGCGTCGTTACCTGCGATGAAACTTGGGTACACCACTACATGCCCGAGTCAAAACAAGCCAGCATGGTGTGGAGAAAGAAGGATGAGGCAGCCCCTGTGAAAGCCAAGACTCGGCTGTCAGCTGGTAAGGTGCTTTATTGGTTTTTTACTCTCATGTGTCTATATGCACGTATGATGTTTTGCCTGGAAAGGTTTGTTATATATTAGGTAAAGCGGAAAGAAATGACAATTTTTTTTGATGCGACAAAAAATTGATTTAAACAAAAACTATACAATATTATTCCGTTAAATAATTACCGTTGTTACCGATGATCTTCCTCCACAGAATAGGCAGTTTTTTAATACCTTATTCGTAAAATTCTGGCGGTTTTACGGTAAAATATGACTCCAAGTGATTTCGGAGTTGTTCGACACTCGTAGATTTTTTATCTCGAAGCGAATGTTCCATCGACTTAAAAAGATGGTAATTCAAAGGTGCAATATCAGGTGAATATGGTGGATGCTGCAGAACTTCTAAATCTAGCTCTCTTATTTTGTCCTGCGTAATCCTTGCTGCGTGTGGTTTTGCATTATCATGTTGTAGAATTCTTCTCTGATTCTTTACTAAAACTGATCATTTTTTAAGCAGTTCTGCCTTTAATCTTTCGAATTGGGGACAATACACATCTGCTGTAACAGTCTGACCAGGTTTTAGTAATTCATAATGAATAACTTCCAAAATATCCCACCAAACACAAAGGAAAACGTTTTTCAAAGTCAATGTCGGCTGAGGGGTAGACAGATGTACCTGATTCGTCGAAAACCATTGTTTTTTGTTTTTTTTTTCTCCTCGGATTGGTGTGAAGGACCCACTTCTCATACTCAGTAACAATTTTTCTAAGAAACGGATCAGTTTCATATCTGGAGAGTGAAGATGAACAGATTATTATTCGTTGTTCCATGGCCGTTGGAGAAAGTTCGTGCGGCTTCCAAATTCCTTGTCTATTTTGTTTTTCGAGCCTTTTCAAATAGTTCTTCACTATTGATCATGGACAACCGATATCTTGTGACAATTCCTTGATAGTTTTACGCGGATCGGACCTCACTAATGAGTTTAAAGTGTCATCATCGATTTTAAGAGGTCTTCCTATTTTTGGTTTCTCCTTCGATTCCCTTTCACAACTTTCAATTTTTTGAAACCATCTTTGGCACTTCCGAGGATTCAAGATGTCTCTATAAATATTGCAGATGGTCTGGGTAGCTTATTTTGACTTCAATCCTTTATCGAATAAAAACAGCATAAAATACCGCAAATGTGTCTCTTCAATCTCTGGCTTTTGCAGTTTTGTACTTTAGACCAAAACCAAAAATAAATATCAAAACAGAAAGGATATTAATAGAGCTTCAAAACGATACCAACCACGACGTATTAATCCAACGGTAACTGGTGGCAAACTGGTTTCAACGTGACGCCTTATGAAAATTGTCATTTCTTTTCGCTTTACCTAATACATATTTTAAAAACTTTGTTTTTTAATTTAATAGATAAACACAATAATATGAAATGAAAGACAGGTGTAGACTTACTCTTCACTTTTTTCAACCCTATCTTCTATTTCCTTTAGAATGTCCTTTAGTTTAGGTGCAGCAGCTTGGAATTTTCCAAAAAACAGAGCAAAAGCAGTGTCGGCAGTGGGGTTCGGTGGAATAAGTTCATTTTGATTGGAAGCATCACTTTGGGGGCGAGGAGTGAGAACTTGCTCCGTTGCATGCGTGAGCACATGATTTACATAAGATCGTATCAGGTTCACTGCTCTTGATAGACAATGTCTATATTTTACCAAAAACGTATGTGATTCTTTGAAATTCGGCTGAAAAGAAATATTTTTAACTACATATATCGAGGGTCATCCAGAAAGTAAGGTTACAACATTTATGTAGGATCGAAAAATGCTTGTATTTAATTGAAATTCACAAGATACTTCACAAATATATTAAACTATTTTTCAACGTAATTGCCGTCGACAGACAGAACGATTACGGGTGAGTATGAAGCTCGAGGTAGCATTAAAATATGAAAAATGCTATTTAAGTGATTTCTTTTTATTGATCTGAGGATTTTCTATTCTTTGGTCATCCTAGCGTAGAAATATATTGACAAAATATGCATCATACGTATTATTTAAGTACAGATATTACAAAAATTAAAATTAAGTAAAATAATGGTGAAAGTACAGATCGTAGAAGTTTTTTGGATTTAAAAAAGTAAACTAAAAGTGAATGAGATTTTTTAATTTTATAAAAATGTTATGAATAATTGACCAGCACCTTTGACATCGGACAATTTTAAAGTTCTCTTGTGTTAATTAATCATGTTATAGTTCGGAAATTCTAGGATGAGTCCTGTGACAGCTCACAAATTTGCCCCAATACAACCTTGTAACGATGTTCAGTAATTTTAATTATTTTATCAACTTTTTAATATAAGCCTCAATTCTAATAAATAGCAAGTTATTTAAGTAAATACATTACATAAGCTTGTATTGGGGCAAATTTGTGAGCTGTCACAGGACTCATCCTAGAATTTCTGAACTATAATAAAGAGATTTTTAAAATTTGTATTTAACTAGGTACACATTTTTCATTTTCACTTCTTGTGACAGAGATTTTGCCAGTCAAAAATAACTATTTCATTTATATCTAAGAAATAGCTTTAAAATATACTACATATTATGGACTTATTTTTATCAAACACTGTTTATTCCAATTTCTTGTGACTGTATAACCCTACCGGTTTCAAAGCTTTCACTTCATTTTCAGGGGAGCGCAAAACAAGACTCCCCTGAAGATTAGGTGAAAGCCTTGAAACCGGTAGGGTTATACCATCACAAAAAAGTAGGATAAACAGTGTTTGATAAAAATAAACTACAATGTCTTTAAACCTCCACAACGTTAATGCCTTAACTATAAACAACATATTATGGACTGTATATTCTACAGCAGTGCTCCGCAACCGGTGTGCTGTGGCACACTGGTGTGCCGTGAGCCGGATACAGGTGTGCCGCGGTCAAATTCAATATATTTGACATTTTACAATTTTTCATTATGTATTTAATACACAATGACAAATTATTTTTCATAATATTGTCTATTTTCCAAAATGTAGTATAGAATAATTATTATAACTAAATAATTTTTCAATGGTCCCCCAGCGCCTGGTGCCAACTGTTGAAAACTGCGTAGTGTGCTTTGTACACATCATGGCCGCACCAAATTAGTCATAGACAAAGAAAAATGACCTTTATGCACGTCGCTGAAAACTCATGCGCATGCATTATACTGCATTTGCAATTTGCATTTATAGTTTTATGTATGTATACTTTTCAAATAAAAAACAAAAATGTATTGTAAAATTTGTGTATCAATTTAATACCTATATATTTTAGCTTTTGGTGTGCCGCGGAATTCTAGGAAGAATTTTGGTGTGTTGTAGGGGAGAAAAGGTTGCGGAGCACTGTTCTACAGTATAGGTTTTTAAAGGGATAACCAAGAGGCTATGCCATGATTACTATGAAGAACTATCGAAGATTTGAAATGAAAAATGTAACTATCAGATTTTGTGCATAAACATACATCCTTTAGTTAGATAATTGAAAGGAAAAAATATTTCGGGACTGGAAAAGGAAACTTACATTACTCTTCAAATAATCCATGCACTCGTCAATTTTAGTTAAAATAACGAAGAAAGCTTCACTCGATACAGACAATGTTGGACTGTTGAGTCTTTGTGACAATTTTTCAACTTGTGAGAAGTAGTAGAGCTTTTTCTTTATTTCTTCACTGATATTGTGCAACTTCATTTGATCAGCAAGAAGTTGTTCACTAACGGAATGTAGAGCATTTGTTTTTGTTGAAACAGAATTGTATTCTTCTGACAACTTGCTAAAATCTAGCAGGGAGGCGTCAACCTAAAATTAAAATATATTTTAAAATATTTTTTTTTGTTAACCATGGCAATATCTTGCCATGTGGCAATCTCTTGAGTTTATTGCCATGTGGCAATCTCTTCCAACCAACCAGAAAGATGTTTTTATAGGCCCTTATTGATAACCAGACTGGAATCCTATTTAAAAAAATCTGGGTTCCAGCGGGGATCGAACCCGTAACTTCCAGATCGGCAGACAAGTACCACCAGGCCACGGAGGTCGTCGTAATTTTATAAGAAATGAAAATAAAACTTACACATTATTCAGATTGAAGTTAACCTTTATCTTGGCAATGTTCAATTTATCAAAATATTAACGTTTTTCTTTGGTATTTCCTTGTTATATGGTAAGTTATGAAGGAAAATTGAAGAAAAAAAATCACAACTTTTCCTGATAGTTTTTTTTTTATATGTAACACCCACGTTACATTGCCAACATATCAATTTTTATAAAACACAAAAAGCGCTATAAAACGATTCTATAATCTAAAACACGAACAACATTCACATAGGTGAATTATCAACAAATAAAATGGTTGGAATAAAATTTTCTATACATGTAGTGATTAATATGATATTTAGATTATTTACCCCAATTTTCAAAACGCACCCACGCTGTCCAGACATGTTGACCCGATGTCGTTTGAAAGCTTGTAGTGTAGTCAATATTTATCACCAGATGATACCACTGCACACAATAGTGCATGTATAGTATTTGAATGTGTTGCCATATTTGAAATTACGTTACAGTTTCTGGATTTTTTTTTTAAATCCCTAAATTGGTGTAACATCTGTGTTATAATGCCACGATAAGGATAAAAAAATTGTTGAGATTAAAAATACTACATGGGTTGTTTTCTTTTCTTTTACCATGAAATACTTATTACCTGTTGTAAAAGTGTATCACATTCGAGCTTCCTTTCTTCTAATTGCTTCCAGTAATTCAAATAATGAGTATCTTCATCCATCAATAAGGAATGCTCGAGACCCTCGTACCATTGTAAAAACTGTTGAGTGCTATCAATACCAACAACTTGTACAGTATTATCCTCATCCACATTTGTTTGAGATATCTTGGATGTTTCATCCTCAGGAAACTATGAAAATTGGATTGATTAGAACAAATTACGTTATAGTTCGAAATCCTAGGATGAGTGCCTGTGACAGCTCACAAATTTGCCCCAATATAACCTTGTAACGATGTTCAGTTATTTTAATTATTTTATCAACTTTAATATAAGCCTCAATTCTAATAAATAGTAAGTTATTTAGGTAAATACATTACATAAGGTTGTATTAGGGCAAATTTGTGAGCTGTCACAGGACTCATCCTAGAATTTCCGAACTATAACAAGTTGATCGCCAACAGGTTTTACTTAAAATAGTTTAAAAAATGATTATTTGTTTTTCAGTAGTATTTGATAGGATATGTAAGAATGTATTGTTTTTATTTATTTTGATGATTTTTTTACGAGGATTATTGGTATTTTTTATATGCCGGCCACGGGTGTCCGTTACGGCACCAATAGATTGATTTATTGCAATGCGCCAGGCTGGCCAATTTGCCGGCCACCTATTTCACTCTACCATGCGCGGGTGACTGCGCGCTAGTCTTTTTTGGTTAGAACATTATTTGTTTCGATAATGTTCTAACCAAAAAACCGTTATTTGTTTCGATTTCAATAAGTCATACATGTCACTCTTATTAGCAGTGTCGCGAGTTGTGTCACATTAAAAATAAACCAATACCTATAGTGTTCCAGTGAATAAGCTATACTGATACGATACCTGCTAATATAGTGATAAACTTCAATAAAGAACATCGTTATTGCTAAATTTTCATTTTTATATCAATAAAAACACATTTACGATTTTATAAAAAAGTTTTTATTTTTTCATCACATTTGCGAGCCTATATTTTGTGACTTAGAAGAAATATTCTCAGGCAAAGTTGCAGTAATATACATAAGGGCCATCCCGATCCCCGCATATAGAAAAATCCACAGTACGCGTGCCCGCTGGCACTGTATAACAACTCTAAGGTAGGTCTTCCTTGCCGGTCACTCCCCCCCGGTGACCCCCACGGCACCCTTAAAGCAATTCAGTGCCGGTCACCAGTGACCCCCATGGCGATCAACGTGTTAATAAAAAACAGCAGAATTTTTATGTTTAAAATATTGACGACAATGGCTTGATGACTGGACAGAATCTGTAATGGTGACACAACATAAAAAGGTTCTACTTGTAAAAATGATAATTAAAGAACAGTTTCTCTGTTGTATGCAAGTAAAATAGTATAATTAATAAAATGGAATTTTTGGTATAGAAGGTCGACTGATCTCCAGATACCTAGTGAATAGGTTAGTTTTGTTGATAGGAGAGGGTGTAGTGAACAAATTCTTAATGTGAGACAAATTATTGAGAAATGTATTGTAAGATTATCATACTTATTATGTTCAGCTTTGTTTACAGCAAGGAATTCGATTTTATACAGCAGAAAAGCTTGTTCAAGATACTAAATGAAATAAGAGTACTAGAACATCCCATTTTTTTTATCCAAATCTTTACATGGGTAGACAAACATATATTAAGATCGAGAATGCTATCTCAAAACCATTTAAAGCAGAAAAACGAGTACAAGGATACACTCTATCTTCGAAATAATTTAATTTCTACAGCAAATATATAACGTGGAAAGCTTTAGATGAGTTGACTAGCGGGATGACAATAGAGGAAAGAAAATTAGCAGTGTGCAGCTTTCTGAAGAAACCAGTATTGTGGCATCCAATGACAGGGAACTTGCAGCAGTATACCATAGTACGAAGAGTGAACTCCTCGGATTGCTTATCAATTGAATTAAAATAAAAATCATATTTATTGATTGTGCAAACATGGTAACAAGAAAAAATTTGCTTTAAGACTTAGAGCATGTGTATGAGTTTGTTTACCTGGGCTCATTTATGAGGTCCTATGATAATGATAACAGAATCCACTCAATTGTCTGAAAGTTATTTGGAGGCATCGAGGAATAGAAAAGAAAAACCAACACTTCATTTTCTCCATATTCTTATATGGTGCTGAGACCTGGGCACTTAAGGCGTGCAATAGTCAAAGAATCGATGCCTTTGAGATGTGGTGTTCATAGCAGTTTTTGCGTATTTTATGGATAGGCAGAAGAACCAACCTATTGATTATTGAAGGATGGGTATTCACCTGATGACCATCAATCTGATGGAGTGTTCAGGTGAAAAAAGAAGCAGGGTGCTCATTCCAAGAGGTGCTACATAGGAGAAGAGATCAGTTGTGCTGGAGAGGGATATTGAATGATCATGGTGATTGCAAACCTCATAATTGAGGGAACGACCAAGTATAAGTCACTATAAACATAATTACCCTTTCTTTTTTTACTTTTTCAGCAATATAATTACTACTGTTTTCATTATACTGACTTTCTAATGTATTGTATGATTTCTATCTATCTTTAAATAGGTCAAGATCCACTATGAATTGATACTAATTACGAACATTTAATTTTAGATATAAAAAAATTAAAAATCCAATAATCGTATACCCCATCCCTAGCCAATGCAGACTAACATAGTGACTTTTGACAAACGTCGCCAAATATTATTTGATTTTAACAAACTGCCACATTTTTACTAATTTGTAACAAGATGTATTAATTTGTCACTATTGTTAGTTTTATGTAATGTATTTACCTAAATAACTTGCTATTTATTAGAATCGAGGCTTATATTAAAGTTGATAAAATAATTAAAATGACTGAACGTCGTTACAAGGTTGTATTGGGGCAAATTTGTGAACTGTCACAGGGACCATGCTACATTTTCTCAAGTATAAGTACCACTACAATAAATAATTGAGATAAAAAAAGGCCCAAAATAAAGAGTACAGGTGTCACAGAAGTCTAATCTGGAACACCTAGGTGCTAAGCATGTGTGTTAAACCATTAAACCATGGAGTCAATAAAAGACTGAATAATGTAATTACATTTTTATTTAAATAAATAAGTGTTTGGTCACACAGAAATTTGCCAGTTTGAAACCTCTGTTGAGCTACTCCTCTTGGATAAAAACAACATTTTTTACACTTTGTTTTCAGAGGTATAACAATAATTGAGTGGCATAGAGCCAAACCAGCCTATCCAACAAAACTAAAAAATTGTTAGTGTTAAAATTTGAGTCACATAACGTTTCTTTATAAGCCAGAAGTGCCTTTACTTCAAAATTCTAAATGGTACTACTGCTGCCATCTATCATTTTTTTTGGCAAAATGATTTTCGTGATATACTTTTATACCAAATTTGCCTACCAAACAAAAAAACTTTAATAATCAAATAATCTTGTCATAATATTAGATTCATTTTTTTATTTTTATTGTACTGGATTTAGAATGTATAAAAAACATTAATTACGCAACATTTGATTTATAATAACCCATAGACTGAGCTCCATTATCTCATTTCAACATATTCATTGTATAGACTGGTTTGGCACTTCGCCACTCAATTAAGACTAGTCAAATGTATTTTTCTTTTAAATATTGTGTTAAAGTTACATATTAATAATGTGCAGTTGGCCATATTTTTTTAAAAACTTTACTTTCAATGAAAAATACTATCTATCTAAAAATCATTGAGCCTTTCACAGTTCTTTATATTGGGTGTACAAATAAGTCACCGCCGTTTGACAAAAGTTGGCGCCACCAGTAAGTTATGGTTAAAATTGTCAGATGTAAAATGTCATTATCGTAAGGTTGGACATCTGTCAACAACATGACCTTGAAATATTAGTGAATTTTTATCAGTATAACATATTTTTTTGTGTTCGAAAATGTCAAGTTTTGAGCCGAATAAGCGTCATTTGCGGGAACTTTTGATTTACTTCTTCAATTTGAAGAAATCTGCAGCTGAGGCGCATCGATTGGTTGTAGAAGCATATGGTGAGGCTGCCTTAAGTGAGAGAAGTTGTCGTGAGTGGTTTCAAAAGTTTAAGAACGGTGAATTTGACATCGAAGACAAAGAACGTAGCGGAAGGCCGAAAGTGTACGAAGACGCGGAATTGGAAGTATTATTGGATCAAGATTCGTGCCAAACGCAAGAAGAACTTGCACTTACATTAGGAGTGACTCAACAAGCAATTTCACATAGGTTGAAATCATTGGGAATGATTCAAAAACAAGGAAATTGGGTTCCATATGAACTGACACCGAGAAACGTTGAACGCCGATTTTCCACATGTGAAATGCTGCTTGCCAGGCATAAACGAAAGGGTTTTCTGCACCGTATAGTCACTGGTGATGAAAAATGGATCCACTATGATAATCCAAAAAGGAAGAAATCATGGGGAACCCCTGGCCATGCTTCAACATCTACAGCTAAGCCAAATATTCATGGAAAAAAACTCTTGTTGTGTATTTGGTGGGATCAGCTTGGTGTCGTGTATTATGAGTTGCTCAAACCGAACGAAACCATTGCTGGGGCTGTCTACCGAGCACAATTGATGAGATTGAGTCGAGCACTCGAGGAAAAGCGCGCCCACTGCTACTCCAGACACGACAAAATTATTCTCCTGCATGATAATGCTCGTCCACATGTTGCGGCGCCGGTCAAAACCTTTTTGGAAACAATCAATTGGGAAGTTTTACCCCACCCGCTGTATTCACCAGACATTGCTCCTTCTGATTTTCACTTGTTTCGATCGATGACGCATGACCTGTCTGAGCAGCACTTCACATCATATGAAGATACCAAAAATTGGGTCGATTCGTGGATAGCCTCAAAAGATGAAGCATTCTTCCGACGCTGTATCCGTATGCTGCCAGAAAGATGGGAAAAGGTAGTGGCAAGCGATAGGCAATACTTCGAATAAAACATGAGGTTCCGTTCTTTCACAATAAATGCCCAATTTTTGATAAAAAACGGCGGAAACTTATTTGTACACCTAATATAATATAAATTGTACAAGGTCTTTCAGAGTGTTGTATCACGTGGTTTGGCCTATGCTGCCGCTCCGAAAGACCTTATACAACTGAGTCTGATTATCTTGACATTTCAAATTGAGTCAAAATACAATCTGTCATTTTTCAAACACTTAAATTTTTTTGAAATTAAATGAAATAAAATATTTTGCTAGTAATTACATTTATTTTAAAAACATGTTAAGAAATTAACATTTAAAAGTTAAATAAGTTCACACAAATTAATGTCGAATTCATTACACGCCAGTCCGTCAAGACTCCTAACATTTCAAATATAAATGGTAAGTAAAAATAACACTCGGTGCTTAATATATATTATGTTATTTCTTTATAAATTAGACTTACATTATCAGGGATCATCAAATGTTTATATTCTTCGGATAGATCAAAAATGACATCTCTTTGTAAATTGGTTAAAGGAGCTAAGGGTTCATTTTGTAGCTCCCACTGTAATAATTTACTCTGGATTTTTCTCATATTCATATTTTCCATCGACGAAATGCCACCGTCAAACAATAAACCATTTATTTTTTTAAAACAATGTTAAATTTATGTTATTCCAAGTATATGGGTATTTCAGAAATTTGACAACTCGGCGTTTTATTTTTTATTTTGACTTTGACAGATAAATTAGATTGCCATATAACAAATTTATTTAATTGCGTAAGTACTATGTTGGTATTGAATGTCGTTGCAAGGACTCTTCGACTTAATTTTTTATTACATTTAATATAAATCTGGTAAGAATCTATTAACATTTTTTTAATAATATTGTTTTGAATATTTTAACATATCCCTATTTTAAATACAATGGAAAGTTGTTAACTTGATTTAAACTAAAAAAATAAAAGGTACAGGATTTTTTTTTATATAAAATGAACCTTTTCTTAATAAAAAATGGGAAAACAATTGATGTTGTTCAATTATAGTTTAGTATAAATAAATACAACAAGCTGGATATTAAATTTGGATAGTGAGGTTTGGTGGAAACCGAATTATCTACTACTTTACTGGAGTTTTTTATTTAATCTTAGTTTGAGAGGTCATGTCACAAAAAAATATAAAATTATATTAACATGATATTATTGACGCCACGGAAACAAAATAATGTCTACTTGAATTATACTACACTGATGAATTATAACGTATTTGTTCAAAATAAACATTGTCAACTCTTTCTAATGTTACTACTACGTAAAATGAAATATGATTTTTTTGAGCAATTTATCTTCTTCCAATTTACGTTCATATTATATTTTCAAAATATTGTTTTCTACGCAGTTGAAATTAGGTTATTTCTGTAACACATTTTACAGTAAAGTTTTATAATCGGTGTCCAGAATTTATTTGTCAACTTTCATTTGGGCAATTAAAAAAATATTCAACTCATATTCATCCTGTTTTGACACATTTGAAGAAACTTAATATATCTTTAAAGGGTTGTGTATGACATATTTTAAGATTAAATCTAAACATGAAATACTGAATATTTTCCGTACGTAAAAATGATCTATGCTTATTCCATAACAAGAAAAATGCATTTTGTGTATTAGATATTTTTTGCATATTTAGGTCAATATATTGAGTTTCTTCATTTTGTTCCTCATATAACTCTATTGTATTATATAGTATTGGTGCGAATTTATTGAATTAATATACTCTTATATTTTTAATTATTTTTATCATTTCTGTTGGATCTCATGTAAAATAATTGAATTGTTTAATTATATTTCTAATAAGTGCTTATTTTCAAACGTTCCATTCAATATCTAATATTAATTTCGTTTGGTTTAGTTTAGTTTCAAAGAATAAAAAAAAACAATAACTAGTAAGTAGTAAAGTAATATTGTAGAATAAATAATTTTAATTGAAAAATAAACATATTTAATTCCTGTTTATTTTAAGAAACCTTTAGTTAAGCTAAATTTATATTGAATATAATAAGTTCATTGATGTATTTTAAAAAGTTCATTGTACGAAATATTGAATGTTTGCCATCTAAAATATTTTTGATGAGTTTAAACTTTTGTTCTACCTACATTTATTATTTTCCAAATATCTGCAGCTCTTGGACATGTGATTTTATCCTAATCAATTGATAAAATTAAAAAAAAACTGTTTGCAAATAAAAAACACAATAAAACTTATATCTATGTGTAATGTGAATCATACCCATACTAATTAAAACATTGTTTATTATTGTGTTTTTGCGAGTGCATATGAATTAATAATTTTCTTATATTTTGACCATTTCAAAGATTTATTGTTTTGATTGTTTTATTTATTCGACGTCAAGATAAAATTCTTCTTAAAATTAATATAAAAATTGATATAAATAAAGTGACTAAAACAAATTTGAAAGGAGATTTCTAAATGTAAGTATGGACTTTAATTCGTTGTATTATTTTATATATAAACTTAAAAACAAACCATGTTTCACAATTAGTGTAGAAAGTCACCGATCATTTAAATATTTTCGAATTATGAAACAAACAAATAAATATCCGTGGTTAAAAAATCAACAAAAAAGTTTTCATTTGGATTCCTTAACGTAACAATATTTTTTCCTGTGAAATAAAAAAAATCATCTATGTAAAGTGTTTTTGAATTTGAGGTAATTATTTGTCAAATGTATGTAGAAACATATGTACCATATGTAAAGGAATTTCCAGTGTTATTAAAGCTACTTTGAAAAAAAAACATTGTTACATCTACTTTTAAATCTAATGTTGCATGCTACTCAAAAATCCAAGAAAAAGTTATAGTTGCACTATTCTTACGGTGTAGCTGCTACTTTTATCTCGTTTTTTAAACAACACTGAAAATTGATCACTATTTTACAATAATGAAAACACGAAGCAATCACTCAAATTTCACAAAGTGTGGTTGCTGATTCATTTATTGATTGTAATTACAACGAAAAATGATGAGTGAGTTTGTTTTGTATTTGATAATAATCACGACGCTTATCAACCGTGAATCATCGCCATTGTTAAGTATATAAAAAAACATTTTCAAAGAAACGTTTATTTATAATAAGTTTACTGAGGCGCTAAGTCAACAAGAATGTTAAAAATAGTCTTGAAAAATATAAATTTTCCGTATTACTACAAAAACAAGAAGAGTGATTTATGACAGTTAATTCAAGTACGACACGTACTTTTATCACTTATTCTGTTATCGTTAGATATTTTATACACGAGAACGGTGAGATATTCTGAAAAATACATCTACAGTTTAACAATTTTATATTTTTATTATCAAAAAGTATTGATATTATAGAATAGGGATTATTTTTTTTTAAATCTCCCGTCAGATATTATATTGCACATGGTGATAGCTTTCGTTGATCGATATATAAAATTGTTTTCATATTTCTTGTTGACTATTTTTCAGAAGATTAAGACGCATTCAGAAGATTTGTTTCGAATAATAGTAGAAAAAAACATCGCACAAAATGGGAGCTGCAATCGTGCGCTCAGCAGCCGCGTACCGACGTTTTACTCGTAAATTTAAGGAGGGTAAACTGGAGAAAGAAACGAATTCAGACCCAAACGGTTTAGAGGCGAGCATCGTTTCATCCAAGAGCAACACCAGCGGAGCAAATCCAGAATACGAAACGGACGCTGGACCCTTGATTCGGAGGATGCATGGAGGAGACCGCGCAAGACATACTCTCGCTCCGGTGAGTCCAATTTCACTATTTAATAAACACTTTTCAATGGATTAAGTATCCGTGATCATGCTTTATGTAATAGATTGTATTTGAAAATGATGAAGCGAATTTTCATTTATTTGTGTTTGAATTTGTAGTGAGTGATAATGAGTGTGCAAATATACCAGTTATTTGTTTTACGATCCTCATACTGGTAGATGCAGGGGTGATCGTTGAATTATTGAACTACCGGTACGGAAATAAAACTTGCTAAACGGAAATTTTAGCATTAAACAAGTTAAATGGAAAATTTTCACTAATAAAAATATAATATAAAAATTAATTTTAGCTTTAAGCAGTTATGCAAATAATTTATTTGATCGATTCTTTCTCTCTGCCCCGCAAGGGACATGTTGAGATGAAAAGCATATACGAGTATGTGTTATTTGACGGAAAGAGGAAATCGTTCACATTAGTGTGAATTCCGTTTTGTTTGATTCATCAAATGCACGTATACTCGTACCGATTACACCGTGTCATTTTTTACTACTTTTGGGCGGTTGTTATACATTACATTAATTGCTCAGTTTACCGTATTCCCTGTCGTTACCCTTATTTCAATGTATCTTTTAACTCACCCATCACACGTAACCATACTGCTCAGAACTCACCTACCTATTCCAGTTTCTCTGAGTTAACACCTAGATCGCAAACACTTTTTATCACATCTCTTTCTTTAACCATTATCTTCGATTTCGCTAACATATATACATTTTCAAACCTTTTACTGGTCATCTCTCATACAGCTCATTTAGCATATACATTAAAACGTCTTTATTATGTTTTTAATGAAAAACCATTTTAAGATATTTTAATAATTTACAGTTTCTAAAATTTTGTTTTGCTATTTAGCTGACGATCCATTTATATTGCTATATTCTGTTATTTACAATCACACTCACAAACTTTTTTCTCTACCTGAGACGAATGGATATGCGTTTATTCTCTATCGAAATCTCTATCGTTGTTATTTCTATCGAAAAATACTACGTTTGTTGAAGTAATATCTATCGACTATAATGACATAAAATCACCAAACATAGTTTACCCAAGAATACCTACGTGATGACACTGTTTGAGACAAGATAGGGTAAACACATCAATGAGTATCTCATCTTTTGATGCTAGTAAATGTTTATAATTAGCGCATACAATTATTAAAAAGGGGATTGCCATAGTCGTAATAAACAGAAAATAAGTATGCGAAAACCAATAACCGTCGGAAAGCGGGAAATCATTAATAAGAAATCATTTATAAGACATCATGAATAAGAAATCATTTATAAGAAATCATTAATAACCGACAGAAAACGGGAAATAATGAATGTAACATACTACCTTGATCAAAAAGTTTTAGGACCGGCCACCGTGTGGCGCTGTCAGTCACCCGATTGGAATTCTTTTTTTTTGTTAGGCTACCACATCTATCATTGACACTACTCCAAATTTCAGCGTCATAGCTTGACATTTGTAAAAGTTACGCTGTACTGAGTACATCTACCTTTGTGCGTGTTTTCGATTTTTACAAGTTTGAAAATGCCATCAATATGAACGCTACAGTGTGCCTTATAACAAATAATGAATTAGCTGCATCATTCATTACAAAAAAAAAACAATTACGTATTAAAATTAATGAAAATATACATTCCCAATAATAAAAATGAAACAACTCATAAATACAATATAATATAAGTAGATACGTCAAAATTCTCACAAAAATACAAAGATTCAACAATATACATACTTAGTTGAAATATTAACACAATACGGGACCGTCTAAAGGCGGGCAGCCCGCACTATACCACACTGGGCGGCACTCTTGACATTCACGTGGAAAGAAAATATAGATACATATAAACATAATTCAAAAATCAACATGTGCATAGTTTTGCGTAATCAAGAGTTAATATCAACCCTACAGTCAATACTTAATGTCACAAGATGCTAAAAGAAAAATTATAATAGGCAATCCATCCAAACTAGGATGATTTATGCCACCAAATTAAATTTCAATTACACGAGTCAGTAGAATAAAACTAAAGTAAAGATATGGTTTTTAGTAAATTAAATATATCTCGCAAAGGACAACAAAAAATACATGGTCTATAGTCTCATAATTTAGAACACACTCTCAGCCTGGGTTCTCCACAATACCCATTATGTTAAAGGTGACTAGGCATCACGCAGTGGCCCCTACTCAAACGACACATGTTATGTCCATATTAAAAACTCTTTGTTTAAACGTCATGTTTTAGCACGGAATTTTTCATGCTGGCAAGTAAAAGAAGTCTATAATTTGAATTTCAGTGGAAAACAAAAGATGTTTTAATTGTTTTTGTTTTGTTTCAAGTTTAGTTTTAAAATTAAGTAAAAGTTTGTATTCGACAAGGATTTTTTCTACAATATCAATCAATAAAAGACGACACGTATCAAAATTAAGGGAAAACAGGTATGGAAACAATCAGAAAAATATTTATTGTTGTAAATAACAAACATTTTAGAAATGAACACTTTTTTGAACGTACATATATGTCACTGGGTGCATAAAAAGTAGCATCAGGGCTTATATTTTATCGCTCCGTCTATACTTATTGTCGCTCCGTTCTTGGCATGCTTTAAGAAGCGACTGAAAAAACTCTTAATTTCTAGTCAGTAGTATAACGTATTTCATTCCTGTTTTTTTTCCTTTCTTCTCCATCATACCTTCCTTTTCTTTTGATTGATGATATCTCACTTTATATGAAAATGAATGTTCGGGTGATTGCCCGTCTTTGTGGGCATATGTTCACGTATGTGTTTATGGATTTCGTGGGGATGTAAAGTCATTTGAATGATTTATGCGACCATGTAACTTGCTTCATTTAATTTTGTCTGGTTGGTTGGAAGAGATTACCGCCTGGCAATAAGCCTGCCAGATTGTATTTGCAATAAGTGTTAAATAAATAATAATAAAATAAATATATTAACATTTATTTATGGCATTCATATGAACGCTGTGCTGTGTCCATTATAATGTACATCAAGTCTGAAGAGTTTAAAGTTCCTCTCCTCTTCGGAGGTAGGCAATCATCATGCATAATATATTGACCTTAGAGGCAGCAGCTCTGAACATACCAATGAAACCACTCTCTTAAGTTCATTAACCAAGCGATGCGTCCTCTGTCCTGAATTCTCCCCTGCAATATCAGTTGAAGGATATCTTGCATCTTTTTTCTTGCTAAATACATGCCAAGTATTTACAAGTAGTGAGTGTTTCATTAATAATAAATAAAAATAATCCTAAAATCAAAACAATTCATAATAATGTCTCGCGTCAGACCACCCGCTCCCTACCACACCGAGCGTTTCTCTTAATATTCACGCGGAAAGAAAAATACAGTACAAATTCAACATTTTATAAATTCTGCAATTCTATTATACCTCAACAGACTATGGGAAAATCTATCGGTAATCTCAGCTAACTGTTTGAATCTTAAAAATGATTAATTCAATATAAAGTTTTTTTTTGCACAATTATTTTGATACTTTTCTATACATGCGTTAATTTATTAATGGACGTACATCATTACCGTACCGATGCGAACTGCAAACTGGATCATTTTGATTTAAGTGCCTTTACTGTATTTTTTTAAATTTTCTGCGAGTTTTAATATCTACACGTATGATACGGTCGATCTATATCATAGTCGATCTATACCCGCTTTTCGAAAACAAAATTACTCACCGCCCCCTTTTCAGAAAAAAAAAACACACTGACTCCCGTTCTTGATATCAATTATGGAACCCATAGTTTTCCAACTTTTTTGGGTCATAGCCTACTTTTTCAAACAGTGATTCGATGACGCCCCTGTATTCGTGAATTTTCGCACACGTGATAAAAATGATTAAAATACATACAATAACAAAAATTAACCAATATTTAAATTTACTTTAGTTAGTACGTGATAAGTGTTTTTTTTTGTCTTTTTTATACTATATTTTTTTAATCTGCCCACGCCCCTCCGTGCCATCTCAACGCCCCCTAATTTTCTCTGGGTCTTCTACTGCCCCCCTGAAAGTCTCAAACGCCCAAAAGGGGGCGTTATCGCCCACGTTGAGAACCTATGATCTATATTGAAAGCGTTATTTTTCTTCCTTTTAGAGACATTAATATTTTTTTATAACACAGTAAATAAGGAGTAATTGCTTTTCTTTTTCATAAATAGACAATTGATTTGATTTGAGAGGTTTCCTTTTGTAGTAACGAATTCTCGATTTGAGTACTTATTTCATTTTTGTATCATAAAAACTTGATTTTGCTGATATCGAAAACATGATAGTTCATTTTTACCGACTTCCTCCTTCGTACAATTTTCAATACATACTCTTCCATTTTCTTGAGAATGAGACTCGAGACCGAGCCAATTGAAAGCACTCTAGAACCTTCAGGGGCAATATAACTTTATTTAATTAGTAACCGGCACCTCCGACCTGTGCCTTTTAATTCCTTCAGTACCGTGTGTTATTTCTAGAGAAATGAATTGTCGATACGTACCGGTGGAAGATTTCTTTATTATTTTGCATTAAGATCGTATGCTGTTAACTTAATAAGTGTCGGAATCAAAATCTGGAAATGTTATCTATCATACGATTTGTACTATCTTAAATACTTTAATTTTCCATTCAATACACAAATATTATTTATAATAAAAATTGTGAATACCACTAGTTGACACTAGTTTCGTAGTAGGTAGGTGTTGTTTTGTATATATTGGTACCAGGGTTTCCCAACTTTTTTTTAGAGCAAAGCCCCCTTCGAGTATCTTAGGATAAGTCAAAGCCTCACTAGTAAAACGTTGGATATTTTTAGTTCGTGATTCAAGGTTTTCATGGATCCATACATATACTCGTACAACGCGTAACTGAAAACGATGGATTTAAAAAATAAAAAATTCTATACACAATTTTTTTCCAGCTGTGAGACGAATGTGTTTACAAGTGAGCTATCTGTCAGATTTGTTTTATTACTGAAATATTTGATACCACAATGACCCCTGAATAAACCCTAACGCTCCCTCTCAAAATACGCCCCCTAAAATGACTATTGCCCCATTGGGAATCGCCGGTATACTCCATAAGTTGATGCCAATGGTTAGCACGATTCCTCACTGTGTTCAATTGTACTTTTAGAGTGTAGGTATTTTATCTGAATTTATATTACGAGTGTTCTGAGGTGGTTAAAGCTACTTTGAAAACATAGCAATCATTAAAAAATAGCATTCTACTCAAGCAGCTAAATGAAAAGTAGTAACATACAATAGCTTATTTACAGCGACTTTTTTTTACAAAGTTGATTACTTGCAGTTCATTTAATATCACTCATTTTTTGTAGCTTATCGGTTACTTTACATATTGTATATTATAAAGAAGATATGTTTGATTATCATATACAGATATGTGAGTAATTTCATCCAATATTCTGTTTTCTTTTTGAAGTAACGGTTTATAGGTATACAGGTTTTTTATTTGCGGTATTACTCCTTATTTCTTTCGAAATGAATATAGGACAGGTTTAGCTACTCACAATTTCGTATTGCTTTTTGATCGACTTGTTATCTAAATACGTGTATCTTCACATCCACTCGTATTTATCTTACGATTCTGACTTTATCTTATCTGGTGCTGGTTTGGTATACCTATATCTCAGTTACGCAAGTGATGAAACAATGTTATTAATATATCCTACACAATTGCGGAACTTCCGTGTTTTTTTTTTGCATTGAGAGAAACGTATGCAACATAATATGAAAATCTGGAAAATTATAGAAAATTTTAGAAATGAACCAAGCTAAGTTTGTGTAAATTACGCTGACCCATGTGCATGGTCTAAAAGTAAAACCTGTCGGTACTTTTCTAACAATAATAATTTGTCATGTTTGTCGATAAAATAACGTATTTTTTATATAACATACTTTTTAAAATATGTAAATACAAAGCATCACTCATCATCAGCATCTCCCGACCCCACCAGGGAAATGTCCCTGGTGGGGTCGGGAGACTGGGCAGAAAGCCAATTCTTCTCACCAAAAACTTCCTTCGACTCCTCTACATTCATACATATCATACAGTTCCTTCAATGTATCTTACTTCTTTCCTTTCTTTCTCTCAAAATTTCATTCACTTGGTCCAACCAACATTCTTGGTCTTCCTCTTTCATGACTCTCACTTACGTTGACATTGTATTAACAGTCAGTATTTCGTACCTCACCCATTGAACATTTCCAAACCACCTCAACACGTTCTTTTACACCTACATTTACTTATCGATCTTAAGTGCACATTCATTCTAACTATCAACATTTTAAATTCTGTAATACTTCGACACACCACATGCTCTTCTTAGTGCATGCATTTACTCGGCTTCATTTATTAGTTTTCCACGTCCAAATTTCGCCTTCATAACATAATCATTGGCGATACGAATTCACTGCTGAGAACCATAATTTTAGCAGATCTTGCCAATGCTTGGCTCGAGAATAATTCTTTCAGTATCCCATTGATATTGTTTTCATGTTTTGTTCAATATTTGTTTTCATTTTTCCGTTTTCAGAAAACGTCTTTGCCAAAATAAAAATCCTTAGAAAATAATCGTTTTTGGCTGTCTAAAAAGTGTTTTGTATGATAAAGAAGTAATTATTATTACTGGTAACAATAATACTCGACCGCGCCGTGCGGCAGTGTTGCCAACACGTCCAATGACGAATCGTAAGTTCCATTTTACAAACTGATTTTATTATATTTATGAATATCAAAGAGCGGAATTAAAAGTTACTGAATTTCCAACTTTTTGATATAATTTTTGCTGGATCAATCGAACGTATACCAATTGACATAGTAAAAAAGATCCGACCCACATTTAACACGTTTTAAAATATTTAAAGAAATGTACAATGATATCAGCATTGGATCGTAACTAATTAAGAGGTCTCTGTAAAATGGATAATGATGGACAACTTTTTCAAGTCATCAAGAGGAGAAAAGTGGTATATTTTGGTCACATCCTTCGCCGTCCTAAATTTAGCCTGTTTTGACTCATTCTGAAAGGGAAAATTGAGGAGAAGCGAGTCCTAGAATGTATTATAGAAGGAAATCATGAAATAAAAATATTATAAAATTGACTGAACCATCAAATGGACGATTTATTTCCGTAGTAGTAGATCGAAAAGTATTCAAGAGTGGGAGCCAACCTCTAAACCCAGAAACGGCACAGGAAGGAGAAATACATGGATGGTCATCAGCTCGTCCATGATTTTGTTGAATAACTATTGTATTTTAAGGCAGATTTTTTTATATCTAGGCAAATTATCCACACTAGGTTGATTTGTGCCATCACTGCTAGTCAAAAATACTTTTATGAGGTAGTCAATGTAACAAATTAAATTAAAAAGAAAAATCAAAAGTTTTTGTCGATTTCAAGCTTCAGCTGATTAAAGTTTACAATCGATTTATACGTTGTAAAGTTCTACGAAGGAAGAAGAAATGCAACATTTATTGGACGTGAAAAAGATATAGCACTAAGCAAATTAAATATGTTACATAAAGACGCACCCAAAAACACACGAGCACTAGTCTCATAATCTAGATCACAGTCGCAGCCGTGATCCTCCCCAGTACCCATTCTGTAAAGCTGACTAGCCCCCACACAGTGACATATCCGCAAACAAAACACGATTGACGCATCCACCTTATTCATTATTAAATTGAACCACGATATACTGCTGAGTTTATTTCTATCCAGAACTCTTATTTATACCAGTTATATCCCAATTCAATGTCCATCGGCGCCAAATATCTTATTTAATTTGATTTAAAAGATCAAATCCTGATATAATAAAATTGTATCAACAAAAATATTTATTCTTGAGTGATATGTGGAAATTAAATCATACGAATTTCTTATTTTGATATAAATAGGCCAAAACCCGAACGGTTGTCGCCAAAGAAAGAATACGAGAGTTGAATTTTGAATACAAGAGAGCGAGAGAGGAATACTTGGAAACAGATTGAAATTATACTGAACGAACCGGTGTAAAAGGGGACGATGCCAATTTATTTTGAATTGTAATTCATTAAATAATTCATTTATTTCCTATTATATTGAACCTTATAATTAATTAGGTTTATTTATCTTATGCTCTTTTTTTGAATGCAGACAATTATATGTGGATTTTTCAAGATGTCGGAAACGCGAAAACATTAAAGTCAATATATCTGAAACAAGTCTTCAAGGAAAACTTTATCAACGATTTAAATTGAACAACAGTAATGTTTATACACACAACATCGTGTTTAAAGAGATTTTTGAGAATTAAATAATTCATCAATCAAGATGTACCTTTTTTATTTTAAACTTTAAAACATTAATGAACCCAAAAAACTTTAAGCTGATCTTGCTCCATTCGGTATTTCAAATATGTATAATTTGTTTTACTTCCGTGAATATTTCACGGGTTGCAACTAGTAATTTTAATTCAGCACAATATTTTATGCCTAGCCAAATTGGAAGATTAAAATACAGACTTTTTTATGTAAGTACACATGTAACATCAATATTCCTTTAAAACAATTCTCACAATGATTAACATTATTTTTACGATTTAAATTAGACATTTCTTCCAAAAAGAAATATTAACTTGTCCATCTACTAATATTTTTAGAAAATCATTAATGCATGCAAAATAAGTGGAATTTGTGTGATATTTTTATTCAAATGTGTTTTAAATTAAATTATTGGCGTGAAACTTGTTTCTTATCTTTTCAACACATATCGATTTATTTTTTCAAAACGACTGCCTAATCAATAAAACAGAAATCTTCTTTTACAAAAATAACGCCTTGAAAATATTGACTTTATTTACCAATATTCTTATGAGTTTTCTGTAGTAATATATAAACTCGTTAGGAAATTATTATAAAACGTGAAATAGTTTGAATTCAAATTGCCTCTTGACATTTGATTTGATATAATATATGTAGACGCATAATAAAATAGTTATCTTTTTATATGGCCACTTGGTATCGAAAATGAGTTAAAATGTCAAATTATTTTATAATAAAATGTCTTCACTCTATGTTAAAAGACTTAAGATGTTAATGTTGCAGTAATAAAAGTATTTGCCCACTGAAATTAAATTCTTAGTCGTGAAGTCTCTATTTTTCCAATACTTGACTACTAGTATATGGACATATGATAACTGAATAACAGCTGGATAAACTTCAACTAATATGGAGTTTATGTTTAACATAAAGTATTATATGACTGTATCAAAATATTTCAAGAAAAAACGAAATTAGATTAATATGACCTCCATATTCCAGCCTGTTTGTGTCGGGTTCGATTCCCGTTGGAACTCAAATTAATTTAAGAAAAACAAGTCTGGTTTTTATTTAAGGTCTATTTAACATTTTTCTGCTTGGTTGAAATAATTCACATGGCAATAAGCCCACCAGGTTGTAATCTAATACAATGCAATATAAGAAATTACAAATGTTAAAATGAAAAACATCCTCAAGTGCACCACCTGTCTGTCTTTCAGGATAACGTATGACATTTCGAAGTTTATCAAAAATATTCATAATAAACTTAAAACCGTGAAATATGACGTTAAATTGATACAGAAACATTTACAGGAAATAAAATGACAAAAGTTTTTTATAACCAAAAAGCATTTGATGTTATTGAGTGTGTTGAAATAGTAATTAACGCAGAATGCCGATAAGTTAAAAACACTTGAAGTTGTTGATCTGTATGTATACTTGAATTATTTATTTTATCATTTTTCGTGGATAATTAAATCAAAACTAGTTGCAACCCGTGAAATATTCACGGAAGTAAAACAAATTCTACATTTATGAAAATATATTTTCATAAATATAGAATTTGTTTATATGTATCATTTATACATCGTCCCCTTTTACACCGGTTCAAAAATTGTTAGCTAGGTATTTCAAATTCGTGCAGTATCACGGACCCACCGAGATTCAAATTTCGAATTACTTTCGGAGAGAATTCAAGTATTCCTCTCTCGCTCTCTTGTATTCAAAATTCAATTCTCGTATTCTTTCTTTGACGACAACCATCGTACGGGTTTTGGCCTATTTATACTATGATTTCTGACATTCAACATACTCGTATGTCACTGTAATAGTAAGATCTATCTCAAATAATAATGATTCCATAAAACTACATAGATTTCTTCATTACTCGATGGACATAATCTTAAAATCCATACATTTTTTATTTATTTTATACCAATCTCAAAATCATCGTCGTTGTCATCATCAGCCCGGTTGGTTTCAATGTTAGATATACGACTCTCTTCTCCTCCTCCACTTATT
This sequence comes from Odontocerum albicorne, assembly GCA_949825065.1. NCBI lineage: Eukaryota > Metazoa > Arthropoda > Insecta > Trichoptera > Odontoceridae > Odontocerum > Odontocerum albicorne. The sequence goes on along the minus strand of OX463839.1, from coordinate 53,329,540 downwards.
CCTATCGTGGACATACACATATTGCTTCCAATTGCTCCTAGCCATTTTCTCACCAGTCATCCAACCATCTTGCAAGGGGTCTTCCGGTATTTTCCCCTGGCCTTGATCGCCACTCCAACTCTGCCTGGGTCCTTAAAATAATATTGTGGATTTTTTTATGCAAGAAATTACTGATATTAACTATCTCAGTTATCTAGTTGGTAAGACGTTAATTTTCCACTCGGGGATTTCGGGGTTAGATTCCCGATGGTACCAAAAAAATCTACCAGCCTGATTAGAGAGTTTTTCTGGTAGCAATACTCGCATACGTTAGACTTTTTTGCTTGTCCACTTGCGTATTTCCAATATGTACGATGGCGAACTATGAGGTTCTTGCCTACTCCAGTAGTTTTTCCTTAACAATTGATATCGAAGACAATATGTTATCCTGGCCACGCTCTTTAACATGTCCGCATTATCGATTCGGATATGTTGAAAGGTATCATACGAATGAATTAAATTAAATGAAAGCTATTAAAAATATACATTGTATGAAATGAAGCATCATATCTAGCCGACATAATTGACAATAAATTGAAATTCTATTCGCACTAAGAAAGTGTTTGACACTTTATCAATGTTGGATTATAAGTCAATGATATTTTTTTTAAATATTCTACTACCTTAATAAACATACACAACAAAACATACCACATGACGTGTGATACAAATGGCAATGATCCATATCATGTGTGTATAACTATTACGATTTCTGGTAAATGACGAAACTAACGTTTTGTCTGACTCATGCGGAATTTTAAATATTCTACTACCTTAATAAACATACACAACAAAACATACCACATGACGTGTGATACAAATGGCAATGATCCATATCATGTGTGTATAACTATTAAGATTTCTGGTAAATGACGAAACTAACGTTTTGTCTGACTCATGCGGAATTTTAAATATTCTACTACCTTAATAAACATACACAACAAAACATACCGCATGACGTGTGATACAAATGGCAATGATCCATATCATGTGTGTATAACTATTACGATTTCTGGTAAATGACGAAATTAACGTTTTGTCTGACTCAGGCGGAATTTTAAATATTCTACTACCTTAATAAACATACACAACAAAACATACCACATGACGTGTGATACAAATGGCAATGATCCATATCATGTGTGTATAACTATTACGATTTCTGGTAAATGACGAAACTAACGTTTTGTCTGACTCATGCGGAATTTTAAATATTCTACTACCTTAATAAACATACACAACAAAACATACCGCATGACGTGTGATACAAATGGCAATGATCCATATCATGTGTGTATAACTATTAAGATTTCTGGTAAATGACGAAACTAACGTTTTGTCTGACTCATGCGGAATTTTAAATATTCTACTACCTTAATAAACATACACAACAAAACATACCGCATGACGTGTGATACAAATGGCAATGATCCATATCATGTGTGTATAACTATTACGATTTCTGGTAAATGACGAAACTAACGTTTTGTCTGACTCATGCGGAATTTTAAATATTCTACTACCTTAATAAACATACACAACAAAACATACCGCATGACGTGTGATACAAATGGCAATGATCCATATCACGTGTGTATAACTATTACGATTTCTGGTAAATGACGAAATTAACGTTTTGTCTGACTCAGGCGGAATTTTAAATATTCTACTACCTTAATAAACATACACAACAAAACATACCACATGACGTGTGATACAAATGGTAATGATCCATATCATGTGTGTATAACTATTACGATTTCTGGTAAATGACGAAATTAACGTTTTGTCTGACTCAGGCGGAATTTTAAATATTCTACTACCTTAATAAACATACACAACAAAACATACCACATGACGTGTGATACAAATGGCAATGATCCATATCATGTGTGTATAACTATTACGATTTCTGGTAAATGACGAAACTAACGTTTTGTCTGACTCATGCGGAATTTTAAATATTCTACTACCTTAATAAACATACACAACAAAACATACCGCATGACGTGTGATACAAATGGCAATGATCCATATCATGTGTGTATAACTATTACGATTTCTGGTAAATGACGAAATTAACGTTTTGTCTGACTCAGGCGGAATTTTAAATATTCTACTACCTTAATAAACATACACAACAAAACATACCACATGACGTGTGATACAAATGGCAATGATCCATATCATGTGTGTATAACTATTACGATTTCTGGTAAATGATGAAACTAACGTTTTGTCTGACTCATGCGGAATTTTAAATATTCTACTACCTTAATAAACATACACAACAAAACATACCACATGACGTGTGATACAAATGGCAATGATCCATATCATGTGTGTATAACTATTAAGATTTCTGGTAAATGACGAAACTAACGTTTTGTCTGACTCATGCGGAATTTTAAATATTCTACTACCTTAATAAACATACACAACAAAACATACCGCATGACGTGTGATACAAATGGCAATGATCCATATCATGTGTGTATAACTATTACGATTTCTGGTAAATGACGAAACTAACGTTTTGTCTGACTCATGCGGAATTTTAAATATTCTACTACCTTAATAAACATACACAACAAAACATACCGCATGACGTGTGATACAAATGGCAATGATCCATATCACGTGTGTATAACTATTACGATTTCTGGTAAATGACGAAATTAACGTTTTGTCTGACTCAGGCGGAATTTTAAATATTCTACTACCTTAATAAACATACACAACAAAACATACCACATGACGTGTGATACAAATGGTAATGATCCATATCATGTGTGTATAACTATTACGATTTCTGGTAAATGACGAAATTAACGTTTTGTCTGACTCAGGCGGAATTTTAAATATTCTACTACCTTAATAAACATACACAACAAAACATACCACATGACGTGTGATACAAATGGCAATGATCCATATCATGTGTGTATAACTATTACGATTTCTGGTAAATGACGAAACTAACGTTTTGTCTGACTCATGCGGAATTTTAAATATTCTACTACCTTAATAAACATACACAACAAAACATACCACATGACGTGTGATACAAATGGCAATGATCCATATCATGTGTGTATAACTATTACGATTTCTGGTAAATGACGAAACTAACGTTTTGTCTGACTCAGGCGGAATTTTAAATATTCTACTACCTTAATAAACATACACAACAAAACATACCACATGACGTGTGATACAAATGGCAATGATCCATATCATGTGTGTATAACTATTACGATTTCTGGTAAATGACGAAACTAACGTTTTGTCTGACTCATGCGGAATTTTAAATATTCTACTACCTTAATAAACATACACAACAAAACATACCACATGACGTGTGATACAAATGGCAATGATCCATATCATGTGTGTATAACTATTACGATTTCTGGTAAATGACGAAACTAACGTTTTGTCTGACTCATGCGGAATTTTAAATATTCTACTACCTTAATAAACATACACAACAAAACATACCACATGACGTGTGATACAAATGGCAATGATCCATATCATGTGTGTATAACTATTACGATTTCTGGTAAATGACGAAACTAACGTTTTGTCTGACTCATGCGGAATTTTAAATATTCTACTACCTTAATAAACATACACAACAAAACATACCACATGACGTGTGATACAAATGGCAATGATCCATATCATGTGTGTATAACTATTACGATTTCTGGTAAATGACGAAACTAACGTTTTGTCTGACTCATGCGGAATTTTAAATATTCTACTACCTTAATAAACATACACAACAAAACATACCACATGACGTGTGATACAAATGGCAATGATCCATATCATGTGTGTATAACTATTACGATTTCTGGTAAATGACGAAACTAACGTTTTGTCTGACTCATGCGGAATTTTAAATATTCTACTACCTTAATAAACATACACAACAAAACATACCACATGACGTGTGATACAAATGGTAATTATCCATATCATGTGTGTATAACTATTATGATTTCTGGCAAATGACGAAACTAACGTTTTGTCTGACGCATGCGGAATTTCTTCAATCAACTGTGCTTTATACGAATATATCTAAACAAAGATATCTTCTACTATTTGAAATTCTCATATCATTTCAATTTAAGATGCGATTTTCTCTTTCATTTTTCATATTTCAGCAAAATTTTAAGAAAACAACCTTTAATACCAATGTGAAGTTTCATAATCCCATACATTTAAAAAAATCATATTAATTTTCTGCCCTTTTAAACGAAAATGCGGATACTTCATAAAATAAAAAATAGATTAATATTTCATATGGTTACATTAGGGTTCTATTAAATTATTAAAGAAAGTACAAAGTGCAGGTGAAAAAATCGGAAACTCGGACAATTTTTACTGATCACAAATATAATAACAAATTACATATAAAACAAAGTATTATAAATACAAAACAATATATTAATAATGGAAATACAAATACTAATAATTTAAACTTAAAATTAATGTGAAAGATTAAACTTATTTTCTTCCAATATTCTTTCAAAATTTTATTGAATTATGGACAGCCTAATTTTAATATCAAGATTTGCATCCAATTCATTTCGGTACTTTGTTTTTGTAGAGCGAAAATCCGCTTTCACACCAATATGTGGTAACGACAACACACAACAAACCGCATTTTTTATCTGAATTCGACTATCTTACAATGGAGTAAAATGAATTGATGTTTTATGCATAACTTCCACTATTGTAGATAAATAAATAATCCCTTATTACACTCATGACTTTCTATGAAATAATCCCTTATTACACTCATGATTTTCTCTGAAATAATCCCTCATTACACTCGTGACTTTCTTTGAAATAATCCCTTATTACACTCATGACTTTCTCTGAAATAATCCCTTATTACACTCATGGCTTTCTCTGAAATAATCCCTTATTGCACTAATGACTTTCTCTGAAAAAAAAAAGGATATGCATTTAGTGATTATGTATTGAAATACCTCGTGCGACACATTCGGAATTTAGCAAATTTTTTCTTAGGTACGGGAAAGTTAATACATGTTTCATGCATATTTTAAATTATTAATTAGCGCTAATTTTATTGGGGGACCCCAAATTTTATCAGCAGAACGTTAGGGTTCCTTAGAACATTATTTGAGTGCGTCTATACTAGACATTTCGACATGCATTGACTTTTTTTTGTTTACAAAGCAAATAAATACGTATGTCTACGTGCATTTTTGTTTATTGATTTTAACATTTTTGTTTATTATTTATTAACACATATACTAAAAATATTTACATAACCTTGTCTTAGAATGTTAATTTATGGAAAAGTATTTCTGACAAAACAGTTATAATGGAAATGAAATAGCCGATACCAAGGACGAAAAAAACACCAGCAATGTGATAAAAGCTTAAAGGACTAGGTTTCCGCTTTATTCCGTGTTTTCCTTCTGTTGAAGCTTTGACAGAATGTTTCTTCTTTAAAAAAACATTAATATTATGATTTAATATACCGGATTCGAAAAACATTGACAATTTTCTATTAATAAAACAATTATAAGGGGAATTTTTTCTAATCACAAATCCATATTGATGAGTAAAAATACTTCTTTTTAGAGGACGCATATTTTCTTCTACAAAACCTTTAGGTATGTCGAAATCATTAATCACAAATTTGTTTAATATTGTTTCCAAAATAATGCCAAACTTTTTCGTTTTAATTTTATCCACGAAAATGGATGTATTTGTTTCTAAGCTAGAACTTTTAACAAGATCAGAGAAGATTTTTTCGTTCACTTTATTTAAATAATTCTTGTAATCTTCGGTAAGAATCCAAGTAATGTTCCGACTTAGCATATCTTCGATAGTCTGGATACTTTCAGAATAGTGTGGAACTGTAATAAAAGCGGTATACTTTGTATTGTATATGATGCCCATAAGAAAACTTAACCAGACCCACAGAATAATGAAAATCCTCATATTTGATTCTTCAGAAGTAGGAAATTTGTGCGGGATCGTGAATGTCGATATTCTTAATGTTGTCCATATGCTGTAAGACATTATGGTGAACTTAGATCGTGGTTTTTTTTTAATATTCAATTTATTCAAGATCTTTGTCCAGAATCCGGCAAGAAGAGATGCACACACGATCATCATTATCCACGATATCCACAAGGTTCTATTAAAAGGTTTAAGTGCGAGCAGTCCTTCAATTATTTTTTGCGATTTCGGTACAAACATTTTTGTGACACAATTATTGTAAGTAATTGAAATATCGAAAATCTCCTTTCCAAAGCTATCGACGAACAAAGAACAAATTCCAATCTCCGATGTGCCTTCAGCAACATCTTGTCTGATTTTTGACCATCGTTCAGAAGCAGTTTTAATCGAGTAAACTATCGGAATTGTTTTATTAATTTCATCAAGTACTTCGGCTTCGACACCAGTCTTCACTTGGCCGTCGAGTGGATCGACGATAATAAATGGTGGACAATGAAATGCGCTAACCTTAATTTTATGTTCAAATATAATCCTGGGGTAAAAACATTTCGAACGGAAAAATCTGGAATACGAGAATTTTTTGTACATCGAGTCGATAAAATCTTTGGTGAGGTTTTGTTTATTGACTGGATCCCACACTTCGATTTGTTCAACCACCTTAGACGTGGGACACAACTCGCGTGATTCCACATCGAAGTAAAATAGTATTTCGATAATGTCCAAACCAAATTTAATGATAACTTCTTGAAATTGATCGAGAGGAATAAAAACACTGTTGAAAATTATTATCATTATATTCTTTGTAACGTGATCTGCGCATTTCTCGTTTTGACTTTTTTCAAAAAGCGTATAGAGATAATCAATTCTGTCAATCACTATGACAGAATATTCACAAGCTGATAGTTTACAAAATGACGCTTGTTGGATTTGATGCACGATCAATGGACACTTTAGCTGATGATCTCCAAAAATATATTTGTCATATTCACCGTCGCTGAGGATAAGGTGTACGCAGTTTAAACAAGGTGGTATAATTTTTTTTAACATGTCTTCTATAGTGAATATTTCTATTTGTTTATTTAAAACGCATTCCACCGACATAATCACTAAAACGTTCATATATATTATTTTGTGATATTGCATTTTCATTTTTTTTAAATATTTCTCAATGAATTTAATTTTCGATATAATTCACTTGTATTAAGATTTCGATTGTCATTCGATGTAATTTTTCACTTGAAGTGTTTTAAACTGTCAGCATATTCTGTTTGATTATTTTGGAATATTTTCAAGCGGTAATAAAAAGTACTAGTACAACATTTCTTAAATGTCACATTGAAAAAATATTTCATATCGACCACCGTTCGAATATTTCAGCCGTGTTTACTCAAATTGCTTCAGCGGTTTTTCAACGTCATTTTGAAGATTGAATAAAAAAAGTAGTTTTTTTCGGTACTTGGCGTTTTTTTACTACCGCAAAGGAAAAAAAATGTGATACAAACCTAACAATGGCATGTAGTGTAGGATGACGATGCGGTCAACGATCATATGTTAAATGTGATTTTAAAAATCCGTAATAGTGATACGACACTCGAAGATGGTGTCTGATCTGGAAACGCCGATTATCACTCATGACGACTAAATCAAGGCTTTGATCGAGAAAACTAGCGTTCTATAACATGAGATTGCAGGTGTGCTAAAAATTTCAAAACCCCCGTCCACGAGTATTTGGTACAATTATGCGTTTGAATTTTAATATAAATTGAATGGTGATTTTATACGAATTTTGACTAAAATCAGCTTATAACACACGATATTGGAAATTGAACTCATGTGCAGGGACCATTCTTTTTTTTATATATAATTACCATGGGGCGTTTGTTAGTAAAACATTTTAAAATGTTTTTTTTTAATATGTTGAGTGTAACATGTTGTTATGAAGATACTATACTCGTATACGTGTACGAGCATTGCTCTAATATGTTGAGTGTAATATGCTGTTATGAAGATATACGAGTACGTGTACTGACACCAAATGAGCATTGATCTAATATGTTGAGTGTAATATGATGTTATGAAGATATACGTGTACTGACACCAACTGAGCATTGCTCTAATATGTTGAGTGTAATATGCTGTTATGAAGATATACGTGTACTGACACCAACTGAGCATTGCTCTAATATGTTGAGTGTAATATGATGTTATGAATATATACGTGTACTGACACCAACTGAGCATTGCGCTAATATGTTGAGTGTAATATGATGTTATGAAGATATACGTATACTGATACCAACTGAGCATTGCGCTAATATGTTGAGTGTAATATGCTGTTATGAAGATATACGTGTACTGACACCAACTGAGCATTGATCTAATATGTTGAGTGTAATATAATGTTATGAAGATATACATGTACTGACACCAACTGAGCATTGATCTAATATGTTGAGTGTTATATGATGTTATGAAGATATACGTGTACTGACACCAACTGAGCATTGCTCTAATATGTTGAGTGTAATATGATGTTATGAAGATATACGTATACTGACACCAACTGAGCATTGCGCTAATATGTTGAGTGTAATATGCTGTTATGAAGATATACGTGTACTGACACCAACTGAGCATTGCTCTAATGGAAGTAAAATAACCCTGCACTGCGTTACGGGCCATGGGTCATGATATTATATGAAGACATTTACTCACATTTCACAAACATTTTTAATAAATAAATACCATCACTTTAATTCTCTATCGGACTAGGCAGATAAGCCAAAACGATTGTTTCTACATAAATCTTTTGCTTACTTCACATACATACACCTTCCCTAACATGCTTCCCGAATTCTCTTTATAATTTTTTTTGTAACGCTTTTGGCACTCAGTCGTTCAAAGCACTCAAATCGCTTCCGGGTGTTCCTCTTCATCTTATTTCATACATCAGCCGTAACTTCATTCCGTATTCTGTGATACATTGTCAACCCATGTTTGTTCTCAGTGCACGCATTTCTACAGAATATATTCAGCACTTTTCAAATTTTTCCACATTTACGTTTTACTCCTATACATGTCGTCTCAAAGAAAAGAGCGGTAGGCAGAGAGAAAAGAGCGCCGGACTTTCCTATCGCGACATACGTCTATCACATCTTCTACATCCATACACTTCACACCGCTCCCACGATATCGCTGACTTTTTACATTACCTTCTTTCAAAATATCATACTCTTGATCCAACCATACTTTTCTTGGTCTTCCTCTACCACGCCTTCCACTCAAATCAGCACTGTACATTACTTTGCTTTGTGTTTCTTAATTTATTCGTTCCACGTTCCCAAACTCACGTGGAATCAAAGTTGATATTAGAATACTGTTCTGGACTATCATCTTTTTAGATTTTGATACTATTCGGTTCAAGTATATTGTTTTAGTGACCCTTTGACTTTGTTTCATATCACTACACGATATTCTGATGAACACGTGAGTCTTGATTGTTTTTAATTTATTTTTCTAAATAAAATAGAGTTATTTACTTCTGTTTTCTGTCATACAACTTTCGAGCCACATGCTCAGTTGACAGGTTTACAAGCAACCTGTCACTGTCATTGATATTTGCCTACTGGAAATATTTAAAATTGTTCATTGTTTCACTGTTTTTGTAATTTTCATATTCAGTGTTACTCTAATATAGAACTTAAGCATTGTACGAGTATACTTCTTTTGGGGGATGAGGAGGTTTCTACCAAAAAAAATGTTAATTTTTATTTTGCGTAACGAATTTTTTGTAGGTGATTGGATGAAACTAATTGAACGAACACATCAACACCAAAGTTTTCTCAATATCTTGCATGATTTAACTTAAAGATCATGCTTTATACAGAATTTTTCCCAGTTCGTGAATGTATATGTAACATATTGTATTGTACAAGGTGAACCAAAAGTCAAATTGTGGATATTGAAGTTGCTTCTGAATCAAATTTTCACAAATCGGCTGTTGGCCTATGCAGTTTTACACTATATTTACATACAGTACAACGTGGCGGTTTAGTTACCTTGTGGCAATCTCTTAAAAAGTGTGTACGCGTACGTGTGCGTGTTTGCACATACATCCGCACATACCATCTACGGGTATGTGCGGATGTATGGTAGTATTATTGAATGTTGAACTATTGAATCCGTTAACCGATCGTTTTGAGATTTTAAGAAAATGTTCCCAAGTGTAGAAATTGAGATTTGAATCATTAGCGCTTAACCTTTTTAAGGGGGCGAAATCGCCCATAAAGGGACGACCACTCGATTTAAACGGAGATTGCCAGATATGTACGTTTATCATATTACGATGTTTTCATTCGTGTTTTTTTATTATAGTTTCAGAGGCGCTCCAAGATTTTAAGGCAAACTTTTTACCTAGGATAATATCATCTCAGCCCCTGAATTTTACCTAGGATAATATCATCTCAGCCCCTGAATTTTACCTAGGATAATATCATCTCAGCCCCTGAATTTTACCTAGGATGATATCATCTCAGCCCCTGAATCGCACAAAATAATATTTTGGGGTTCTTTGATAAAATTTTGGACAGATGACCTTAAATTAGTGCAAATAAGATTTGCCACTCAGGATATGACCAATATGTCCAAGATATTGTAGTTTTTAGATTATAATGTTTTCTTGCTTCTTATGCATTCGAGGCATTCTCTCTCTAAATCGTTCATTCTTTTTATCTAATAACTTTTTAGTCGGCGCTGTGGTTTAATAGTTAGCGCATTCAAGCGGGCGTTTTTTACTCTCAGATCTTGTTTGGTCTGAATGTTTTTCTTCAGCGTTTTAGCCACTTGACAAATTTTAAATGCGCTACTCAGCAACAAAATATAAAGTTATGTAAATATGCCAAAATTAAGACGGTACCAGATCAGTCGTTTTGAAACTTTCATCTTCTTGCTATTGGACCTTCGGGTTAAATCTGTCGAGATTGTGTGTTTGCTGAAGTTCAAAAGCTTGCCATCCATATACTCGTACATAAAGGTGCCATTAATACATAGTATAAACTTTAGTGATTATTTCATATTGCCATTAATTCATATTGAAACTTTGATCTTCTTGCTATTGGACCTTCGGGTTAAATCTGTCGAGATTGTGTGTTTGCTGAAGTTCAAAAGCTTGCCATCCATATACTCGTACATAAAGGTGCCATTAATTCATAGTATAAAATTTATTGATTAATTCATATTGCCATTAATTCATTTTGAAACTTTGATCTTCTTGCTATTGGACCTTCGGGTTAAATTTGTCGAGATTGTGTGTTTGCTGAAGTTCAAAAGCTTGCCATCCATATACTCGTACATAAAGGTGACATTAATTCATAGTATGTCTCACAAGCACCCTCGATAACAGGGGTTGACCTAATAATACATGTATGTATTATGTCATTTTATACGAGTATATTACACTTTTGTTGCATAAAGTAAAACCTGTATACGATGAAAATATTACCAAGCGCCAAAATCTTCCAGTTAACCAGAGTTAAAGATGTTTTGAGTAGAAACCTGACTTTAACCTTTCTTTTAGAATTGGATACTAACGGGAATGAAACCCACAGGTCGGAAGACAGGCGTCTTTCCAACAGGGCTAAGGAGGTCGTCAATTCCTATAATTATGTAATAATAAAACGCATCATATAAATTTTTAGTTATTTATTTATCTAAAACATTGAATGCATATCTTTAATATACAATTTGCAGACATTATTAGGTGTTGAAATGAAAACTTTTCTAATGATAGTTTTTATACACCCATAAATGGTACAACATGGTCACATGTTCTCTGCGATATCTGGTCAACCTCACTCAGCCACGTTTTCCCTCTTCTACGCGCACCATGTTCTTCTGATTTTGCCATTTATTCTCTCCACAAGTTGAAACCATCTTAACATTATTATATTTTCTATATCTTACTATTTCCACATAAGTCGTGCATTCGTTTCTTACATTTTTTTTTCTTCTTATTTTATATATTGACTCTCCACAAAACGCTTTCTTAGTGTATACTACAATAATCTTACCAAGGTTAAGTTACACTTCCATACTTGGAGAGCCTACCTGGAAACACAAGTTGTTGGATCATTGATAATTGTTACACTGTGCTGTCCAACGTATCCTCAGCATGCGTTTGCAGAACCATGTCTCAAATATATCCACCTTTTTTCTCATTTTTGCCCTCAGTCCAGGTCTCCTCTCCATGTCATATGACATAATGGAGAAGACGAGGGAATTCACAAGTGTTTTTTTGGTTGCTGTTGAAATATTTCGATATTTCCATATTCGTTGCAGTTTATACCACAAAGTTTTTTGTCATCAATTAATACATACTATCACGCTGTGTCCCCATGTAGGGTAGGTAGAGATAATAGATCTTCAAACTTTTTTATGTAAGCACACAACTTTCCTCTCCTCCACATTCATACATCTCGTCATGTACAATCTTATATTATTCATACTTCTCACTTATGCTTCTTTCAAAATTTGATCGATTTGATCTAACCATATTTTCCTCGGTCTACCTCTTCCACGCACTTCTGGCTTGTATACTCACTTAGTCATTCTTTTCTCATTCATTCTCTCCATGTCCAAATAATCTTAAGACCCATTTCTTCACATTACTTAAAACATCCATTTATTTCTGATGTCTTCATTCCACCTTCTTTCATACATTGACATTTGATTTTTTTAGTGCACGCATCTTCACAGCATTAATCTAAGTTTTATTCTTCTTCTACCATGCCCAAGTTTCACATTCAATCCCCAAGTTTGGCACCAACACACTACACTATTGTGTATTTCCATTTTTGCTGCTTTTGATAAAATGATAGCGCGGTTGTTGGTATATTACATCAAGTGTTCCGTTTACTTTGTTTCCTGACGCCACCCTTTTTTCAGTTTCCATCATTGTTTTTTTTATGAAGTTTAAAAATAGTTATTTACTAATTTCAACCTTATTAACTTATATAACATATATATCATTTTACACCCGATAACTACTGTGTTTCATTTAAGAAATATGTCCGAGCTAATAAAAAAATCTTTTTAAGCGACTCTAAAATAGAGCTCGAAAAGGAAAATCCAGTATCTGTTTAAAAATGTAAAGGCTTTTTTCATCGTAGCATCGCTTTTATGCTTCGTAAATGACCTAGTTTGCTGCAGGCAACTGTACGAGTATCTATTCAAGTAAGGTACGAGTAGATGCTGTGAGACATAAGGACACAAAATAAATATGCAAAAAGCATTCAACTTACTTTGAACCTATTTTAATATATTTGAGGGAACATCCTATCACTTTCTATGGACTTGTATGGAATGATTCTCATTAAGACCGTTTTTTTACATAGACTACTAATTTTACTAGTTTGAATTTTTGCATATCAACGATCGAAGTTTATCTAAAGAGCAGAAACTAGGAGTTGATTATACTTTTTGTTTAAACATTAATTCACTCATTCATCTTCTTCACCCTTATCCTGAGTGGGTTGGTGTTGCAACGCTGAGACGACTCTATTGCATTCCCGTTTGTTCATCGCCCTCTTCGTTATCTTTGCCCAGATCAGTCCCAATCCACTTCCTCAGTTGTTCTAGATTTGTTTCGGTCTTCTAACCAGTCTTCTTGTAGGAGTTGCCAAGAAATATTTTGCTAGAAGATCTTAAAATATTTAAAAGTTAAAATAATATATTTTCTTATTTATAAAATACTTCTTCTTCCCAGTGTCATGTCAGGCCCCCCAACGTTGAATATCACCTGAGAGTAGACATCTTTGTTCCCGGCAGCCCGAAAAAGATCCCCGGCGCTCCTTATACCAGTCCAATAACGTAAATTGCGGAGCCAGGAGATTTTCCTCCTGCCAACACCTCTTCGACCCTCTATTTTGCCTTGGATGATTAGGTGCAATAATTTAATAAAATACTGCTTAGTACTTAAAAGCATGGGTTTGCATACTTTTAACGAGATGTATAGATTTGAACTAATTATGCAAAAGATGTGTGCGTTGATAGAAATACGTGTAAATTTATCCATTGTCTACCCTAAATGGGATACTACAATATATAGTTAGATGTCATGTTAATTTTTTTGTTCTTTAAAATAAAATATATGCTTCGATTAAACGTATTAAAACATCACTTTCCTAAAGTATTATAAATATTGTTTGTCGTTTATATGTCAGTATTTCAAAAATAAATATGACGAAAGCAAATAATAATCCACCACTTAAAATAAACCAAGTGCTTTCTATTTGTCGCAAAGTTAAAGGCTTAGGATTATTTTTGAGAAACGTCGGTTCCCATATTGAGTACCTTGTTTTGCCGACTAATGTTTTCAAATCATGCTGAAGAATTCCAGATTCCGTAAACATAAAAATCTTTCTATTAATGAAGCATTTATAAGGAGAATTTCTTCTGACTACGAATACATAAAAAGTTGTAAATATAGGCTGTTTTAATGGGTACGTGTACTCGGAGAGAAATCGTAAAGGTGTGTCCAAGTTATTAATGATATATTTATCATATATCGTCTCTATAGCTATTCCAAACGTCTTGGTGGCCAAGTTTTCTTCTAATTGTGTTGAATTTCTTATGACGTAAGCATTTCTAAGTAGAATGCTGAAACTGGTTTCATTTACTTTACGTAAGTAATAAATCAAATCTTCTTCACCCAACAATCTTATGTTATTTCTCAACATATCTTCGAATGTTTCCATTTGTGAGGAATAAAAAGGAATTGTCATGAATGAAGTATACTTCGTGTTGTAAATTACTCCGATCAAGAAACTTGTCCATATCCAGGCAAGAACTATAGCTCTCATTGTCATTTCTTTGCTCGTTGGAAATTTGTGAGGAATTGTGAAAGTGGCAATTCTGAAAATGGTCCACATGCTGTATGATATTTTTATTTTTCTATCACGACCAACACGCATTTTATTTACTACAGTCGTCAAAATTCCTGATAAAAAAGACGTCAATAAAGTTAAAAATATCCACAGTATCCATAAACTGTTTTTAAAAGGTTTCAACACGAGCAAACCTCGACGAAGTTCGTTTGAATTGGGGACAAATATTTTTACTTTGCAGTCAATGTACGGAAGCGTTTGGTCAATTAAATCATTATCGACAGCATCCATGAATAAGGAACAAGCCCCTATATCCGCCTTTCCTGTATAAACATCTTTTATGATTTTAGGCCAACGGTCATCATTTCTGTGGACCATGTAGTTGATTGGAATCGTTTTGTTGATCTCGGAAAAAAAGATAACTTCAACCCCCTTTTCGACATTTTTACTGACTGGGTCAATGTATATAAAAGGTGGACAGTCGAAAACGCTCACATTTATTTTGGTTTCACTTTTCATAGAAGGATTGATACACTTGGGTCTGAAAAATTCGGGAATTGGAGTATTATTAAAGATGTGATCATGTATGAGGGTTGTGATATTTTTTAAATTGACAGCATTAAACATTTCGATCCTTTCTACAATGTTGGTGGAGTGTACCAATTGTTTAGGTCCGGCTTCTAAATGTAATATCACCTCATGTATTTCAAGTCCGACTCGTATTATAAAAGGTCGGAATCGTTCGAGAGAAATAAATACTCTGTTGAAAGTTATTATAAATATATCTCTTGTTATGTAACTATAATGTCCACAATCTTTCTTTTGACTTTTCTCAAAATATTCATAAAGTAATTTGACGTTGTCCACAACTATAATAGAATGCGAGCATTTAGTCCGTTTACATAACGAAGCATTATTAATATGGTCGATCTGCAAAGGGCAAAGTTTCTGCACTTCTTCAAAAATATTCGTATCAAATATTACATCATCTAGTATGGCGTCTACACAGTGAGAACAAACAGGCTTTATTTTAGTTAATATTTCTTTCACTGTTCGTTTTTCGAAGTTTTCAACACAATCTAATAGGTAAATTACTAATGTAATAATTATCAACACGGAATTCGACAACTTCATTTTACATTTGAGAATAAATTAAAGGTTTTCTACACGATGAACAAACTTTATACGAATGACTGAGTGACTAGGATTTTGATAAAAAAAGTTAACGCCATTGTTGACTTTTTTTTTCGTAGATCAAATATTAAAAGAAGAAAAGTATTTTAATGACAATCGACTTAGTAAGAAAAAAAAACATAAATCAAATATTAATTTATGTGTAATATTAAGGATTTTTTCATTTAATTGGAATATCGAGATATACTAGTATGTATTTAAACAACGACATGACAATCTATCCATCGACATCCATCTTGTGGGTGGAAGACACCTCTCCATGTATTGATTAATTGTTTGAAATTTGTTACACTTCAGCCAATGACATAGTCGGCGGCTCTGGTCTATATCGCCCCATGTTCGATTCCTGGTGGATTGATGCCGGGCTGGTTTTACTCTTAGACCCTTTTACATTAACGTTTTCCTTTAGCTTGTAATATGTGGTACACCATTAACTCTTATACCGCTATTAAAAAATTAACACAAAATTAAATAGATAAAACTTTGCCTAGTAAAAGACTGCTGCGGATTAAAGCTGCCGATTGTCTTGGAAAATTAATCTCTTAACTTTGGGTTTGATCTGTAAAAATTATGCGCTTGTTGAAGTGCAACCGCTTGTACACAATACACCAATATTCGCACAGGTGTCTTCCATTCACAAGATGTCTGACAATCATACTCGATCACAAGGGACAGCCTATCGTAGTCTTGAAAAAAAAACCATGTTCCATTACCAAGGAAATCAAAATTCCAAGACGGCAGGTTTAATCTGCAACAGTATTTTGTTAGACAGGGTTTGTTATACCATGATTACTGGCTTCATTTGAACACTTTTTAAATGATCAAGACTTTCGACTTATAAATTTGTTTTTTTTTATACACGTATGTTATGGAGAGAATCGGTTTGACTCGAAAGTACACTCATAACTGATAAGTAATGATTTTCACACATTTCATACGTTTTAACATTCGCATGTTTCACAACAGAAATCGATGAAAGATAAAAAAAAGGAAATTTTCAATCAACTTAATTATAAAGTTCATTTTTAAAGGGCTTTCTATGTTACATTTCATTAGTTTATCTTTTAATCTGACCTGGTCAAATCCATTTATGATACAATATATACTTGGAATGGTAGAAACTAGAGCTAGTAGACAGAATAACAATAACATGCTGAAATCCAAAGTAAAATGAAAATAATTGGAAGCAATGAATTGTAGAAATCAAAGAAAGAGGTATAAGAAATACAAAGAGATAGGTATCTCTAAGATAATGAAGAGACGTCTCCAAAAAAGTTATTTGAGTGTTAATTTACATATTAAAATTAATTTTGTGTTAGAAAACGACAGCTTTCATTCAGGTCCTTGTAGAAATTTAAAAAAAAATCTTGTGTCATAATTGTATACGTGTAAAAGTTAATCCACGTTATGAAGAAAATGTATAAACCACCATGTCGATTGATTTTATGCCAGGGAAGGAAAACATTTCAAATATTGGCATTTTAATATCCAGATGATTTAAACATTTGATTTTTCACTGAATACCATCCATAGGTACCGCGACACACATCTCTCGTCTATTCTACAGTACCCGGCGGTAAGTAATACACATCGGGCTTAAGAAAGAGACTTTCGACCATAATCGGCTAACTTCGACTTTGTAGAGCGTCGTCCCTGCCATTCATACACGTGTTCCGTCGCGATTTGTCTCTGATTTGCTCTTTTTAGATACCAGACTGTTAGCGCATCGTGCGACAGAGAAGACGCTCCACAAAGCCGAAGTTTGCCGATTATGGCCGACAGTCTCTTTCTTAAGCCCGATGTGTATTACTTACCACCGGGTACTGTACATCCGTACACCTTCTCAGACAACTCCTACAGTTTATCTGGCTTTTTACATTTCCTTTATTAAAAATATCATTCACTTGATTTGACAACACTTTTAATGGTCTAATATCACGCCTCCACTCACATGTGCACTATATTTGTTTTATTGGTCTTTCTTCATTCATTCTCCTTAAATGTGCAAACCATCTCAGAGCGCTCTACTGCGCCTTCCTTAATACAGCACCCTTAAGGTCACATTCCTTCCAAATCTGTATTTTGTCTCTTCTAAATCCGTGTTGTTCTCTTCTCAGTACACGCATCTCAACAGCATCATTGATGACGATATGAATTGTAAAATATAATACAAGCACAACATAATTATTGATGACGATATGAATTGTAAAATATAATACAAGCACTACATAATTATTGAAGACGATATGAATCGTGAAATATAATAACTTACAAGCACTAAATAATTATTGATGACGATATGAATTGTAAAATATAATACAAGCACAACATAATTATTGATGACGATATGAATTGTAAAATATAATACAAGCACTACATAATTATTGAAGACGATATGAATCGTGAAATATAATAACTTACAAGCACTAAATAATTATTGATGACGATATGAATTGTAAAATATAATACAAGCACTAAATAATTATTGATGACGATATGAATTGTAAAATATAATACAAGCACTACATAATTATTGATGACTATATGAATCGTGAAATATAATAACTTACAAGCACTAAATAATTATTGATGACGATATGAATTGTAAAATATAATACAAGCACTACATAATTACTGATGATGCTATGAATTGTAAAATATAATACAAGCACTACATAATTATAGATGACGGTATAAATTGTAAAATATAATACAAGCACTACATAATTATTGATGACGGTAAGAATTGTAAAATATAATACAATCACTACATAATTATTGATGACGATATGAATTGTAAAATATAATACAAGCACTACATAATTATTGATGACGGTAAGAATTGTAAAATATAATACAAGCACTACATAATTATTGATGACGATATGAATTGTAAAATATAATACAAGCACTACATAATTATTGATGACGGTATGAATTGTGAAATATGATACAAGCACTACATAATTATTGATGACCATATGAATTGTAAAATGTAATACAAGCACTACATAATTATTGATGACGATATGTGAAATATAATACAAGCACGACGTAATTATTGATGACGATATGAATTGTGAAATATAATAACATACAAGCACTACATAATTATTGATGACGATATAAATTGTGAAATATAATAACATACAAGCACTACATAATTATTGATGACGATATGAATTGTAAAATATAATACAAGCACTACATAATTATTGATGACGGTAAGAATTGTAAAATATAATACAAGAACTACATATGTAATTAATATGATTTCAATGTTCAACAACTTTTTTTATATAATCACATAATCAAAAAGTGTAGGATATTAACGACAGTGTAAATGTAAGTGAAATTTGGATGTGGCAAAAAAGTGATGAAAATGAGGGGTTGAAATGAGAGCGTCGCGCAGAATGTGTAAAAACAATATATGACAAAATAAGGAGTGAGGAAAGAATACGGATTTAAAGAAGATGCAGTGTTTAAGGCGAAGAAAGGAGTATTCAGATAGTTCGGTAACGTAGAAAGAATAATGATGAAAGATTTGCAATAAAAAAATAAATGATACGAGTAGTCTAGAAGGTATGAGGTGTTTGGTAAGACCTAGAAACATGTGACACAACCACACGAATCTAACTTTTAAGGGAAAAGGGAAATCCTTTATAAGATGATATTATACATGACGCAATATTTGGACATGGCGGAAACGAACTATATGTGCCAGAATATAATGAAGTGGATATCTGTTTTATCTGCCTAGAACGGCGTGGTGGTGATGATGCTCTCCACGAATTATAAAATGATTATGTAAAAAGTGTTCAGCACCACGTTCTATCGCTATATGCGTAAGGAGAGACGAATTCATTATAGCTTTATGTTTAAATGTCACTCTTTCCGACCATTTTAATCTCCTACTCCATATACTCGTAATTACGTATCACCTTCTCAAGTAAAAATAATACAATAATTTAATAATAATAAATAAATTTAACAATAACTCAGTTTACTATCCCTGATCGAAACTTAGTTTCTTTGACAGCAATAGAACAGTAATAATAAAGCCCTTGAGTTTGTTGTCTCAGTACAAAGAAGAAGAGACCGATTATTTAACGGTATAATGTCTTTATGTTTCAAATGTTTAACCACGTAATCCAAATATGATTATATAACATAATACTAAGGTACGAGTAGTAACAGAATCTACAAGAAAAATTGTCGACAACTCCGCCTAGTACAGAATAAAGCAGTACAGTGGACTCGTTTTCCAGCACCCTGAATAGATTTATAAGCGCTTCTTCTTTTCTCGTATAGTTTCTTTCTTACAATCGGATGTAACATTTTTCATCCATGATACGTCCTCAACATTAGCCCAATGAATCTTCTCTATTTCTCCCGTGAATGTATAACATATGTATATAGGGTGTCCCAAATAAATATATATACACACTTTTACACAGTGCTGTTAACGGTGTAAAAGTGTGTACGAGTATACGTCATACATACCACACAATCGTGAGGAGTTAAGGGATGAACAGAACTTTTATTTCCAGCAATATGATGACGCGAGGGCCTATGTTGATTCAAATTTACCAAACAGATGAATTGGTCGGATATGTAGCATTGAATACCCCCCGCGCTTTCCAGACCAGACACATCTAGAACAAAATCTCTCCTGAGAACCTCGGAAAAGAAAACACTGAGATGTATAACCGGAAACACACTAAGAGATAGAATCGGAAAAACCGAAATAAGGAGAAAGTGTAGTACGGAAGACATCATCAGGTGGGAAGACAACGAAGGAGATACTGGAACGCACATGTAAACAGAATGCAAGACGACAGACTTCCACGTGTCGCCCTTCAAGGGAACCCAGCCGAAAGAAGATTACCGGGAAGACCTCCGAAGAGATGGCGTGACAGCTGGCAATCCACGTCACAAGAAGGGGAACAAGCGGAACAAACAGATCATGATCTATAGGAAGAGGAAGAAGAAGAAGAAGAAGCTTTCCAGATCTCATCTCACGGCAATGGACTTTTTTATGGAAACTCGTCAAATATCAAGTTTATGGCACAAAACTGGCAATAGTTAATGAATTGAGAACAACCATTGAAATACCAAAACAAATTATTCGTGATGTTTGCGATCCCACATAAACAGCAGTGCACGGAGCAGAACGGCCATCAATTTGAGGATTTAAGATTACCAGATGTTTCTGTAATTTGAAGTTTAGATATTAGACAAATTTTAAGTAATACTGAATTTATAAACCTTCAAAGTGTGCAATTTTTTGGGGCATCTAGTATAGCAAAAGCTAGGCCATTGTTCTACGTTTTAATTGGTGGTGAGAATCCTAAACTAGGCTCAAGAGCTTGTAACTGTATTGAACACTTTTCCACGATGTGACCACCAGTCTGGACACTACATTAGCTCATTGAGCTGGGTATTATACGGTTTGTGTGGGCGGTTCTAAGAGGACGGTACGGGAGCACAATAGTTTGCTACGGAGTACACTAAGGCCATCACTGTCGGTCGCAGAGTAGGCATGCTACATCCCCAATTACTCCTAGCTATCTTGTAAATGATGCGCTGATAAAGCGATAAAAACACTTAACCTAATAAACGTTTTGAATGTTTCTTAGGTTAAGTGCAGTTTGTTAGGTAGCAATACGTGATTCTACTTTTAATATTGGTTTTCTTACAAGAGGTTACTTTAATAAAAATCATTATTTGCCTGCGAGATAAATGCACACAGATCATTCCGTTTGAAGAAATACTCGGAATAGAAGATAGAAGAAACACGTGTTGTGGTTTTAAAGTGTAATTAATGTAAAAACATGGTAATTTCTTAATATATAATTGAACAAAGTTACAGTTGAAACCTTTGAAAAACGTATCGTTTGATATTTCGTTGTAGACAGTACAACTTGGCAATATGGGTTTTCCTTCCATTTAGCCAGAAAAAGAACAACGTTTTGGGTTCCATCGAAAATTAAACTCGAAATCTTCGATTTGGAAATTGTGCGTTCTACGAATGTTCCTATATTATCATATAAGAAAAATTTCCGTCTACGAGTATGTAAAAAAATAAACTATCACCGTATATTACGAGACCATAGTGAAATATTTTGAGGCCACGACCTCGGCGGTTTAATTTATAAGACGTTTGACTTCCGATTTGAGAATTTTAAGGCTCGATTTCCATTAAAACCATTTTTTATTATTATAGGTTCTCAGTTTGAATTTTACACAAGGCATTTTAATACAAAACAATCACAAAAGGCCGCAGTTATTTCCGGATGTTTAAAGAACACTATCTGGAAAAACAAGCATATGAACATCCAAAGCAAGGTGAGGATATACAAGACCTGAGTCCACCCCATAATGACATACAGCATAGAGTCCAGAGTCAGAACCAAAAATCTCCTTCGAACCAGCGATATGAAGGTACTCAGGAGTATCGCTAGCAAAACCCTTCGTGATAGAGTACGAAACACAGAAATCCGAAGGACGTGCGAAGTTGAAGATATTGTCAGATGGGGACGATAGAGAAGAAGGTTCTGGAACGAACACGTATCCAGAATGGCGGAACCAAGAGCCGTAAGAATGGCCAGGGACAGTATCCCCCAAGCAAGCAGACCTCTAGGACGACCTCCCAAAAGATGGAAATACAGCTGGCAGTCGACGTCATGAGAGGCAAACAATGATGCAGGACCATAACAGGCCTAAAATAAGAAGAAGAAGCATAAACAAGTAATATAATTCACCACAGACTTTCTTATATAAAGGAAACTTATTATATTGCATTTTCGTAGTATACAGTATAACTTGACGACAGAAAAGAAGGTTCTGGAACGAACATGTATCCAGAATGGCGGAACTAAGAGCCGTAAGAAGGGCCAGGGACAGTATCCCCCAATCAAGCAGACGTCCCAAAAGATGGAAAGACAGCTGGCAGTCGACGTCACAAGAGGCAAATGATGCAGGACCATAACAGGCCTAAAATAAGATGAAGAATAAGAAGCATTTTAATATTTTCGTGGTTAGTTGGATCGAATTGCCACACTAGAATAAGTTTGCCAGGATGTATTGTCAACGACTGAAGTGTAATACGACACTTTTCCGTACCAAAACGGGATAGACAATAACACCAAAAACATATGACCGACGCACGTGTCAATATCAGTAGCTATATGACTATATGTGACTCTCAAAAAAATGTAATTAAAAAGGTTTCATATATTTTTTGTTGAAAATGATATGGAACATGACAAAATACAATTTTTAATCTATATCGCAGCAATTCGACAATATTCCAAAGAGTCACTTTGCACTCCGTTTTGTAGCCCGTTACAACTTTCGTAGTTCCGAACCGGAAGGATTAAAATTGCTTTCGATTCACGAGCAAAATTTAAGAACTCTATAATTTAAAGTAGATAACCTAAATATTTTTTATAATAAACAATCCCCCTACAATAGGATGGTGTGTCCACAACATCAAAATAACTAATGCAAACATAATTAATTATATTATTGGATTCTGTAATAAATAAGGACTCTTGACGTATTTTTTCCCTTTATTTTAATTCTGAAAATGTGAACAGTAAAAGTTTCTAGTGCAACTCAATATTTGCTACATACTTCGTGCTTGTTTACTAGTGACTAATTGGGTTTAGTACATTTAACTATACTTCGGAAAGCCTAGGATGAACCGTGCGACGTTTATCACAAAGGGATGGGGTAAAATCGTTTTTTTTACAAATCGAATAGTTTTTTTATAAATCGAACAATTGTTTTTCTCTAAACTGACGTTTTAATTCCTAATTTTCATTGTACTGACTTTCTAATGTATTGTATGATTTTTATGTATCTTTAAATAGGCCAAGATCCACTATGAATTAATACTAATTACGAACATTTAATGAAAATCGATTTTCGAAATTCCAATCATCGAATACCCCATCCCTAGCCAATGCAGACTAACGTAATGTCTTTTGACAAACGTCACCAAATATTATTTGATTATAACTGCCACATTTTTGCTAATTTGTGACAAGATGTATTAATTTGTCATCATAACATCGTTACAAGGTTGTATTGGGGCAAATTTGTGAGCTGTCATACGGTTCATCCTAGATTTTCCGAACCATAGCTATTTCTTATAGTCGACGAGAATAATTTATCAATATTGGAAAAACCCCACAACACATGCCTAAGTTTACTATTAAATAAAGAAAACACGATAGAAGTATGGTATATACTAACGTTATTATTATGATAATAAATTTCAGTAAAATGTGTGTTTATGCTTCGCATTCATGAACAGGTATAATACCTAAGTTTCCATCGTAAGAAAATATTTTACTGAGGTTTATTATTAATAAAGTTATTACGAGTACTTGTATCATTTAACAGTAAGTATAGGCATGTGTGGTAGGGTTTTTTCCGATATTAATAATTTAATCTCGCAGGCTATAAGAAATAGCTAGTTAAATGTATAATACTGACATTATAGAAGTACTAACTTAATTAATAATAAGTCAATGTAAAATAAATATTTTAAAACACACCTTTCCATTTTTTATATTGTTCTACTTTCGTACACGACAGTTATATACGAAAGTTGAGAACTGTCTGTACATGCAACTTCTAGATTCCAGGATGATTAAACACTCTGGACTTGCGTCGCCGTAATTTGTGCACAATAACTTCCGTTACGAATGCTGTAAATGCAAATCCTAAACCGATCGCCAAAATTATTAAAGCACTTTCTATTTGTTCAAACTCGAGGGTCTTTGGGCCCGCCGTGTCTTCAGTTTCATCTGAGTTTTCAGTTTTGTTACCAGAATTGAGATGTGTCTTCAGGAACCTGTGGAAAATCCCAGCTTCATTCATTTTTTCCAATTTTTTATTCAAAAAACATACGTAGGGAGAGTTCTTCCGAAACCCAAACACCAGGAAATGTGTCATAATATGTTGGGTGATTGGGTGCATCTGCTTTTTAACGTAATCCTGAGGCACTTCAAAAGTATTGATTAAGTATTTGTTGTAAATCATTTCCAAAACAATGCCATACTTCTTTGTTTTCAGCTTGTTTATTATATTGGAGAAATCCATTTCTATGTACGTCCTTTTACTTAAAGCTCTTAGATGTTCATCACTGACATTTTTAAATTTTTCTTCAATAGTTAAATCATCGAAAAGCAACCAAGTTAAATTGTGTTTCAGCATTCCTTCAAATGTTACAATTCCTTCTGATGTTAAAGGAATCGTCATGAAAGCTGTATACTTTGTATTATATATCACTCCAACAATGAAACACAACCATACCCAAATAATTATGGTAGATCTCATGGGGGATTCTTCACTCGATGGGAATTTATGAGGGTTTGTGAATGTTGCTATTCTAAATACTGTCCACATGTTGTATTTTACTTCTGCGTATATTAATTTGATATCTTGATGTTTATATCTGTTCTTCAGTACGTTGGCTATAACGCCAGCCAAAATAGCGGTACATATAACAGTTATGACCCATAAGATCCACAAATTCCAACTGAATGGTTTTATTATGAGAAGGCCAGAAAAAGAATCCAGAGAATTAGGTACGTACATTTTAGTTCTGACATCGCTGTATGAAGTTGAAGCGACTATAGACACATTTTCAAAATTGTGTAACCAAACCGAGCAAACACTTATTTCAGATTCTCCTGTCATTATATCATCTATAATCTTAGCCCACCTATCAAGAAGTGAATCGCTTACCAAATAACTTACTGGAACTGTTTTATTCACTTCAGATAACAAAAGGATTTCCACTCCCATTTCTACTTTTTTTGTTGTTTGGTCTATATAAACAAATGGTGGGCAGTCAAACAGACTAACATTTATCTTCACGCCATCCCTAATAGGAGGGTAGAAGCATTTTGATCTAAAGAAGTAAGGAATAGACGTGTTTTTGTAAATGTAATTAAACAAACTGTTTGTTACATTTTTTGAATTGACAGCATCCCAAGATTCGATTCTATTTACAGCTTCGTCAAGTTTTGGAAGCATACCCGAGCTGTTGTTAAAATGTAATGACATCACGTAAACGTCTAGTCCCGCCAGTATAATGTAGTCTCGGAATCTGACCAAAGGTACAAACATATTATTAAAAGTTACGACAAATATGTTTTGTGTGAGATGCGACATGGGATCAACATTTTTACTTCTCTCAAATAGATTTACTAGTAAATCCATTTTTTCAACAATTATTAGAGTGTGAGAACAAGTCGTATGCATCGACAGCGTTGTTTTCTGAATTGTATGCGCGTATATAAGGCAATTTTTGTGTACTTCACCGACAATCGACGTACTTAATGCATTGTCATCAATTATTACATGTACGCACCGTTCACACACCGGCAATGTTTTTTTAATAATGTTATGTACTGTTTGTTTTATTTCTCGAGCATTGTCTTGACAATTTGTAAACTTTATTATATTGATTAATATCAACATTTTAAACAACTTCATTCTTGCTTTATTTTGGACGACTGCTTTGACAATTCGAATTATAATGATTTATTGCTTTTGACTGAAGGTTCAGCATAGAAAGTGGATTATTTATACGTTTGTTAACTTTCTTGTATCTCAATAAGACTAAAAGTATATCTAGTCTTTTATATAAATATATAGCAAATGGCATCACACACGTATAGTATGTCGCACAGACTTTGAAAATATCGGATCTGGTCCGATTGCTTTGTCGGTTTGCAAGCAGTCGTAATTTTTATAGTTTTTTGCATTATTACAATTTTGTTCAAAATATCCTAAAACTTGGGAGTTATTGCCATTTGACAGTTTCTTTCATCTAATGTTTTATTCCATCAGGAATCGAACCTTGGGGACCCGTGTTGGGAGACACGCGTTTTACCATCTCGGCCACTGAAGTATTAATATTGTATAATTCCATGGCTTTAATTAAAACGTATACAAATTCTTCAAATAAACTTTCATAGAGTCATAGACAATTTTTTCATAGAGCGAAACAGGACTGTTTATATATTTGAGTATTAAATATGATTATATATTTGTATCTGAGTATTTAAATATACTATACTTCGGAAAGTCTAGGATGAACCGTGCGACGTTTGTCACAAAGGGATGGGGTAAAATCGTTTGTTTTTACAAATCGAATAGTTTTTTTATAAATCGAACATTTTTTTTTCTCTAAACTGACGTTTTAATTCCTAATTTTCATTATACTGACTTTCTAATGTATTGTATGATTTCTATGTATCTTTAAATAGGCCAAGATCCACTATAAATTAATACTAATTACGAACATTTAATGAAAATCGATTTTCGAAATTCCAATTATCGAATACCCCATCCCTAGCCAATGCAGACTAACGTAGTGACTTTTAACAAACGTCACCAAATATTATTTGATTTTAACAAACTTCCACACTTTTGCTAATTTGTGACAAGATGTATTAATTTGTCATTATTGTTAGTTTTATGTAATGTATTTACCTAAATAACTTGCTATTTATTAGAATCGAGGCTTATATTAAAGTTGATAAAATAATTAAAATTACTGAACATCGTTACAAGGTTGTATTGAGGCAAATTTGTGAGCTGTCATACAACTCATCCTAAATTTTCCGAACTATAGTATATATACATATGTACATATTATCACCCCATGGCCCTTGCAGGGTACATACATCTCATCATGAACAATCTTCTATTATTTATGCTACTTAACCGTCTTCCAAAATCTGGTCCACTTGATCCACCTCTTCCACGCACACCTTGCATTTTTGACTTGTATAGTCCCTTAGCCATTCTTCTGTCATTAATTCTCTCCCCATGTCCAAACCATAGTTACGCTCATTTTTTTCATTTTACTTAAAACATCTATTTTATCCATGCATTCATGTCTGGTGTCTTCATTACGCCTTCTTTCATTTATTGACAATAAACTATATATATTCATCCAATACATTTATTTATCTTAAAATTATATCAGTACTTATGTTGTCATTCCTAAGAATATAAGTTTCGCACCACTCCTGAGGAGTGAACGATTTACAATTGTTTAAATCTTATTTACTGTGGACGCAAAAGATAAACATCATTTTGATTCGTATCGTAAAAACAAACATTAAAGATTTTTCATGAACTTTGTATTTATTTTATTTGGTGATAAATTGAACCTCTACTTGCTTACACGCGTATGATCCAAACGGTATTATTCCAATTTGAGATTATTGTAATGTCACGTTGTATGGGCTTGTGTGGAATATTTTTTTTTACACAAAATTAAACTACGGATACACAGTTTTACGATTTGATATTTTTGCACATAAATTGTTGACGTATGTTATTCCATATGTGCAAAAGACAAATTAAATGTGTTTTGTGGTTTGGATGCTTTTTGCGTTTCAAAGGATTCACGAGTTCGCTTAAGGTCTGTGCACACCAGCGACCAATGCAGTGGTTGTCAACGTTTTTCGTATTTTCTAAAATATTTATTAAAAATATATACGAGTATATATAGTACTTGGGACATTTTAAATGACGCAAAGCAAACTCCTCAAAATGGAATCCTGGTTGCAACCTTAGGATATTTATATATGAAACTTGGATGTGGTAAAAGGGCAATGAAAGTAAGTTAAATGTGGCAGAAATGAGAGCTTTGGATATTTTTATATGAAACTTTGATGTGGTAAAAGGGCAATGAAAGTAAGATAAATGTGGTAGAAATGAGAGTTTAGGATATTTATATATGAAATTTGAATGGGGTAAAAGGGCAATGAAAGTAAGATAAATGTGGTAGAAATGATAGTTTCGGATATTTATATATGAAACTTGGATGTGGTAAAAGGGCAATGAAAGTTAGATAAATGTGGTAGAAATGAGAGTTTAGGATATTTATATATGAAACTTGGATGTGGTAAAAGGGCAATGAAAGTTAGATAAATGTGGTAGAAATGAGAGTTTAGGATATTTATATATGAAACTTGAATGTGGTGAAAGGGCAATGAAAGTAAGATAAATGTGGTAGAAACGATAGCTTCGGATATTTATATATGAAACTTGGATGTGGTAAAAGGGCAATGAAAGTTAGATAAATGTGGTAGAAATGAGAGTTTCGGACATTTATATATGAAACTTGGATGTTGTAAAAGGGCAATGAAAGTAAGATAAATATGATAGAAATGATAACTAGCGTAGAATGTGTAAGAAAACAATGTACAAATAATATGAATTTCGAATATTAGGAAATAATGCGGATTGAAATAATATGTAGTACTTGAGGTAAAGAAAGGAACTCGCAATCTTTTACAATTAAGCCGCAGGGACTATTATCACGAAACGAAATCTTTTACCTAACTAGGATCCACTTTTAAATGATTTTTTCGGGTACCATCATAAATTCCCAGATATTCATAAAAAAACTCCCGAGTGGAAGGCAAACGTCTTACCAACTAGGCTACGGAGATCACCCACACCAGTCTGAAGGTAGAAAAATATATAGGTTTATGAAAAAATGAACTTCGGTCTATTGACGAGCCCATACATTTCTTTAAAAATGTACTCGTATGTATTCCATTTTTTCAAGCTATCCCAATTTCGAAAAAATAATGTACACGTACGAATAAAAACCATTTTACTACCCTTAAAACACTTTTTATTCCAGTTGACATTGTATGAAAACCCAGAAATAGTCTTCTAAATTACTATTTACAGTTCGAATGTGACACTTGTTCGATGTTATCGGTAGCCATTACTTCTGTGAAACATTTTAATCGGCCAAACATTCCTTATCCTTGATCTTTCTGTTCTCGGAAACTATTGTCAACAGATTGGAATCTTGATTTAGAAATGATTCCCAGTTTCTCACACTTATTTTTGAAGTGAAATTATACCAGACTTGGAATACGGAAAACTGACTCTTGAAAAAAAAACTTTACTAACAGCAAGAAACATAAACGGCGAATTTATTTTTTATGTTAGTATTAATAAAGTTTTTATGTTTCCCAACCATATTTGGACCAAAACCCCCTGGAGGACCTTAGGATAAGTCGATGCCCCTCTAAGTAAAAAACGTGTTCAATAATACTAAAATTTTGGTGTATTTGTTATGAAACCATAGATTTTATTCCTAGTGTAACGATGGTCGTTATCAATGTAGCGTTTGTCCTATTAGGACGTGCTGATGATTTTGATATCGACATCGCTCTTCGTTTTAGTTGATTCTGCGTTACTTCTCGTTCAGAGTCATCAATATAGCGGATTGCTTATCTTGATAAGTCATGATGATCTTGCTTTGTATTAAATAAATATAGACTCAGGAATGCGGATATAAAATGATAAGTGGACAGCGGATAAATAAATAACAAGTCTTGACAGTTGAATGAATGACAATAATAATATGTTTATTTCTCGGCGTCCGAGTAATTTATACCAATGAGTGAATACATTCGCGATACATATCTGCCTTGCTCTAGCGAATGAATTGGCGGTAGGTTAATTATTTATATTTGGAGATGGCTAGCCAATTCGCAGACGTTGTAAATAGTAAATATTGTTGTTGTTCATAGTGTGTGACAATCATTGAATTCTTCATCGGTCATTGCCCCTGTATGTTTACTATCTGACAATAATTAATTTAATTTAATTGTGTTTAACAATTCACTTATTCATTTTGACAATTATTTATTTATTTATTTATTTAGGTAGGTATTCCTACACTAGTTTTTGATGAACTAATTTTCGTCAGATTAGAGCCATGTCAAACACAAGACCCGCCAACATTACTCGTATGCCCTTGGCTAAAGCTTGAAAGTATTTATTGCTAATTTTGAAGTAAATGCATTTATATTTATTTTACTTTTAATAAATATTAACGACCTGCGGCTTTTGGTTTAATGCAAAAAAACTTATGGTATTAAAAAAAGCTTGTGGCGCAAAATAAGTTTGACGTGCCAGCTAAAAATGTAATTGAAAATCATAAATTCTACATTTAAAATTGTATATAGACAATTTAGTTGTAAGACGAATGACGTTATATTTCTGTGTATTTTTGTTTTTATTTTTATTCTTATGATTGTGTGCGGTATATTATGGGATGAACATTTTTGGTCTTTCTGGAGTGATGATGTGTGAAGAGTTTGATTTCGCATGATGTTTCCAGTTGTAAAAGTATATACTTTGCCTTATGTCAGTCAGCACTTTCTTACGGTATATCAGTTTGGGGGGGGGGGGGGGGGGTGTAACCCCAAAACACATATTGCAGGTTTCCCAAAAATTGATTGTGAAAATAATTAATAAACTTCCTGCCCGGTATCCCACGGCGGAGCTTTTCAGAGAGTATCAGGTCCTGAACATACCCAATTTGCATCTCAAATCCATTCTCTGGCACTACCATCGGGAGGAAGGGAAGATGCAAACTCAGCAGAGACACATGACATGAATGGCAACTAATGAAATGTTCACCATCCCTAGAGTTAAAACCTCTTTTGCCCAAAGCCAATATGCTTATTTGGCTCCCATGACATACGATGGCGTACCGAATTCAATAAAGGTAAAGGGAGGAAAACCATTTAGACAGTCGATCGGAGCGTGGTTGTTATTGCGACAGGATTTTAAGTACTTGGGCTTTCAGCATGAATGACTTGTGGAAAAGATTTGTGTGGGCTCTTGAGTGTGGGTTTCTTTTAATTTTTGTTGTTTTATATTTGTATTTCTGTATATTTTTCTTTTTATTTTTATGATTGTGTAGGGAATATTATGGGATGAACATTTTTGGTCTTTCTGAAGTGATGATGTGTGATGAGTTTGATTTCGCATGATGTTTCCAGTTGTAATTGAGTGTCACTGTTTGTTAGGTTTATGAGAGCGTGCAACGGGGTTTTGTTTTTGTGTAATCAAAAATCGGAAAGAAGTATCGATTTATTTTTTCATGCTAAATATCTTCAGTGACATACAGGCAAAAGCCTAGTTTACTGGTGATACGACAAATTAAAGGCGACAAACCCAGATGCATTAAAATTGTATGTCCAAATTAAATTACCTGTTTTTTTTTTCGCAAATGATGTATATTTCTTGTCATGTGTAATAATAAACAAATAAAAAATATAGGTGAGCATTACGGTATTTTTTTCACTAGAATATTTATTAAATACTACAATGATTCCTTTGAAGTCCCTATCACCCCCATGATAATTGTTTACCCCGCAACGTCCCCTAACAATCAAAATGTAGGAAGATATTACCCCCGCTGAGTACCATTAATTTACATCGAAATGTAGAAAAATCCACACGATGAACATGCCAAGTATGTGACATGTCACTTTTGCTTTATAATAGCATTTTCAGATGGTGTTCAATACTTTGGTTAGCGAGAATAGTGTTCATATAGTATTTTAGCACAGTGTAAAACGTTTTCATAGTGGGCTTTTTACAGGGATGTCACTATAAGTTGCAATTAAGCAAAAATCATCAAATCAATATCCAGTAATAAGGAAATAAAGAATGAGAGCTCTCGTGCCATACTAACGGAGAGAAATAAAGGGATTTCAGAATTTATTATGCAGTGCATGGACATTATTTCTAAAGGGTCGTTGGTTCGAACCCCGAGCTATGATACTCGAATAGTACATACAATTTTTCCACAGTTTTAATTCAGTTAATTCCGTCAAAAGTTTCTTTTGAAAATGCATTATTTATAAAAACAATATTTTGTGGAGTTTCGTAATTAAAAAAATCAGAATTTCTCATACGAATATTTGCGTTTATTTTTATTTTTTACTAGCTGTACCCGGCCACGCGTTGCTGTGGCTCAGTCTGGTTAAATGGAAAAGAAAGGAAAGAGAAAGCACACGTTTCTAATATGTTTAATTTCACAATGCTTCTGGGTATACAATATTTTTTGACGTCTTTCAGCCACTCTCAGCCTGTCGCGTTTATTCTGTTGAGAACGAAGTAGATCTGAAGCTGCAGAACGCGATCGCCGTGCTCGAAACCGTGCATCCTCAAGTCTGGCTGCACGTCGCTCTGCTGCTTCCTCGGCACGTATTTGAGCCATTCTTTGTCTGTATCGCTCGTTAGCGTAGTACATTATTTTTACAGTATGATGAGTTAAAAGTTAGCTGATAAAAAACATAAATTTTTATGATTGGACAAAAACAATGTTTTTTTCGAATGTGAAGGTTTTTTTATTTTATATTGGACTCCGACTGATACCAGGGTTATCTAGGATTGTGATACAACTATTAAAATTATAAAATATGGCAATTTGTAGTCACAGCATATAAACATTTGGCGCAGGGTAGCTACTTTTACAATTTTCAAAGAAATGTCTATAACTCGAAAAGTATAAGGCTTTAACAAGATTTTTTAAACTCTGAACCGTCATAAGCCGTCCTTTTCCTCGATACCGGCTTGACATCGAGTTACAGGACACCCTGTATATATTATCTATCATTCTTATCTAGTCAAAGACATTATACAGAGAATGGGCTGAAAAATATACGATGTCCTCGCGACCGAGCTAGCTTTATATTGGTGGGGGTATCTAGGCCGGGGGGGTGTTATGAGAAAAGCCCAGACCCTTGATAGCTTCTCCCTTAAATGTTTTTTTTGCTATTTAGCTTCAGATATATTTGCGATTTCTGAATGTATTAAACATATACATACACATACTATGTTGCTATCAATAAACATCTATATTTATTTTATTTATACTACTTCCTCTTAAAATTGTCATCTGAACAGCACTAGGCGCTCCGCAAATCAAATCCTCTTTGGTGTAAGACACCGAACTCCTCGGGCACTCTATCAAGTGTGTTTACACGGAGTATTTCTCACTGCAGATACATATAGTCGATTAATCACACAACATCCCCCATTTTGAGATTTTGTCCTTGGTTTTCTCAATTCCCGTTCAGAGTGTTTTAAGAAATTTCCAGGTCCTCCGGAGCAGTTCAGAGCCAAGTTGTAATGTATAAGCAGGCCAAATCCATCCCCTGGGGGCCGGTGTTCCTTTTCATTTGCTTATCCTAGCAATGTCAGATGGTTGTTGCAGAGGCTTAGTGGTTATAATGAAATTGTACCTAGATTTCAACCTAGGGAATGGGGACTGATGGTTTTGTAAAGAATGTCTGGGGTCATCCAGTTGATTGGATCTCTCAGAACTACTTCCAATGCCTTTTCTAATTTTTGGGGAAGCAATTCCGGCGGGAATGTGCGGAAACAATTACATTTACTAGATAGTCTTCCTATAAATTACAATTCACATTATTAAGTGTGAAAAAAGCTATGTTCGGAATAATATAAAGACAGAAATATTATCGAATGTAATATGTACCGAAACTATAGTGTGGGACGTAGTGGAAACGATTGCTTGATTGAAGTAGATATGGGTGGCCCATTTGACTCATTTGTCAAACAACGCACCGAATGTCAGTGTATGAATTACGGACAGTACGAAGACAAATGGAGGCCTACTACCTTGATCAAAAAGTTTTAGGACCGGCCATCGTGTGGCGCTGTCAGTCACCCGATTGGAATTCTTTTTTTTTTGTTAGGTTACCACATCTATCATTGACACTTCCCTCCAAATTTCAGCGTCATAGCTTGACATTTGTAAAAGTTACGCTGTACTGAGTACATCTACCTTTGTGCGTGTTTTCGATTTTTTACAAGTTTGAAAATGGCATCAACTGTGCATCAACGGATTTAACGGTCCGCAGACCTTGGAAATGTTGGAGAAGTGTTTTTTAGTGGCACGAACGCTTCAGAAGTGGTCGTGAGTCGGTCGAAGAAGACGAACGCAGTGGCAGTCGAAAACCGATGAAAACATCGATAAAATCAAAGGAATGTTGGCCGAAAACCGCAAATTGACCATCAGAGAGCTGGCAGAGGACTTGAACATCGCTTATAGATCCGCTCAAGACATTTTGGTTAGTGATTTGGACCTCAGATGTGTCGCTGCAAAACTGGTGCCGAAAGATCTCAATTTCATGCAAAAAAAGGACCGCGTTGAAATCGCGAAAAATATGATTTCCACGAGTTTTTGACCAAAAACAACACGAATACTATCCAGCAGCCTTTGAATTCACCTGATCTGGTTCCCTGCGACTTTTTCCTGTTCAACCGACTTAAAAAACCACTTCGCGGAACGCGTTACAGCACCCGAGAGGATGTCATGAAAAAATCGAAGACGGCTCTGATAGACATACCGAAAATTGAGTACCAGCGGTGTTTAGAGGATTGGATCAAGCGCTGGCGTAAGTGCGTTGCAGTCGATGGGGAGTACTTTGAAGGGGACCATATCGATTTTGATGAATAAACTTGTATTTTCGATTTTGTGAATAAAGCCCTAAAAAGTTTTTGATCAAGGTAGTATGTTACATTTTGGACTAATACAGATTGTAACGATGATGATGATTTATAACTTCCGGAAATAGTAGGGTCGCGTGTAAAGTGTGTAAACATAACTTAAATAAATCAACAATGTTGATAACTATGAACTAATGTTTTCTTGTCACTGAAACGTTGTATTTTTAACATACGAGTATAAGCAACTTTGACGCCAATTGCGATAAGGTTACCCAAGTCAAGCTGATTGAATTAAGTGTTCACATTTGAGAGTTATCCTTGGCCAACTTCACTGTGGTATGTACAATAGGATAAGTTTCAAATTATAAAATTGTTTATAGTATAGTAATAAAATAATAATTTATATTTGTTCAACATAAATTAAAAATATTTAAACGAAATCTCTTGAAAATCAAATAAATATTTGCGTATAAACTAAGATGTTAAAACTGCCTGCAAACATTTTTTTGGTTTCTAAAATAAATAATTATTTCTAATAATAAATAACAATTTGTAATTTTTTTATTTTCATGTGAATTATGCAAGTTTTTTCCCGGTATTGAAATTGTATTAATTATTATGAATTCCAGAGGCTGTCAACATTTTTTTGTTTTGATGAATAAAAGTATTCAAAAATGGAATTGTTTTTTTTTATTTGATTTAATTTTGTCGTAATCTGTTTTTCTTGAACCATACTCACATAATTGAGGTTGGTGCATGAGCTTGCCAGTGCAGTGTTTCTTGTCTTAATATTCATTTAATAAATAAAATTAATTGGTCGTTACCATCATGGTCTTAGAAAAGATTGTCATTTCTTTGTGTCATCACATATTGCATGAATTTTATATTTTGAACACCCATAAGTAAACTGAATTTTATATTTTACGTAATTTTATATTTATGAACACCCATAAGTACACTGAATTTTATAAACATGAATTTTATATTTTGAACACCCATAAGTAAACTGAATTTTATATTTTACGTAATTTTATAATTTCATATTTATGAACACCCATAATAAGTACACTGAAATTTATATTTTGAACACCCATAAGTAAACTGAATTTTATATTTTACGTAATTTTATAATTTTATATTTATGAACACCCATAAGTACACTGAATTTTATATACATGAATTTTATATTTTGAACACCCATAAGTAAACTGAATTTTATAAGTTACGTAATTTTATAATTTTATATTTATGAACACCCATAAGTACACTGAATTTTATGTACATGAATTTTATATTTTGAACACCCATAAGTAAACTGAATTTTATATTTTACGTAATTTTATAATTTTATATTTATGAACACCCATAAGTACACTGAATTTTATACTATATACATGAATTTTATATTTTGAACACCTATAAGTACAATCTGCACATGGTTCCCCACAAAATTTATCTTAATCTCCCTTTTCCTATTCAGGTTCTCGGATTCTTATATTTTTACAACATAAAATAATTAAATAAACATCACATTTCATTTGTTTTTTTTTTCTGTTAACATGATTTCGTAAGGAAAAATAACTTCATGGAATTCTTTCTTGTCCCAGTACTAGTAAACCTTTTCCCAGTATTATTAAACTTAAAATGTTGGATAAAGTTTCTTACTTAAAAGGCAAAAAACTAGGATCGTAATTTCTGTGTTCTACGTTCATTTAAATTTTTTTTCTTACATAAAAAATAAAAATCGATTAATTAAAATGAAATTTAAATAAATGTCTAATAATATAATATTTTCCTTTCAATTTATAACAAAATATTTAAAAGTGTGACTATTAAAGTGAATCAATAATGAATGAGTTTTCTTGAAATACGGCAAGTGAAAGTGATTTACTAAATACATCAGGAGCATAAAATGAAGGAAGAGGTATATATAAATCCGCGGAGTAGATCCGAACGCACGCGCAGAAGGCAGAACCTAGCCAACCTCTACAGGGAGAAACTTGCACCCCACGTAGTGATCACTAGCGATAACGGCACTGTCCACCTGGCGAGGAACCTCCTTTCCGATGCGGTAAGCCAAGTATGTATAATACTAAGCAGTATGTTGATATTTAAGATATTCATCTTTACTGTTGCAATTATTATATTGTATTACGTTACCATTCCAATTATGATATTGTATTACGTTACCATTCCACTTACTCATACCTGACGATACCTGACGAAGAGATCAACTGAGGAATTCGAAATTCGAGTTGCGATAATAACGTATATCATAAATAGAATTAACAAATTAAATTTGAATAATAATAAAATTAGTGTTTAGCTGGAAAATTGTTTAAAATGTGCTATAATTATTGCTCTTAAAAAATCCAGGTTTTGCCTGTTATTAAGAGTTTTGCCCCCTATCACATTCTAGAACTAGAAGTTAATTTAATAGGCCTGCTTGTATGACGAGGATATCCCCTTCTTGAATAAATGTACCGAGTACAATTCTAGAGAAATGGAATAGAGTCGGTATCTTCTCGGTACAGAAAAAATGAGATACACTGAAATGTTTCAATTATCGAGGAACAATAACCCTAATATACTCGTATTTAGTACCGGGTTAAATATTGCCGGATAAAACGTCTTACGAAGGCCTATCTGGTAATATTTTTTCTCAAATACAACCGTACGCAGAGAATATAATAGAGGTCTACTATTGACGGTTCATAGGCGAAAAATCAACTATTGATAAAATCGTCGCACGTCGAAAAAATGTCGAGTAATACTAAATATTTCAACATTAACATGTACCACCCACCCACCTATAATATTTATTATAGTTCGGAAATTCTAGGATGAGTCCTGTGACAGCTCACAAATTTGCCCCAATACAACCTTGTAACGATGTTCAGTAATTTTAATTATTTTATCAACTTTAATATAAGCCTCAATTCTAATAAATAGCAAGTTATTTAGGTAAATACATTACATAAGGTTGTATTGGGGCAAATTTGTGAGCTGTCACAGGACTCATCCTAGAATTTCCGAACTATAATTCCAAATATGTGTATGGCTCAATAAGTTTTACGTAGATGTGTTAAAAAACGTTAGTTAAAATGGTCAAACTTTCAATAAGAAATGTGGAATGCCAAGTGTAAGTTCAACGACTATCGACTATATCTTTAAATATGTGTATAGTATGTTTACAAAAGGAGACGATTCTCCTTTTGTACTTAAAAATATAGCGGGAGAAATTATTCAGGATTTTTAAGTTAAAACCACGTTTTAACTGCACCCATTGACTTCTCCATGCGCTACAGACTTCTCATTAGAGACTGAAACCACTGATTTAGAATGGATAATTTGCTCATTAATAATAACGAACATCATATTTGGCAGATAAGCTGCAATTTAAGTTTATCAGAAATAAATATTTGCATATATGTTATGTAAGGACAGCGAGTTTCATTGATTAAAATTTACATCGGTGTGTCTTAAAGCGAAAACTGTTCGTAATAAAAAAAATGCACTTTATTTGGAAACCGTTGAAACTATCTCAATCAAACCAGGGATATTTGGAGTCACTAAATTCGAAGGATTTGTATGTTATGATTGTATGGGATAAAGTTAGTCCTTATTTAGCGCTATCTAGACCAGAAGATCAAAATATTTATTTCTTATGAGCGCTACGTCACATAGTGACGAAAAAAAAGCTGCCCATGATAACTCATCCTCCGACGACGGAGTTAAGGTCCGAAGTCACGAGAGAAGTAAAATGACTCGCAGCGCAGTAAATATACTTATAGAGCAATTTATTGCCTCGAGTTCAAACAGCCTAGGAAGTTGCCGGTGATTTCACAGAAAACTTCGAATGTAGCAAAACTATAATTTGATACCACTTGATCGAGTACCCAATCGGTCTGAAGATGAGGTTGGTGTAAGAGATCCTTTCGACAATTATTTACCCGATTATCATCGCGGCATCACAAAATGTGATCTGTGGATTGATCCAGGTGTCCTCAGAAATGACAATAGAGAATATTAGAACACAAGAAAATTAAATAATTTGTTTCTCAATTAAATCAAGATTTTAATTCAGTATTTTGGGGAAGTCACGCAGAGGCTAGTGTCCAGTTAAGTAATATAAAGTTAAAAAAGATAATGAGTTAGTTATTTCCGGATGTTTAAAGAACACTATCTGGAAAAACGAGTATATGAACATCCAAAGCAAGGTGAGGATATACAAGACCTGTGTCCGCCCCATAATGACATACAGCATAGAGTCCGTAGCCAACACTGTCAGAACACAAAAAACTCCTTCGAAACAGCGAAATTAAGGTACTCAGGAGTATCGCTGGCAAAACCCTTCGTGATAGAGTACGAAACACAGAAATCCAAAGGATGTGCGAAGTTGAAGATATTGTCAGATGGGGACGACAGAGAAGAAGGTTCTGGAACGAACATGTATCCAGAATGGCGG
This sequence comes from Odontocerum albicorne, assembly GCA_949825065.1. Classification (NCBI taxonomy): domain Eukaryota; kingdom Metazoa; phylum Arthropoda; class Insecta; order Trichoptera; family Odontoceridae; genus Odontocerum; species Odontocerum albicorne. The sequence continues at coordinate 53,289,610 of OX463839.1, read as the reverse complement.
AACCAAGAGCCGTAAGAATGGCCAGGGACAGTATCCCCCAAGCAAGCATACCTCTAGGACGACCTCCCAAAAGATTGAAAGACAGCTGACAGTCGACGTCACAAGAGGGAAACGATGATGCAGGACCATAACAGGCCAACATACCTAAAAGAAGAGGAAGAAGAAGTTAGTTATCAAAATTAGCAACAATTTTGTTATTCTATTTAGAATTTGATTATTGTTTGGATTTTTCAGTAATTATAAACCTATGATATTACAGTTTTACATGCTCTGTGGCAGTTATGCTCTTGAATATAATGTACTTAACATTTGTTAATATTTGTCAAAACGCACATAAAATTAGAACAAATTGGTGGCGCCACGATTGACATTTTATAAAAACAAATCATTAAAATTATCATGAATTGTAACCTCTATGCGCATAAATCATGGCCGTATTTTTCATCAACAAATTATTTCGTTTTCACTTGTCAACAATTAGTTTATTTTATATTATGGAATTGTTTTGTTAATTTATGACATTTGTTTAGCATGTAAACGTGTGTGTCATTTTCTCTCTTAAAATTGATTTTTTCAGTCATTATCCTCAGTGAGATACAGGCAAAAGCCTAGTTTACTGGGGATACGACAAATGAAAGGCAACAAACCCAGATCCATTAAAATTGGTTGTCCAAATTAAATTACCTGTTGTGTTTTCACAAATGATGTATATTTCTTGTCATGTGTAATAATAAATAAATAAATAAATCCAGAAATTATTTGAATGTAGCTAAATACTTGCATTATTATTAAACAATTACATTTTCTTTCCTTCTAACTTTAAATATGATATTTAAAATTAGAAGAAAATAAACTTTAAATATGTTACCTTCAATTTATGTTTATTGGAAAATAAACGACATTTAAGTGTCCTTTACAAACCAAAACAACATTTACTAAATATAATAGAAATATTAATAACATACAAAAATCAGAACATATACGGCGCATGGAATAATCGATGTCTTGCACAACTTCGAGAAAGACAAAATATTTAAGTGCAATGAAAAATAAACAGTTAATGAAATTACAAGAAAAAACAATGAACACTTAATGAAAATGGAATAACTAGTCTTCCATTCAAGAAATTCGGATTTAATTTATTAAGTAGTTGATGGTCATCTTAATACCTACACTTACAGACACACTTGTATCAATTTGAAGAATGTAGAAGCAATGCAAACATCTGTGTCAATTTTACAAATATTTCAAATACGAAGGTTGAGACAGACAGGTGTAAGTATTTTTGTGCCAAGTTATTCAAAGTTTTTGCAAAGTCCATATATATTTACTTTTAATGGAATATGCATCAACAAGGAATACAATTCACCACGGACTTTCTTATACAAAAGAAACGTATTATATTGCATTTTCGTAGTATACAGTATAACTTGGCGAATTAGTTGTCAGCCACAAAGATTTCAACGAAACCTCCAGAGAAGACCACCCTTGAATCCTACGAGTACCAGTTGGAATCGAACCCCCAAATTGGAAAACAGTTGTCTTACCAACTAGGCTACAAACATCGTCTATTTTAATTTCAAGACACAATTAGTCAAACACGAACAATGAATTAATATTTTTTCATACTCACACATTTGTTTGAGAATTGACGTATATTTTTTGTCATGGGACCACGCGTAATAGCCCAAGGTAAAGTGTTTGTTTGTTACCAGATTGAAATGAATTTTAAAATTTCTAAAATATAATATAAAAACATACGCTTTCCCGAAATACGGTCTTGAAATTGAAAGTTCCGAATATAACTGAATGCATACTTAAAATGACATTTAAGTATGAAGAACATTTAGAAACGGCAACTTTTACACAAGTGCTCATTTGACGTTAATTTTTATAACTTGACACTCATCAGTAAATGATTCTCAATAACAGATATGTTAAAAAATTAACCAGCCAATAAAATAATGAATACATTTTCTTAAAACGCCCGTACTATAGTAACGGAAATTAAATTTGTCTTAATATTTTAAAACATTGAGAATATGCGTTGTGTATTTTTTTACAAGTATACATACTCGTATATTTAAATTGAACTATTTGAGTTTACAGTGTCAATGGGTCGTTTAGATATGTTCAGATTGGGCTCCATTCATGAGCGCGGAAACGACAGCGTTACAATAAGAGTTGAAATGTTTAAAAAATAACACCCTTTTTATTCTGACAAGAATTTGAATTGTTAATGCGAGAGATATGAATTTGATTTAATAAAAAAAACTGAATTGATGTTATGCTGACGTAAAAATATATTTAGCTGTTTTCTTTAATTGTGCTCTCTCACGAAAGAGTGCAATTTATAGGTAAAATCATGTGATATCTCCCAAATTTAAGAATTTAAGCTTTTTTTTAACTAAGAATTTTGAAAAAGTTATTATACAAATAATATACACACATACATAACATCTTTTGGGGTCATCAGAGAGAACAGATCTCTACACTTTTCTATTCAAGCACACAACTTTCGCCTTTTCGTACCTTCTATCAATTGTTTTACGTACTATCAAAACCTTCTATCAAAATCTGATCCACTTAATCTTGCTACGTTTTTCCTCTATCTGTTCTACACAGTCTACTGTCGTCCTTTACTGTCCATGCAGTGAGACTCTGGAATCAGTTACAAACCAATATAAGACTCGCTCCGTCCTTAGCATGCTTTAAGAAACTGAAAAACTCTTAATTTTTAGTCAGTAAAATAACGTGTTTCATTCCTGATTTTTCTTTACCTTTCCTCTCCACCATCCCTTCCTTTCCTTTTGATTGATGATATCTCACTTTATATGAAAAATAATGTTCGGGTGATTGTCCGTCTTTGTGGGGTTCGTGGGCATGTGCTCACGTATATGTTTATGGATTTCGTGGGGATGAAGTCATTTGAATGATTTATGCGACCACGTAACTTGCTTCATTTACTTTTGTCTGATTGGTCGGAAGAGAGTGCCGCCTGGCAATAATCCCGCCAGATTGTATTTGTAATAAAAGTGTTAAATAAATAAATAAATATACACACCTTGCATTTCTTACTTGTATTTTAGTTTATTCATTATTTGTTTATTTATTCTCTCTATATGTCCAAACCAATAATATATTATACCTACATAATGTTGAAAATTTCTTCAATTTGCAACATCGTGTGTCGATTGACATTTATTAAAACTGTTTCAATGAAACTGAATTTGACTAAAACGCCTATATCGTTTCATGAAAAATCAAACGGGTACATTTTGTTCACTTTCAACTGTTATCGACGACAAACTGTCCAAATGCCTTTGATAAGCCCTGCATTACACATGAAATGCATTTGGATAAGGTAAACATCGACCCAAAGAAGTTACCGCATATTCAACGACTTAATCGCGTCATTCTTGCGTCAAGTTTCGTGATGGCCAACTCTGTACACCGCGCCGAGAGAGAGATAAAACTCAAAATTGTTTCGGTATCAATGTGTTTTGTGACATCGTTTCGGTGCAGAGATTTTGAACAATTTTAATGTATTTTATTTTCTCCTCCAACAATAACAACAAACGAATAGAAATGAATGATACATAATATTTGTGTGATCAGTGGCGCTAACAAGTTTTGGAGCTGTTAAGGGTCACCAGAACCCTGATATGGTATGTAAAGTGAACTCACTTTTTAGCTCGCTGATAATATTCTTGCTTGGTAGCATTAATGTCTTATCGCTCTACAACTGGGTTGTCACTTTATGTATTTTTTAAATTCATTTAATTTAATTTTCATAATGTCTTCTATAGCGCTGTTTTGTAATAAAATGTCACTTCTATAGCGCTTTATTTTTAAATTTATAAAAGGCAGTTGATAATAATCATTTGATACATTCAGGTTGACTGAGACATTTCTTTTTTAACACCCTAATATGGATGTTCTCAGCCAGTGAGCAAAAGGGACACTTACGGAACATCAAATGATAAGAATCCAAAATAGAAAGTTGCAACAATATAAATCATATTATATTCCGATAACAAATGTACACAATCTGTAATGTATTGCGTTAAACTTTCGATGTATACAGTACAACTTAGTTGATTTATTGTCATGTGGCAATTTCTTCCAACCAACCAGAAAGGTGTTCAAACAAAGCTTACGTGAAAAAATATTGGAATAGAAATTGAACTCGTAACATCTGGTTCCGAAGATATGCGTCTTACCAACTAGGCCACGGATGAACTGCATATTGATAAGAATAAAATATTTTTACACGTGTTCAATACGTCACATCACGTTCCAGTCATATAGTTAAGAAAATATACAATTTTTCCCTTTTCTACTAAACATGAAATTAATGAATACAATTTTAAGGCCGTTTGAGCTCACCCCTCTTTAATTACAAAACGGCGTTGACTTAAAAAAAATCCAATGCACCATCGTCATCAAATGACGTCCTTTAAAAACACGTGACGCCAACTATCAGATTAAATATTGATACTCTGCTTTCAATTAATATATGGTTTAATTTTCAAGTCATTAATATTTTCAATTAAACATCTTAACAAAATATTGTATGGTATTGCGTCATTTCACCACTTGTATGTAGAATTGGAATTTCAATAAACAAAACAACAATACTTCAACTGTTTATTAAAACCGCAAGGTGCATAAATTCTACAAAATTATTTTATAAATTGTGACAGGGCGGTAATTACAACTTTTCTAATTGAGCAATCGAGCAAGGCATTTTTTAAATATATGTTTAATATATTATACTAGTATTAAAACGAGTTTAGGGTATTTTGTACTTAGGAAGCATGTTCAGATCGGATGACCGTGCGAAGTACGATATTGAAAAAAAAGCATTAATATTAGTTAATTAGGCATTCCACCCTATCAAGAGGATGATTGGTGCCAATAACAATTTGAAAGAAAGGAGGGAGTGTGAGAATATGTAAGAAACTACTGTAGTACTAAATATTTAAGGAGTTTTGGACAATATATTCAGGTATGTGACTATAAATAAATGAAGAATTAAATGCGGGTACGTGGCACATATCGAACGGACGGAAAACATTAACAATTGGAGTCAAGATTGTATGCGGTGCGCAGAGCACACTAAAAGAAAACGTGGTCGAGGGTTTCCTCACCCATTCCACACGTGTATGTAAGGCTTTCTTTTATATGGATTTTCTAAAGATGTCTTCCTATCAGACAGTGGCCTATTATTATCCTGCATATGACATATATAATTCACTTCGACAGGTTTCTTTTGTAGAACCAAGTTTAGTGGATATTTTAACCTGAATACTGTAGGTAGCGCACTTATTGCTACTTGACAGCTCCCAGGCCTTTGATCAATTGGTGAGTAAATAGTTTTTACCCCGCGATATATTGTCCTAGCTAGAAGTTACATAGTTTCTGTGGCATTATGGCACAAGTTGATATGCCAGTTTTACTTCAGTTTACAGGAGAAGAAATATTAACTTTGATAAGCTGTTAAAATCAGTATAAATAAGCACTTTTTAAGTTTTTCCAAACGATACACCTTTTGTTTGGATAATGACTGACACACCAAGTTTTGCCACAACATGCTGAGATATATTTTCTATAAATTGGAGATTAAACACAAAATGACAAAAAACGGACATATCAACTTCTGCCATAACGCCACAAGTTTAAAGGGGAGGAACCGGATATACTCGTAGTTGCACCGTTTGCCAGCCGGTCTGTGATTTCATTTCCATGTATATCCTGGTGAGCGAGAATCCACACAAATGTGATGTTTTTGTTTTTATTCTAAAGGGTAAGAAGCGAGGCTCTGATTTAACGTAAAATAAAATTATCAACTAAATTCGTGAGTTTAGACGACAGTGTTCTAACGGCACTAAGAGAATCGGAGAATATTACAAAATCTTGTGAATTGGATGAGAGACAGAAATCGAGTGTTTTCTTTAAAGCTATGATAATTATTCGGCTGTGTAGATTGAACACACCTGGCAGTTGAATAAGATAACTATTATCTTATTTCTAACAAATTTCAAAATATACACACGCAAACTAAATTACCATATAATAAAATTCCCTTCGAAGCAACTATTTTAATCCATCGCGTTATAGAAAATATCGACTTTAGTAAAAACTCCATCAGCTTCATCAGACCTTTTTAACATATTTCTAGTTGGTAAGAAAAAAAACATGACAAGACATACAATACTATGCATTTTTCACCATACTGTAAATCAGGCAATGCCTGTGGATCTTCCTCGACAGCCGTCCAGAGGAAGACCAAAGAACTCCTGGATAAATCAATGCTCCAAAATCCTGCAGAGAAACGGCCTAGATGAAAGCGACACCCAGAACCGAAGAATATACAGCCTGAGAACGAGAAGAGCCGACTCCAACATCCTACCTAGGCAATGAGTTGGGACAGTGCCAGGAAGAAGAAGACATTTTTCACAAGCAATTTCTAAAAAAACAGCGGTATAAAGAAATAGTTTCAAAACAGTCGAGTCTAGCGAGAAACACGTGATATAGACTTTTTTAAACAATTTCAAGCCGTAAAAATTACAACGCAAGGTGACAGCCCTGTGTCCAAAGAAAATACATAATTTTCTTGTCTGAAGCTATGGACTTATGCCTCAGAATCTCTCAAGCGTCTGACAGTGCGCGCCGAAGTTGTTAAGATTTAGGATCTTCCTCTGAAGAGTTATTGCATTTATCACCGTTGCTACCGAGTGCCACTTGCGAGGAGACTAGGTTCGTAACAAGTTAATCGAGCATCGTGTGTTAAGATTTGCGAACAGACTACCGTGTATCGATTAGTGCTGTCAACAATTCTTCGTGACTTTTTCGCTACATATTGACAGCGATTGTGACTGATTGAAAAATATGGATTTCATAGCGAAGGAACGTAATGGATTCAAACCGGTATGTACTATGTTAATTTTTCTATTTTATTATTACACATGACAAGAAATATACATAATTTGCGAAAAAACAACAGGTAATTTAATTTGGACGTACAATTTTATTGGATCTGGGTTTGTTGCCTTTCATTTGTCGTGTCTCCAGTAAACTAGGCTTTTGCCTGTATCTCACTGAGGATAAAAATATCATTTTAATGGAAATATCATTTTATAGACTCTCTTGTACTTGTATAGAACTGTATTATAAAAATCTGAAATCACTTCTACTTTAGTTCTACAGATAATATGACTTATATCGCTTCAAATAACATTTACACGTGAACTGTTTGACTTCATTATTTTTCTTCTCTTTATGGTTCGTGTTGTTCTCTTTATACTGAGAATAGTGACCAAATTTTTCCCTACTGTAGGCATTTAATTGCTTTATACTAACCTTTTGGAAAGTCAACCCTGTTACTTGTATCGCAGGCTCACTCCGTCAGATGTGCACCATATTTTTCCCAACTGCATTATTGTGTTGAATCAAACTGATTAGATACATTTTTTTCATACATAATTTATACATTTTTATTATATAACAACACAGTTGTATATGTTACAGTACAACTTGTGCGTGTTTATTGTTATGTGGTGTATTTTAAAACCAAGTAGAAAAGTGTTAAAGATGCCTTTAGTGAAAACCAGACCGGCACTTTTTTTAAAATAAATTACTTGGCCATAGAGGTCGTTTTTTAAATAAATTACTTGGCCATAGAGGTCGTTTTCTTGTTTTTAAATAATATTTTTTGTTTTTCTTATTGCTTGAAGTTATGATATTTTAAATATTTTACTTTTATTTACATAAAATCGAATGTAATCAAGTTTAAGTAAAATAAGTTCTGAAAATGAAATCTGAAATTCAAGGAAGTCAAAATTCAGGCAATTCAAGGTAGTTAAAATTCAGCTAAAGACTGAAGCAATTCACTTTTTAGAGAGTTGAGTTTTTTCTTTGGTGGGTTGGTTTACTTCGTGTTTTTAAGACATTTGGCACAGTATTTTTTCTATTCAAAAAGTTCTCCCCACAAACGGAAGTATATGTTAAAAATAATACTCACTAGTTGCAACCCGTGAAATATTCACGAAAGTAAAACAAATTATACATTTTTGAAATACCGAATGGAGCAAGATCAGCTTAAAGTTTTTTGGGTTCATTAATGTTTAAAGTTTAAAATAAAAAAGGTACATCTTGATTGATGAATTATTTAATTCTAAAAAATCTCTTTAAACACGATGTTTTGTGTATAAACATTACTGTTGTTCAATTTAAATCGTTGATAAAGTTTTCCTTGAAGACTTGTTTCAGATATATTGACATGAATGTTTTCGCGTTTCCGACATCTTGAAAAAGCCACATATAATTGTCTGCATTAAAAAAAGAGCATAAGATAAATAAACACAAGTAATTATAAGGTTCAATATAATAGGAAATAAATAAATTATTTAATGAATTACAATTCAAAATAAATTGGCATCGTCCCCTTTTACACCGGTTCGTTCAGTATAATTTCAATATGTTTCGAAGTAGTAAACACAAGTAATTATAAGGTTCAATATAATAGGAAATAAATTAATTATTTAATGAATGACAATTCAAAATAAGTTGGCATCGTCCCCTTTTACACCGGTTCGTTCAGTATAATTTCAATCTGTTTCGAACGACAACCGTACGGGCTTTGGCCTATTTATACTATGATTTGAGCTATGAAGGGAGCAAGGAGTTGTTCTTCTTCTTGGTTGTTTCTTCTAGATCACTATGGTCCCTAATCTTCTTTCTTCAGCACAAGCTACAACAACATGCGTGGCCTAGTTAGTAAAACCAAGTCGAGGATTACTGGTCCGATCGATCCCCGTTGGATCTCGGTTTGTTTAAAAAGGCATGCAGTCTGGTTTTTACTTAAGACCTCTTTAATATGTTTTGATTGGTTATAATAAATTCTCACATAACAATAAATAGCATACAGCTATCCGCACACATTCCCATATTTAGGTGTAAATATAAATAAAATAAAGTATAGTGATAATGTCATAGATTAATCAAATAAATAAATAACACTCGTAAAAAGTTGTTCAAGAACACGTATTTATGTTCATCGTCATATTTTGTCTCTGATTCAAGCGATATGTAGTTATTTAAATACACAGTTTATCACAGAGTTAACTCAAACTGTAGTTATCTAATGTAAACCGTTTAAGGTTAAGACGGTCAAATACTTGGTTTGTAAATAAAGATAACTTGCTTGACAGTATCCTGAAAGTAAATAAAGTGAGTGAAACTCATATATTCGTATATAATATTATATACGAGTATGTGTTTCAAAGAATGTTTGTGTAAGATACAAAATATATGTACAAGTACAACATGTAGTAAGGATATTATCAAACGATTTCCTCACTATAAGTTCATGGTTTAAATCCAATACATAGGAAATGTAAAATTATTGACATTCCCATAATTAACGTTTTTTAGAGCAAGATATAGCTTTCTTTTAGATGCTAAGGATTGTTTGTAGCTGTCAAAAATATTGAAATCCGATTTATTTAAACATCAAATAATTAAGCCAATAAAAAATCGTCTCAATAAGTATCCAATGTCTGTGGCCTAATTTTAAACACCTGTTTCTAGCCCGGGGATTATAGATTATACAAATACAAAAATGACACCAACACTGAAAAACACCTGCCATCGAACTTATTTGTGATCAGTCTGGAGTATAGGCCTTTTTTATGAAGTGTATTTTTTCCTTACTAGACGATTAACGCATGCCATGCACGGTTTTCGATTTTTTTAAACATTTTTGAATTGTAATTTTATAAAACGGTGCACGTATATAACGTACTTACTACTCCTATTAACACATTTTATATTAATTTCCCAAATAAATAACCGCAGTAAACACAACAATACGACCCATGCACCTCACCTGACAGCTGAATGCTCGACACTATGAAATTCTCACGGCGACTATTATTTATTCAGTACTACATCAGGAGTGGATAAATATAAAATATTTCAGTTGAAGAATTGAATTATTACAACGCGCGTATTGTTATCGGCAATAATGCGCTATTTGAGCGACATCTGTTTTTAGATTTTATATATTTTTCCCTTCGAACGAATTGCAAATGATCCGGTTAGATCTGTGTGATTATTATTATAGTGATTCCCTTATTATTCTAACTTTAAATTATTTTCATGTAATATTGTTACGATTTATTCTTCGACGAAATTTTGAGTCATTTAAACATTGTATGGTCTACCCAAGTCTTATCACTAGCATAGTATGCCATCATTCCTACGGCATCCCCCTGGTTCGCTGTTCTCGGCCCCTCACCTCACCAGTGAAGCCTGCCAACTGCTATACTGGAGGGTGCTACTGCCAGGCTGACGGTTCGCACTGCGATCTCCTTTAAGTATTCCTACATTATATTGTATATTACATTACCATAATGATTTATCAATCTAGCGGGCTTATTGCCAGGCGGCAATCTTTTCTAACCAACCTTCTGTGTAATAAAAATGATGGACTATTAAAAATTATTAAATTATGTGTTTTAACACTTTTCAAAAAAAGATTCGGCAATCTGGCACCAGGTGGCTTCGTTACAGTAGCTTTCAAAATTATTGCTGCACCAAGCAAAAGGTTATGATTGGAATCCTCAAAGCTGAAGGTTGGGAGTATAAATGTAATAAGATGGGTGAGTTACTTCTTCTTCTTCTTCAGCCACTCTGGATCCATCCCTGGATATAGGCCTCCCCTTCGGTCTTCCACAACTCCCTATCTCGGGCACACTGCATCCACTTCACCCCCGCGGCATGAATCAAAGACTCTCTTTTTCAAATGATTGTGATATTTTGGAGATTTCAGGATGCAAGAGAGTTTACCAAACGCCGCCCAGGCAATACCACGTCTACGCTCTATCTCGGCCTCTTGATTATCTTTTCCCAGCTTTACAGCGTGTCCTAGGTATACATAACTTGTAACTCTTTCTATATTTCTTAATGAGTTACTTCTAGCGAGGAAAAAAATATTACTATTAAACCGCGAAGTAGTCGCCCAGCAGAAGTTAGAATTATACTTAAATTTGTTCATACACGTTAAACCCACCACGTATATAATCAGATACAAACATTGCAATGTTTGACATACTAATTATAATTATAATTAACGCTTTCATGTGAAGTGATTTAGTTATGTCAATCTAGATTTTCAGGGAGATTAAGACAGGATTCCCGCTTGACCGCGGTCATGCTTGTGCAAACTTCACAATGATTAACGACTATAAAAATATGCAATTAGATAAACTGATATGATATATCATCAGAAGGTTTTATATGTTTGTCCTGTCTCCCGTCATCGTCATTGCCGGGCCTCGTTGTCGAGGATTTCCTCGCCATTTCGATGTCAATTCAGTTGGAAAGCGAAGCTGTGCCGTGGAGTTTGTTTTTATTAAGTGAGTGAGCCGTTGGACAACAGCAAACTCACCGGTCACGCCGCTGTACTGGATCCGATGGCACGCCTGAAGTGAGACGAACTGGTGACCTTCCGCACGTAAGCCTAATGCGATACCGCGTGGTCGGTCATGCACCTTCCATAGGCACACCACGATTAGGTTACGGTCGATATTAAGGCACTTCGTAATGAGCTTCTGGTATGACTAAGCTCAAGGGTTCCCATTCTTCTAGTTTATAAAAAAAATTGCCATGTGGCATTAAACCCGCTATGTTATACTATATTTAACGAAATCGTAATGTAATGTGTTGAAAATAATTTAAAAACGATATAAATATTGTAATTTATTTTTATCAAACACTGTTTATTCCACTTTTTGTGACGGTATAACCCTACCGGTTTCAAGGCTTTCACCTCATCTTCAGGGGAGCGCAAACAAGACTAAATGCTGTTCGAATTGTAACCGATATACACGCTTCAACGGCTAGGGGCTGAGGGAGGCATGGGACAATTTCGGCCAAGAGCGGAGAGATTTTTGGGAAATAACTGTTAAACAAATGTTCGGATCGGTGTACTGACTTAGAAGTTACTAGGGCCTCTAATCTGTCCAATTTATTTCCGTTACTATTGATATGTAAGAATTTGGCATCATCGATAGAAAAAGTATGGTTTTCACGGTGACAATGATTAGCCATTTCAGAATAAATTAGAGGATTTGTTAAGGCGGATTTGTGTTCACGAAATCTCTTTTCAAAAGATCTTTCTGTATTTCCTATATAGAAATTATCACAGTCAGCACTATATCACAGTCAGCGATATAAATATATAACATAATGTCAAATGCAAAATCAGTGTTGTTGTGTTGTGTAATATTTGTATTCGATAAAAATTATGAGTGATTGTCGCATAAAAACTGAGAATAATTCTGAATCGAAAGTGACGATAAAGAAACCAAATAGTTTCAAATAAAGACAATATAACCAGCGAGTATTAAGTTTTGTGTCAACCGTAGGCTAAATCCCCACGTGTTAAAATATCCGAGAGAAATAGAGAGAAAAATATTACGTTCACAGCGATGCTGTAGGGGTTGAATAAGGCTCCACCATGACCCTTGTAGGGCCTAGGATTTGATCCATGGTAAGAATATTATGCGAAAAAAGGATGATGTAATTCGTCATTTTTGGCACCCAATTCTGTGGAATATAACTTATCATGAATATGATATAAAATGTTTGATGTAATAGTCTTTAGTGTGCTAATAAATAAGTCGTATGACAAATATAATAGATACGCAGTGCAACAATGGGCTGCATATATTACTTACCACGGCGTCTGATATTTGATAACTGTAATACTCGTACATAATGCAAATATTACGAGTGTATTCACATCTTCTGATATTGGTATTTTTACACCTTAGCCGTTCGTAACTGATAAATAGTTGAATGCATGTTATTATGCAACAGCGAAACACAATTTATTGTATTCAGATGTGATTATATATTTATTTTGAATATTTCACTGTTTAATTTATAAAATAATCTTAATTAATAAAATATAAACACTTTTACTTTTTTTTATTAATTAGGAAGTATTCCATTCTATACAGGAGATGATTTGTGTCCATGCCAATTTAAAGGAAAGGGGGAAGTGTAAAAACACATGATAAACTACTGAAGTACTAAATAACAAAGCAATTTAAGACACTAAATTCATATACACGTATGCGACTGTAAATTTGTGTAAAATTAAATCTGAATAGATATAATGGCATGTTGAATGGGCGGAAACATTTATTATTGAGTAAATATCATATGTGGCTCGTAGAGGACACTCAAAGAAAACGTGGTCAAGGATTTTCTCTCTCATCTCCCGCGCGCATGCAGGACTTTGCGCTTAGTTTCGTTTAAGGTGGTTTTAACATGAACGGATTGTGACTAAATACTAACTAAATAAATTTACAATACAAACTTGAGTATAAGTCGTAAAAGAGGACGATCGAGAAAAGCGTGGTTTGACCAAATTATTGGAAGAAGCAACAGTATGGAGTAAGAACAATAGATGGAGCTGTATGAGAAGATGACGTGATAGAAAAATTTCATTCCTCTGTTCTCTTTATCCAATATGGAAATAATGTGATAGTACATGTATGTACGGATTAATCTTTGATCTGGTGTATTCAAAAGTTGCAGAGTTACTTAAAAAATGCCTAAAAGAAAATAATCCAAATTAATATTCTGCCTCGTTAAATTGTATTACACTTTCGTTGTATATATGTACAATATCGATCGTCCAGTTCATTACTCAGACAACTCCAAATAACCTGTTTTGCGATAGTGAGAAAAGCAATATTATAATCGTCACCATAAATCAAATACTATTCATTTTTGCCCGAGTTTTATATATTTTATCAATAGATGTTGATAAAATACATAAAACTCGGGCAAAAATTAATAGTATTTGATTTATGGTGACGATTATAATATTGCTTTTCTCATTATCGCAAAACAGGTTATTTGGAGTTGTCTGAGTAATGAACTGGACGATCGATATAACCTGGCAGGTTTACTGCCATGTGGTAATATCTTCTAACTATAAAGATGTTAAAGAAACCTTAAGTGAAAATCACACTGGGATCAATTAAAAAAAAAATTATCTCCGATAATTAAACTCGTAACCTCCGGCTTGGAAGTAGACGTCTTATCAAGTAGAACTCAGAGTACTGGAAACATAGACACGTAGAATTGTGAAAGCCAATGCTCGAAATATTTTAGAATGGAGCGTCACTGAAGATGAAAGAAAAATAGTTGTACACAAATATGTATCAACTTATCAGTCATTACATGTATACATATCGTCTAATGTAATTACTATGAAAGTGTTTTTGAATCAATAATGTCAAATATAAATAATATTTCGGTAGTAAATATTAGTGTTGTATTTTGATCAATACTGAACATTTGAACAGTATTGAATATTGATAAAGCTTTCTATTTTGGATGGTTCGCTGAATAATAATATTTATTATACATTATCAAATATTGAATAAAACATACCATAAACTGGTTAAGTAACATATGACGTGATAAAGCTGTCTTGATTTGTGGACTGGAGTTAACAAATAATTATGTATTATTGATTATTTAATTTACTGTTATAACATTCCAATGGTAAATAACAATTATATTTTTAGAACAAAAAAAAATGAAAACATCACTGCATCGTTAAATGCAACCTAACGTCATTTCATATTTTTTTGTATTGCATTTGATTATACGAGTATTTAGTTATCATATATGCAACTTTGGCTCTTTGAAGAACCCTTGTGTTGCTGACCATATCCGTCCAGGGTATTCGTACCATTCTCCGGTGCATCCACATTTCGTATGTTTCCAGTCGGTTCATACTACCAACTTTGAGGGTCCATGATTCTACTCCATGCAATAACACTGACCAAACGTAGCATTTGACTAACCGTTGTCGAAGTTTCAAGTTTAGATTATCATCGCAGAATACGCTTCTCATTTTATTAAAAGCCGCACGAGATGATTCAATTCTTGACTTCGGTTTCTGGATCTTCCACTAGGATACTTCGGAGCTATTTAAATTTTTTCACTCTCTATTTCAATGTAAGACGTGCTCTTGCGTGATATATGTTAGTATCATAAATTCATATACAAAAAATATAGTATCATAAAACATTAGAAACATGACGATGTTCTTTATTTTTTCTACCAGTGATAACTTTCTAAAAGCAATTTAAATAATTCAATTTTAATTAGCTTAAGATGATAGTCCACAAAAGTATTTTGGTGCCAACTTTGATATTATGGGAGTGAATCGTGGACATGGAAAATGTTGAGAAGCCGAATAAATGCTGTAGAAATGCTTGCATTGCGAAGAATACATGGAGTGACAACGTATGACAGAAAACGAAATGAAGTGATAAGAAATGAATGGGAAAATAAGCCTGATGTGTTAAGTATGAATGAAGAAAGACTAAAAAAACAGGTATATAGTGTAAATACGAGTGGTAACCATGTTAGAGGAAGACCAAGAAAATATAGTCTGAAAGAAGGAAACGTAAAAAGGTAGAGAAATCGTAGAAGTTGTATGAGAAGGCATTCTACTCGTATATGGATGGAGAAGATGATAATAATGTGTGTCGAGATTGGAAAGTCTGACGCTCTTCCTAACTCGGCTGGGAAATGCCGTTATGGTATAATATATGTAATTTCAAATACTCCTGTAAAACAATCATCACTTGTGCGAGCTTTGGCTTGTGGTGTAATAACTCCCGACGAAATTTGATAGCCATA
Organism: Odontocerum albicorne; assembly: GCA_949825065.1. NCBI lineage: Eukaryota > Metazoa > Arthropoda > Insecta > Trichoptera > Odontoceridae > Odontocerum > Odontocerum albicorne. Next base: position 53,273,869 of record OX463839.1, on the reverse strand, counting down.
TAAGTCGAAATGATTTTGTACATAGAAACTGGCGTTTTCAATAATAGCTGTCACGTTGTTTTATTTCTTATGATTAAGTTTACTTAAAAAAGTGCTTTACAACTACTTAAACTGCAAATATATCTAACTGCACAAGTACAACCTTACCCAAGCAAAAATAGGCCTTATTTTTTTCGCCAAATAACATGAATGGCTAAATTCAATAAAAAAATATCAAACACTCAAGATTTTTCCAAAAAACAAGATTTCCTCTGGTTTATTTAAGTAATATTTTTATGAAACTCTTTTTAAAACGTCGATTTATCGTTATTTAATTAAATGCATATTGTGCAAAGATGCAAGTCGTATATTTTCATGTTATCAAAATTCAGTCTTTATTTTCTACGCCTACGTTTATTGTAAATTCATTAACCTTTTAATGTCTTCGCTCTTCAATGTATTTTTTTTTGTTTTGTCATCTATTTATTTTCGGTGTTTTTTTTTATCTTCTTGTTCTACGTGTTCAAGGGTGTGGGCTGAAAAACATCTGGTGTCTCCGTGGCTGAGCTCGCCCTATATTGGTGGGGTGTATCTTGGCCGCAGCGGTTTTATTAGATGAACCCAGACATTTTGATAGCTTCTGTTTTTTAATGTATTCTCTTTTTAATGTGTTCTTGAAATGTGTCTAAATGTATTATGTACATACTATATTGCTATCAATAAACCTGTATTTATTATTATTATTAATTAATTTAATTTTAATAATTCATTAATTTTCGCGTCCGTGGCTATCAATTGTTGATTATGCCACATTTCCCCAATAGAGGGTAACAAAAATAGTCATATTCCCGACTTACTCGTATCTTCAGCGTGTAGCTCCGATATTTTGTCGTGATTTCTATATAGCCAAATAATTGTATTCAATTCAATTGTCGTTCAAGAAAACCCATATTTGCGTATATAGCTTGCATCTACGAGTAGCTCCCCTTACAATGAATCATATTATAAACAATAAAAATGTAATACCAGTTCTATAATCCAATAAATTCCCTCGAACTCTTATCTTGTTGTTCTGTTCTTCTGGTTATTTGTATTTTATTATTATTTTATTATTACACATGACAAGAAATATACATAATTTGCGAAAAAACAACAGATTATTTAATTTGGACATACTATATTTTAATGGATCTGGGTTTGTCGCCTTTCATTTGTCGTATCCCCAGTAAACTAGACTTTTGCCTGTATCTCACTGACGATATTTAGCATAAAAAAATAAATCGATACTTCTTTCCGATTTTTGATTACACAAAAACAAAACCCCGTTGCACGTTCTCATCAACCTGACAAACAGTGACACTCAATTACAACTGGAAACATCATGCGGAATCAAACTCTGTACACATCATCACTCCAGAAAGACCAAACTTGTTCATCCCATAATATACCGCACACAATCATAAGAATAAAAACAAAAGTAAAACCAAAAATGGACCCAAAATGAAACAAAAATAAAACCAAAAATGTTCATACCATAATATACCGCACACAATCATAAGAATAAAAATATACAGAAACACAAATACAAAACAACAATAAGAAACCCATACTCAAGAGCCCACACAAATCTTTTCCACACGTCATTCATCCTGAAAGCCCAAGTACTCAAAATCCTGTCGCAATAACAACCACGCTCCGATCGACTGTCTAAATGGTTTTCCTTCCTTTATCTTTATTGAATTCGGCACACCATTGTACGTCATGGGAGCCAAATAAACATATTGTCTTTGGGCAAAAGAGGTTTTAACTTTAGGGATGGTGAACATTTCATTAGTTGCCATGCGTGTCATGTGTCTTTGCTGAGTCTGCATCTTCTCTTCCTCTCGATGGTAGTGCGAGAGAATGGATTTGAGATGCAAATTGGCTATGTTCAGGCCCGATACTCTCTGAAAAGCTCCGCCGTAAGATACCGGGCAGGAAGTTTATTAATTATTTTCACAATCAATTTTTGCTAAACCTGCAATACGTGCTTTTGGGTTAAGGTGCATCCCCCCCAAACTGATATACCGTAGGAAAGTGCTGACTGACATAAGGTGAAGTATATACTTTTAAGAATATTTTCACTGAGCACATTTCGAATCATACGGAATATGTATCCTAGTTTTCTAATTTTTGTGCTCAAAGTGTTAATATGGACCTTCCAACGAAGGATGTATACATTGATTAAAATAATTTTGTATTTTTTAATAAACAATAGGAAAAAGCTAATAGGTTGCTTTTTCAAACTAAGTTTTGATTTTCCCTTACAACCTTATTTTAATTTTTTATCCAGTTTGCACGGATTTCTCATGTTACACAAATAGGGTCGCCATGATATTCGTCCTGTAAGTTGGTATGTGGAACAGAGGGTGATTCCTTGCACGGCTATATTTATTAGGTACATATAAACTTAGTGCTTCTAGAATCGCGGGACAGTTAAAACAACCTTGATAAACCTTAAGTTGGAATATCGCAATGGATTCTTGCCTTCTTGTTTCGAGGCTTCTATAGTTACAAACCGTGAGAAGTTCGACATGGTGAGCATATTTTGGGTAAATTATCCATCAACTAACACCGTGCGTCGTCAATAACTTACATTTTTTCTGTAACTTTTCTGATCCTTCTTTTGTATTTATATTTCGAAATTTTATGCTATTACAAAATTACATTTAAATTAAATTGTTTGTTAACTCCTTCAATCACAAATCATGTTTCAATGGGGTGGATTGAACATTTGAAAAAAAACTCATTTTAGAAAATGTTATAAAAATTTAAATATAAATAACTTTTAATTTTATATCACTTACTAATAATCTAAATATTAGGTCCCCACATACGAAACCGGCGTTTTGCCGTACTGGCAACTTTGATCTCAAATATCTTCTCTTTGGTTAGGAATTTCAAATTCAAATTTATACAGCTATTTACTCAAGTATTTGTGTTTCGAAAATTATAACTCATTTGTTTTTTCCTCAATTGTTTTTTTTCTTTGCGTCACTCAGTTTACAAAATGGAAAACTTGAAATATCGCGTTATTTACGAGTACGAGTTCCACCGTGGCACCAGTGCTGCAGAAACGGCTCGAAGGATTAATGATGTGTATGGCGACGGTGCCGCAAAAGAAAACACAGTGCGTTTTTGGTTCGAACGTTTTCGTTCTGGAAATTTCGACCTGCAGAACAAGCCCCGTGGACGGCCGTAGACCAAAGTTGATAATGAAGAATTGAAGGCTATTGTGGAAGCGGATCCATCGCAAACCACGTCCGAGTTAGCTGCAGGCTGCGGTGTTAGTGATAAAACTGTTTTAATCCACTTGAAGCAAATTGGGAAGGTGAAAAAGCTTGAAAGGTGGGTACCTCACGAATTGAGTGAAGCAAATCAACAAACGCGCGTTGACTGCTGCGTTGCATTACTCAACCGGCACAATAATGAAGGGATTTTGAATCGAATCATTACCTGTGATGAAAAGTGGATCCTGTATGATAATCGGAAGCGCTCATCGCAATGGCTGAACCCTGCCGAACCAGCCAAACCATGCCCCAAGCGAAAATTGACTCCAAAAAAGTTACTTGTGAGCGTTTGGTGGACTAGTGCTGGTGTCGTTCACTACAGCTTTCTTAAATCTGGCCAGACGATTACGGCAGATGTCTATTGTCAGCAACTGCAAACCATGATGGAAAAGCTAGCTGCTAAACAACCGAGGCTGGTTAATCGCTCTAGGCCACTGCTGCTTCATGATAACGCTAGACCACACACTGCACAACAGACGGCTACCAAATTAGAAGAGCTTCAATTGGAATGTCTAAGACATCCACCGTACTCTCCGGACCTTGCCCCAACAGATTACTATTTTTTTCGAAATTTGGATAACTTCTTGCAAGGGAAAAAATTCAACTCCGATGGGGCAGTCCAAACCGACTTCAAAGATTTTATTGATTCCCGTCCGAATGGTTTTTTTAGTAAAGGGATCGATGAACTACCTATGAGATGGCAAAAGTGCATAGATAGCAATGGTACATACTTTGATTAAATAAATATATTATATTAAAAAAAAATCAACTTTATGTTCCTCCCAAACAAAACGCCAATTTCACATGTAAGGACCCAATATACGAATGAATTATTTGATTATTTAATGGCAGTCACTTAGGTGTACTGTAAACAAGCAGGATTTCGATCCAGAAGGTTATTGGATAGCACTACTATGTTTTCTGAATACAGTTGTATTGTATTTTACTTTCATTGTATAGAATATAATCTTGTGGGTTTCTTTTCATGTGGTAAACTCTTCCAACCCACCATAAACACGTTAAACAAGCCAGACTGGTACCCTTTGTTTTTCAAATCTGAGTACCTACGAGAATCCAACCCGCATCCTCCGGGCTAAAAGACAGTCGTCTTTTCAACTAGACGATGGATAAAACGATAGTATAAGACATAGTTTCCAAAAATAAAGTCATATCTAAGACTTCAGTTTTAATCATTCTAATAAAAACCTGATTAGATTAAAACAATTTGGGATATTAATATTCTAAAATACTTGAACAATGGACACACCATTTCTCAAAACATTTCTTTGTTTTTTTAATGGTAAACTGTTTTTGATTTTCTATATTTTTTAATAGCTTAATGTAGCATTTTCAAATTATATAGTTTTTATGATATCCATGTGATAATTACTCATGCTTCCAATAAATTATTATTTATAAATTATGTTCAGTGATCTAGAATTAAATCGCTTTCCAAACAATGACATTTTTTGAGGTATGAAATTTCATACGCGATATTAAGCTGTCTCTGTGTTTAAGAGGCGAGGAAACAGCAGTTGTATGTCAGTTATACTTTGTAATTAGATATTCTATCCGCTTAATCGCATCGATCCAATTAGGAAATAAATATCAAAATGAACTTTTTAAAGAGTTTTATTTTTTTACGGTTCTCAATTTTCACGAAAAATGTTGTAATAAAATATGTTAGTTCAGTTATATATCCTGATACAAGTTTTAGGAGGATGATTTGGCCAGAAATCGAAATACGTGGAGATCAAAATTGGCGAGACTGCAACCTCAACGAAGCAAAGACATTCATGACGATGATTATACAAGTTTAATGTTTTATAGTGTAAACAAGTAAATTTTGTATAAAGTTAAATTCGTTAGAATAAAAAAAACCAGTAAAGAAGCTTGCATTGTATTAGACCTTTTTATATACATCTAGCGAGCTTATTATCATGTAGCAATCTCTTCCAACTAACCATAAATATATTAAAAAGTCCTGAAAAGAAAACCAAACAGATACTCTCTTTGAAACATTTAATACAGGAATCGAAACCGCAACTTTCGGATTGGAAGACAAGCGTCTTATTAACTAGGCCACGGAGGTTTTATTAGGTGGATATAACATATACGAAACCCGTAAATCACAAGAGTCGTAACTACGAGATGATTTCTACCTGCTTGAGTAATAAAATGCAATTCTCGCTCAAGAGCATAGAAATATGTGATCTTGGGCTAAAATCTATGTTGAAATTTACATTTAAAATATGAAATGTTTGATGTACCTCTGTTAATTATATAATAATCATCAAGCTGTGTTATTCAACTAAAAAAACACACGAGTATACGAGATACCGTTTCCCAATTATTGTGTTTAATTTAAAGCGCTCTTGAAAAAGTAGGAATTTTTAAATAAATATTATTTTTGAAAAATAGACCATTGGAACAATCGACCTTGATCTTAAACTCTTATTAATGCATTCATACATTTCTGTGAGGATTGGCAAACAAAGATTTATAACTTGAATTAAATTGTTATTAGCTTTCATGTTAGCTAATAAGATAGGTTTCACGGAAATTCCCTTATTATTAAATCTATTATTCGTGTTTCGTGAAAATATGAAATAACCTGACAGTTATTGTGTGCATTTGCTACTGACATTTGATTATCTACAATATGTTATATACAGAAAATTGAAGAGAATCTGGAGGTAGAAATATCTTTCGCAGGAGTGAATTATTGGCAATAAACGTTTTAGTCACATGCATGTATTTTTTTATACAATGAGTTAAGTAATTATTATTACTTTATTGAATTTCTTTTTTATTTTGTCACAACCGAAAATTTGAAGTATCTGATATTTAGTTCATTGAGGCTAGATTTTTTTGCTTATGTGTATGACTGATTAATGCCGTATAGGTTGTTAGCCATCACGCACTTGCAGGTATCTTGATATCAGTATTCTTTTTAATAATCTTCGGCTCTTGATATATTGATCAGTCTCGTTCGATGAGTTGTGAGTTAGTTGTCCAGCATTACGAGAAAGACATCTTAAATGTTTCTAGTAAAATTACACTAGACGGCGCCGATATGAACTGTCACTCATGCAATACCATGTCTCTCAGACGCAAAGTATTGTACATCAGAAAGACCTCTACTATGAAATATGCCAATATCCGAACAGGGTTGCTTCGGATGTTGACATATTTCATATCATATTGTCGAAAGTAAAAAAAAACTTTTTTCTAATATTGGGAATGTTGGAAAACACTCATCAACTTTCATTAAGTCCCAATTAATTTTATGAAATATGTAAAATAAATATTGTTATTGTAAATTCCACTGTAATTGGGCTAAACCTATATTATGAATAAAATAAATATAACTCTAAAATGCAGGGTGGGTTTGGAAGAAAATCGAGGAAAACATAACTGTATCAAGTGGTAAAACATAACTGTATCAAGTGGTAAAACATAACTGTATCAAGTGGTAAAACATAACTGTATCAAGTGGTAAAACATAACTGTATCAAGTAAAAACATAACTGTATCAAGTGGTAAAACATAACTGTATCAAGTAAAAACATAACTGTATCAAGTGGTAAAACATAACTGTATCAAGTAAAAACATAACTGTATCAAGTGGTAAAACATAACTGTATCAAGTAAAAACATAACTATCACATAACTTTCGCCTCCTCCACATTCATACAAGATGTTCGTTGTATGAATGTGGAGGAGGCGAAAGTTATGTGTTTGGACGGAAAATCGTGGAGATACGAGTATGTTACATCTGCCTACTTTGCAAATGACACGATGTGCTTGTATGTCTGTATGTATATAAAGGGTCTTTTAAATTGAGCGATTTTTTAATTCAATTTTTTTAATTCTTGAATAAAACACACAATTTGCTTTGATTTCAAAAAAACTTTTTATTGGTCATTGAAGTGTAATGTATAACATTTAAACATAAAAAAACATGTATTATTTATTTCACAAATGTATACTTCTCGAGTCTTGCGCTTAATCAATCATTATAACTAAAAATACCCGTTTAACTTTAAGATGAAATGGGGTTGATGTACGCAAAAACAGAGAGTCTTAGAAAGGAAAACTATGCTTACATACGAGTTTATGATAATATTGTAAAGTTAAATGTTGAGATATAACGTCGTAATGAACAATGACGTAGGGTATATAATTTTAAATGTTTTAGATACTTCGGGTTAAGGGTCTATGGACCAACGTGTAAACCGAGTACCACCGGTATAGGGTTTCACGTGTCACTCGCGAATCGGTCATGCAAATCGGCCACGCGGATCTAATCCAGGATGGATCCAATTTCAAGCCATCGATCGGTTCATTTCGATCGTGTGAATTGAAGCTGACTCGACTGGCTGCATGACGTGAAGGACTCGAGATGCGGTGTGACAGAATATCCCAACATTGACACCACAACTTTTACTCCGACGAATTGTCATTTTGTCAAATAATCATATTGTTTAGATACGAGCTTAAGTTTCTCGATTAGAGGTTGCAACACATGCTACATGTAGCTTGAGATTTTCTACAATGCATGAGAATTTCGAGGTTTGAATTTAGGAATCGGCTGCATCTTGCAAGTTTGATTTATATCGAGATCAAAATGAATTTGAAGACAAACTTTAAATGTTTCAATGTGTAACAAAGACCAATAAAACATAGATATTATTTCTATCATTGGTGTTATAAATCTTCAAGTATCCTTTATAGACATCCATATACTCGTAACTTATGTCCAAGTCAGCGCAGTATCTTTTTTATAGGAAATGGGGTATATTTAACATGTTATTAATTTTTTTCTGTCATATCCTTCATTACTGAAGAATGCGATCATCTCAGTCAACTTCATGGTTCTGAAAAATCTCCTGATCTGTGACGCTGTTTTTACATTTGTACCAGTGGTCTCCTTAATTTGTTAATTCCACATCATCAGTGAACCACCTCATCCACTCCTACCCGGCAACCTTTCTAGGACAAACAATAGCTTCAGTTTGAGGATATTTCAACACTGTTTAAAAAAAACGTAACGTTTTGAAATGAAGAATGTTTTTCTTTAATATAGCTCTTAAAATACAATCAGTTCTTACGTTAGAAACGTGTTTGTTCTATATTTAGTTCATGATACATATATATTCTTTCACAAATTAAAAAGTAAGAAATTAAAATGAAATTTAATCATCGAGTAAGCGATTGTCTGACACTTCAACATCAACCCCCTAGAACTATTAATCCTTTGTGAATATTGGTACAAAGTACATTGTACTTTGAATATCTACACCGACATCATAAGGATAATAAAATGGCTATTCTCCTTAGGATGTCGGTGATTTACAGGATATTTTACTTGATTTTTACTATCGATCAACCACACAAAAAATAAACACCTAATTGTGGAACCATATAAGAGGGTCGCCGGCTTTGAGCTGGACCGCAAAGAGTGGGCAACACTGAACCGTGTTAGAACAGACTGCAGCAGAAGTGCAGCCGAGCGCCACAGATGGGGCTACATCGATGACCCCAGTTGTGACTGCGGTGCTGCGGCTCAGACCCCACACCACATTATAAGAGAATGCCCTAAACACAGGTTCCACGGAGTGATGGACGATATAAACAAACTGACGACCGAAGCCAAAAGATGGCTGAGGGATTTAAATTTGATCTTATAAAGCGCCTGACTATGCCATACGTATTATATCGACCATTTTTTACTTTGCTTTCTGACCTTAGTTCAAACTTAATTTATTGATATTATTTCAATAAAAAAGTTTTTAAAAACATCGATTTTTCTTTTATATTCTATTTTATTATCTTTATACGAGATAATAAAATATTTTATTGAAAACTATTTGAAAAACGCATTACACTTGATCACATTTCATAAATTCAATAACAAAGCTTCGATAATGATGAAACTACAAGTAATTACTAGAATATTTGTTACCAATACTACATGCATGTCACGTCGCGTCTCTTGCTGGGTAGACAGAGAGAACAGATTCCCAAACTTTTTTATCCAAACACACTACTTTCGCATCTTCCGCATTTAGTCTTCTCTCTTTACCTTCCTTCAAAATCAGGTTCAATTGATCCAGTCACATTAGCCTTGATCTCTTCATCGTTTTAATGTTTCTTTCTTCATCTTACAGCACCTATTTTATGTATGCATTAATTTCGGTTGTCTTCATTCACCTTTCTTACACACTTTTTTCCTTAGATCACGCACAGGATTAATCTTACTTAAATCCTTCTACCGCCAAGTCGTAGCTTCAATCCCATACGCCGTAATGAAAATAATGCGATTTTTCCGTACATCGGGACTTTTTAAAGAATAAATGTCACCAAAATCAACATGAAATATAGAAAACAAAACGGAAAAATACCTTTGCTATATGGCAGGAAAAGCTCAGCGCAGACTTCGTACCATCAGGCGACCTGAACACAAGTTGAGTGCAGGAGCACCGTACCGTCTTACGTGTAGGTATAAATATATTTATGTCTTCGACATGCGATGGTCAATTTGCTATCAAGTTACCGCGGAACTCGTTTTGATGTAAGTAAGCTAATGTATCATTTTTCAGTCGATGTAAAAAAGTCACATTGGGTATGTACTCGTAATTATTAAGAATCATATGTTGTATGTACTCGTAATTATTAAAAATCACATTGGGTATGTACTCGTAATTATTAAAAATCACATTGGGTATGTACTCGTAATTATTAAAAATCACATTGGGTATATACTCGTAATTATTAAAAATCACATTGGGTATGTACTCGTAATTATTAAAAATCACATTGGGTATGTACTCGTAATTATGAAAATAAATAAAAATATAATACGTTTCTGATAGTAATATTCTGTTAAGTCTTCTTTTTTCTTCTATTATGACTTTATAAAGTATGGACTTTATTTTTCATTTTAATTATATTAATTTTTAATTATAATTTATTTACAACCAGTATTTTAGTATCATCTTTGATATATAGGAGTGCAACGAAGCCTGGGAACAAGGCTGGAAAGGGCCGAATAAATGCTGTAGAAATGCGTGCACTTAGAAGAATACACGGGAGGGTAATGTATGATAGAATAAAGAATGGAGTGATTCGGGATGAGTGTGAAATAAGGGCTGATATTTTGAGTAAGATGAAAAAGAGCACTCTGCGATGGTTTGGGCGCGTGAAACAAATTTATGAAGAAAGATTAAGAAAACAAATATACAGTGTTAATGCGAGAGGAAGGCGTAGTAGATAAAGAAAGACTAAGGAAAGTATAGTTGGATCAAGTGTATGATATTTTGAGAGAAGGAAACGTAGAAAGTCTGAGAAATCGTAGGAGTTACACCATGTATGGATGTAGAAGAGGCGAAGAATGTGTGTCGAATAAAAATGTCTGATGCCAGTCCTCTCTGACAGGGAAATAATGTGACGGTGTGTATTTATTTACGGGTGATTTCGAACATAAATAAGTACGAAATCTTGTACGTGAATAGAAAAATTGAAAATTATTCGTAAGATTATAAATATTGAAATATCATAATATAAATAGGCCAAATCTCGCACGGTTGTCGCCAAAGAGAGAATACGAGAATTGAATTTTGAATACAAGAGAGCGAGAGAGGAATACTTCGAAACAGATTGAAATTAAACTGAACGAACCGGTATAAAAGGAGACGATGACAATTTATTTTGAATTGTAATTCATTAAATAATTAATTTATTTCCTATTATATTGAACCTTATAATTACTTGTGTTTATTTATCTTGAAAAATCCACATATAATGCAGGCAATTATATGTGGCTTTTTCAAGATGTCGGAAACGCGAAAACATTACAGTCAGTCTTCAAGGAAAACTTTATCAACGATTTAAATTAAACAACAGTAATGTTAATACACAAAACATCGTGTATAAAGAGATTTTTGAGAATTAAATAATTCATCAATCAAGATGTACCTTTTTTATTTTAAACTTCAAACATTAATGAACCCAAAAAACTTTAAGCTGATCTTGCTCCATTCGGTATTTCAAAAATGTATAATTTGTTTTACTTCCGTGAATATTTCACGGGTTGCAACTAGTTCTTGCATTATTTTTCTTAATTGACACGATATTGTGATAGAACATTCCTTGTGATCGACGATGTTTGTTGCCCATCTTTTGTTTGCGCTAATATTTTATTTGCATGTGTAAGCTGGTTCACTACACAAGTACAGTACTGATTAAATCCGAATTTTCTGAGACGATACGTCAATATGCTGGAGACTTTCGTTTTTGGTTTATAAAATGCTTTTTTTATTTTGTAGTTAAATTATAATAGCTAATACGCTAAAGAAAACCAGTTACACATATTGAATAACTTCTATGTGTTGAACCAGTCTGGAAGAGAAATAAGAACTCGATACGTCCGTTTGGTTAGCACTAATGGTAACCATTAGATCACTGCGCTGACATTAACATTCAAACTGTTGTCAATATCAGTCTCCTAATACTGAATAAAATATGTGTCTATACCGATGATGTAATTTATGGTTCATTATTTATATCCTTAAAATGCAAATTTTATAAATATAATTTTGCCACCATAAATACCAAGTATATAAACCACTCAAATACGAGTTTTATATACAAAAATTATTTTAATTTATCCTGACGTAATAAATGGATAAAATATCGTGAGGACGTTGTTTGTTCTACTATAAGTAAAACGTGGGTCGTCCAGAAAGTAAAGAACGTTTTGGCATAACTAAATAAAAACGAAAAATATCAACATAAAACTTTATTTACAAAGGCACAGTACCTTACTCTATTTTTCAATGTAGTCACTATAGCTGTCAAGGCACTTATTGTAACGTGGAACCAATTTTTCAATTCCGATGTTATACTCTTCTACCGCCAAAGATTTGAGCTAGGATGTCACTTCTTGTTTGAGGTCGTTTGCGAAATGTTTTCCACCCAAAAATTCCTTTAGTTTCGGGAATAAGTGAAAATCGCTTGGTGCCAAGTCAGGGTTGTAAGGAGGATGTCAAAAATTTCCCACTTAAGACGTTGAAGTTCTCGCTGTGTTCGTGCTGATGCATGAGGCCGCGCATTGTCATGAATCAAACCACCTTTCCCGACAACATTCCACGTCTCTTGTTTTGTATAACGCGTCTAAGTCGTTGAAGAGTTTCACAATAGGCCTCTGAGTTTATTGTGTGTCCTTTCAGCATAAACTCTACGTGGATCAAACCCTTTCGGTCCCAAAAAACAGTTGCCATCACTTTTCTGGTGTTGAGATTCAGTTTTTATTTTCCGAACACATATTTTTTTGTAACCAAGGTGTTCTATCACTATTTCATGTAGGCGCAATCGTGAAATTTGTGGGAAAGATTCATGTACTGTGCTTAAAGTTGCCTATAAATTTCAATAGGGCGAACATTTTGTGCATTCAGAAAACGAATGACACTACTCACTTCTCATTTGGCGGGATTTTCGATGGGCGCAGCCATTTTGAAAGGTTCTAGAACAATGACGCACGATCGTTCAGCAACAAAACTCGGCTCGCACTGAAGCGAAGGAAGGAGCTAACTGTCGCGCATACGATCGTAATGGTGGGGGATCGGCGCAGGGCGTGGTGCGCAATCGATCTTTACTTTCTGGATGCGCCTAGTACAATCAAATATATCATCACGCTGTGTTCCTTACGAGATAGGCAAATATAACACATCTCTACATTTTTATCCCAGCTTATGACATTCGCCTCCTCCACATTCATACTTCGTATTCTATTATTCATACTTTTCACTTTACTTCTTTCAAAATCTAGTCTACTTGATCTAGGCACGATTTCCTCGATCTACTTGTTCCACGCACACCTTATATCTCTGACTTGTATAATTAGTCATTCTTTCATAATTCATTCCCTCCACATGACCAAACTATCTTAACTTTCCTTTCTTTGAATTACTTGAAACATACATATATTGATTTCTGATATTCCGTTTTATTTCATATATTGGCAATCCACATTATTTTCATATTGCACGCATCCCAGCAACATTGCTTTTATATTTCTTCTGCCAAGTCCTAGCTTTACTTCCATACGTCAAGTTGGGCACTAACACTTTTGATATAGTTATTCTCTTATATATAACGTTAAGTCCTATGTTTCTTTGTTCTCTGTTACTAGCCTTGTCACAATAGTTACTAGCCTTAAGTCACTCATCACACGTAAACATACCATACTGTCTAGATAACATAGCCCATATATCCGTCCCAGATTATCTACATTTATCAAAATCTTCAAAAGTTACTTGAATGCACATATTTTCAGATATGGCCATCCATAAAAACGTTCTCTACTACATACTACCTTGATCAAAAAGTTTTAGGACTTTATTCATAAAATCGAAAATACAAGTTTATTCATCAAAATCGATATGGTCGCCTTTAAAGTACTCCCCATCGACTGCAACGCACTTACGCCAGCGCTTGATCCAATCCTCGAAACACCGCTGGTACTTAATTTTCGGTATGTCCATCAGAGCCATCTTCGATTTTTTCATGATATCCTCTCGGGTGCTGTAACGCGTTCCGCGAAGCGGTTTTTTAAGTCGGTTGAACAGGAAAAAGTCGCAGGGAGCCAGATCAGGTGAATTCGAAGGCTGCTGGATAGTATTCGTGTTGTTTTTGGTCAAAAACTCATGGAAATCAAGTCTTTCGCGATTTCAACGCGGTCCTTTTTTTGCATGAAATTGAGGTCTTTCGGCACCAGTTTTGCAGCGACACGTCTGAGGCCCAAATCATTAACCAAAATGTCTTGATCGGATCCATAAGCGATGTTCAAGTCCTCTGCTAGCTCTCTGATGGTCAATTGGCGGTTTTCGGCCAACATTTCTTTGATTTTATCGATATTTTCATCGGTTTTCGATTGCCACTGCGTTCGTCATCCTCGACCGACTCACGACCACTTCTGAAGCATTCGTGCCACCAAAAAACACTTCTCCAACATTTCCAAGGTCTGCGGACCGTTAAATCCGTTTTTCACACAAAATTGAATGCAAACTCGTTGATGCACAGTTGATACCATTTTCAAACTTGTAAAAAATCGAAAACACGCACAAAGGTAGATGTACTCAGTACAGCGTAACTTTTACAAATGTCAAGCTATGACGCTGAAATTTGAAGGGAAGTGTCAATGATAGATGTGGTAACCTAACAAAGAAAATAATTCCAATCGAGTGACTGACAGCGCCACACGGTGGCCGGTCCTAAAACTTTTTGATCAAAGTAGTATAGTTCCAGATATAGTTGCATCAATATGTTACATGTTTTATATCTTATAGATTGGATCACTTTCTGATTTATGCAAAAAAATAGTAAAATGGACATGACTTAAACTGAAAGTGTCTTGTGCAAAAATTCTAGTTTTAAAATAAGCTAATTAATAACTTTGCAATGTTTATTCACTTCAAAGAGATATATTTTTTTATATAATTTTCAACTTATCAAAAATTACCAAAAATTATGACATTTATACATATCATACATACGGTTACACGTTCCTTGTAGGCCCATTCGGCAAAATGTTTTGTTCCACAGTGAAATGGTCGCAACCAATTATTTGTACAAATCTTGCATAACAAGACAGCACATATTAGGTAATCAATATGGATATTGTATGAATTTCCACATGGCTTTGGGTACTTACAGGAGTAAAGTTAGGAAGATGTTCTTGTTGAATTTGCTTTGTTGAATTGTATGGATTTGCTTTGTTGTGTTCGACTTGTACTGTTTTTTTCTATTGTATAACACTGCTAACATGTCGATGTGAAATTCTACATATTGGTGTTTTTTAATCTTCGTGCCAAAAAGATCATTTGACCGTTGAAATAAAATAAATAAATACCATCACGCGTTTTCCTTGTTAGGGTAGAGAGAGAAGAGAGAGTGACAGGCTTTCGTATCGCGACACACCTTTTCTTTACACCTTATCATACAAGTCCTACAATTTATCTGACTTTTTTACATTTCCTTCTTTCAAAATATGTTGCTATTCACTTGATTCAACCATACATTCCTTGGCCTTGTTCTACTATGCTTTCCACTCCCATTTGCACTGTAATGTTTTTTTGTTTGTTTTTCTTTATTAATTCGTTCCACGAGTCCAAACTATCTCGGAGTTTTCTTCATGACCAATTCATCAGCCTTAAGTTTATACTCATCCCTGATTACTTCCCTGGTTACATTGTTACATCATGTATACTTCTAAGTACATGCATCCTTGATTACTTCCCTGGTTACATTGTTACATCATGTATACTTCTAAGTACATGCATCCCTGATTACTTCCCTGGTTACATTGTTACATCATGTATACTTCTAAGTACATGCATCCCTGATTACTTCCCTGGTTACATTGTTACATCATGTATACTTCTAAGTACATGCATCCCTGATTACTTCCCTGGTTACATTGTTACGTCATGTATACTTCTAAGTACCGCATTTCTACGGAATTTATTGGGCTTTATTCAGTATTTTTCCACGGCCACATTTCGCTTCTATACATCAACGTATATAATACTGTTGTGAACTATTATCTTAGCATATTTGTTCTGTTCGAGTATATATGTTTTGATGCCTCACTGACTTGTTTCGTAGTGCTTCTTTCCCTTCTATATCTGTGGCCCGTTTTCCATCATCTGAGAAAATACTATATATTTAATAGAATACCTTAACCGGCTCTAACCTTTCATTGCACACTCATATATCGCATTTAGTTTCCATTTCATAATTTCCTATTACCATAACTTTGAATTTCGCTACATTCGTTCTCAGATCTTTCTCATCGCATCTCTCATATAATTAACTTTTCAATATCTGTAATTCATCCTCATCCGCATATCACCGACCCGCTATGCGGGTCGGCGGAGACGACAGAGCGCAAAATTTTCCTCTAACGATGAACTTCCTTTACCCCCCTCGCATTTATACTGTTTGTCAAATATTTCATTCTGTTTCTTTTATTCCTTACTTTTCCTTTCGAAATTCCAATCGCTGGGTCCAACCATACTTCTCTCAGCTGTCTTCTACCACGACTCATACTCCCACATAAATGTGTTGAATCAGTCTTTAGACACCCGTATGTTCAATATGCCCAAACAATTTCAACCTATTCTATTTTATCTAATTTAGCTTACCAGTTTATAGTTGAAATTTATCCTTAACAATTTTATTTCTTATTATGTCATACATCGACACACCACACCACAGTTCACGCATTTATTCGATTTCTTCAATTAGTTTTCCACGTCCATGTTTCATTCCTAAACATTAATATTGTCACCTGATACGGTGTTGTGAACCATAATTTTAGTGGACCGCAGATCTTCCTATTGCTAGGTTTGAATATTTCTTAATGCCCCGTTAACTTTGTTTCCTATTGCAACTCGTCCTTCAATACGAATATTTCGTCCGACCTTTCTGTCATCTGAGAACATAGTCCCTAAAAAGCATAGCTCTCATGTTATTATGAAAAGTATTCAAGTAGTAATGGTAATGCATTATATAAAAATTAAAAGCAATTTCTTTTTTAATGCATCATTACCTTATCTTTACTTTGATAGAAGATAAAAAAGATTTTCTTTACAAACATTGTGAGAGGTATTTTAAGAAAATTTGAATGTGTGACCTAGTCAGTCGTCTTTATTAGCTAAGTATAAAAAAAAGTAAATAAAAACAAGTGTAAGTGTAGATATGATAAAACGTGAGATATGTACGAGGCCGGTTGATAATGGAAAAAAATAAAATGTTTCTAAAAACTCGGTAGAGATTAGTGCATCATAAAAGCTTGTGTTAATTGGTTGGTACAATACATCAGCGGAAAATTTATTCCAGGTTGGGTTATCAAATTTTTCATTGTAAGACCGTAAATCAAATTTTCGTATTTAATATTTTCGTTACAAAAAATAAAACAACTTTTACCTAAGGAAATGAATATAATTAATCTGTTTTCAGGACAATTACTCGTGTCTTTACAATATTTTATTCCGGTCACACCTGTAATGCTCTGAATATGAATGTGCAAATATTTATGGCGTACAGCGTTCACCCCAGTATTACAATAGCCCTATCCCCGCCCGCACTCTCCACCGCGTCGAGTTTCCCAATCGCCTTGCTCGGCGGTCTCCCAACCGCTTCACTGGCTGCGTAGAGACACCGGCGTCACCTGCCCCGGCATTAGCCATCGAGCGCCGCCGCGGCTGCCCGCCCGCTCCATGGAGACCCCGAAGAAAAGCGCCTCGCAAGACACGCTTGACGAATATTTCGAGTCCCTGACGCCTTACATCGCCGAAGACCCTCCGACTATAGAACAGGTAGACACACCTCCACCTGTTGACACCCCAAAAGCTGACCAATCGAAGCTAAAATCAAAACTGAGCGCTCTCGCTTCACCTTTCAAAAGTAAAACATTTCATCTTGGATCTATGAAAAAAAGCAAATTAACGGATCCTAAAGAAGAAAGCGACAAAGAAACTAAAGAAAGCAGACGTTGGAAGAGAAGGAAGTCAAAAACGGAAGATGTCACAACGGACGAAGACCCCGGAATAGAAGGAGAAGCTGAAGGCGTAAGTGGCGAAGAAGAACTGTTCAAAGGGAAAAAGAAAAAGAAAGGCACTGCACGCAGCAAGGCAGGCGCGTTAGTGAGGCGCCTGGGTTCCCTGGGGGGGAGAAAAGGGGCGCGTAGCAGTCCGGAGCCCGGCTCGGGGGGGGAGCGACGCTCCTCGGGTAGCTCCAGCCTCACGCCTGCCTCAGTCAAACGCCGCACTCCGGACGGGCACGACGGGCCTCCCTCCGATCCCAGCCTTAACGATGACTCCGGTTCGAGGTACGGTTCTGTCGAGAACATTCGAACACCGAGACACGATATGTCCTCTTCGGTAACTGAAGTTGAAATCGAAAAGGTAAAAGAAACTTTAGACAGCGCACGTTTATCTGTTATACAATCCATTGAAGATCTTAACAAACAGTCGGAGAGCATCGAAAATAAACCTAAGTTAAAAGACGATCTAAGCAAACCATCTATATCGCTCGATTTGGATATTTCAGACAGTGACCCTCCGATAGAACCCGTAAAGGATCCTTTAGCAGAAGTTGATATAACCGCTATCGCGACAACACATCCGGTGTCAACACTCCCGTTCGCTAAGTCCACTTGGAAACGTAGCAAAGCGAAGAGTATTCAAGAAATACCAAGACCCATCGAATCTCCCAGTCCCGAAGACGCTTTGAGGAAACGTATAGCGTTCGTTTCCCAAGCGAGTGCCTGCCTCTCGGAAGAGAAAGAAGACTGGGAAGGGGAAGACGACCAAGAAAAAAAAGACAGCTTCTCCCCACGGCTGTCCCGCATGGTGCAACTGGCCCAGCAGCGGCGAAGATCTTCACCCCTTAGCCCAGAGCACAGCCTGGAGGCGGAGCGAACGGACGACGAGGAGTTCCAGGACACGGAGGAGGCTCGTTTGGTGCCGGACCACGGCATGCCCCCTTTCGGGGACCTTCTAGACGGATCAGACATTAAGCCAGACATGGGTAGTGGAGCTTCGGTAAGACCAACAATTTTAATTTTCGTTTCGAAGAAAGTTTATTATTTCATTGAAAAAAATAATTCATTTTTGTAGACGTTTGTAAACTAATAAATATTTATTTATGGTTTCATAACACATTTTTTTATCAAGTCTATTCACCCTGGTGAGAATACTTTGAACTCTTGATAAAATTAACATTGTATAACTCATCCGTTGTATACAATACAACCTGGTGGGTTCATTGTCATGTGGCGAGCTCTTTTAACTGACTAGAATGAAGGTATCATGTGTAAAACGGGATGGAATCTTATTTGATAAAAAAATGGATGTCTAATGGAATCGAACCCGCTATCCCCGGGTCCGAAAACAAGCGTTTTGCCAACTAGGACGAGGAGGTTAAGATTATATACATTTGAAAAATATTTTGTAAACACCTTTGTAGTTAGTTGGATGAAATTGCCTAATGACAATATACCCGCCAGTTTGAGCTGTATATAACGAAAGTGTAATACAGTCCAATAATATTTCAAGCATTCTCGCTTGTTCAAAGGCGACTTGATAGTATATTGGTATGCATAATGCATATTCTATGCTGAATTTCCTCAATAAACTGATGCAACGTAAATCGGACCTAAAATAGAGACAAATTATTGATTTTGTGTGTTTCGAACTCGTATTATTCAGTAAAATAATGATTTTGTGAAACTTTATACGTTTTTTCAAAAATATTTTCGTAAACAGCTGAATATGCCAATTAAAACACTGCAACTTTAATAAATCCTTCTTCATTAAAATGTTTCTTGCCTGCTACTAAGATTCGATTAACTGATAAACTCCAATCGACAACGATTTGTATAATTATATGATTCAATTAAATTAATATGAATTTATTGAAGAGACATTTTGTAATAGTTTCGCTAAGTGGGTTCCTTCAAGTTGATGTCTCCTCCCTCTGGAATTATGAGGCCATCATAGCAATTGCCTGAAAACAGGTTTTCAGTCGACATTCGTCCGTGAGGCGAAACTCTTCTCCAGTGCTGTTAATTCGTCTTAATTTTTCCGTATAGTTTAATCAAAGCCATTAATAATTCACAATTTTTAAATGTGAAGAACTTTAGTTTATTGAAAAGTAACAAAACTTCATATAATATGTTATAAACTAAAACGTTTAGCGAGTTCATTTTGGGTTATTGTTTGGTACTGAAGACATAAAGGATAATTCATTTTAACGAAACATTTTCATATTATTCTTAGTAGCTTTCAATACCTTCGAAGGAGCACTAAATGAAAATATACGATTTTTTTACAACTACGAGAAAAAAATATTTCCGTCGTAACATATTTTACTTAAATTTATTATTTAATTCCTCTTTTATTTTAATAAACCTCTTCTATATTATTTAAATATAAATGTTATTTTTTATTCGTTTTATATAATCTGTAGGAGCACTAAATGAAAATATACGATTTTTTTACAACTACGAGAAAAAAATATTTCCGTCGTAACATTTTTTACTTAAATTTATTATTTAATTCCTCTTTTATTTTAATAAACCTCTTCTATATTATTTAAATATAAATGTTATTTTTTTATTCGTTTTATATAATATTTTATATAATCTTATATAATCGTTGGCAAGTGTTTTGTTTGTCGCTAAAAATGCGCATAAAATAAATTATGCATAAACTGAAATTATGCAATTCATTCATGTTTAAAAACTGGAAATCTTTTCCTGTTTTCAATAAAACGAAATATTTAAAGAATCGCAAACATAAGAACATTTTTTTTTATTATTTATTCCTTACAAAATATTTTTTTGTAACCGTTACATACAAATATTTTTCATATGTTTTAATTTAAAAAAAATATAATATGGCCGATTCCGTAGAACAAAAGAAAACATGCGAATGTTGCGGCTGGAAATCAGTAACGACGACGATATATCAAGTAAGTATTTTTACTGTGATAAGAAGCATTCTCTCAGCTTATTAGATAACGTTAGACGTAAATTAATAACGCGGTGCTGTTGAAAGTTTGACAAGTGTTGAGAAGCTTTATATGATTATGTTATTTGAGAGATGCTGCAATGAAACGGGGCGCATTTTGAGTATGCTTTAGAAGAAAAAAACATGTGCACCATACAAATATTTCATGGAGTAAATTGACTTTGGATTAATAAAAAATCCTGAAACTACGAGTACAATACACGGTTTGTACTCGCACAAGTACGAGTATAGTGAATATTTAATTCAATGTCAAAAAAGGGACTAACATTGTTGTTCAGCAGGTCTTTCATTTTTAGGATTATTATTTGGTTCTCTCTTGCATCCGATTTAAATAACAGTCTTGTTTGTGCTCCCCTGAAGATGAGATGAAAGCCTTGAAACCGGTAGGGTTATACCGTTTAAGTATAAAAAATATTTTTTCTGATATTGAAAATGTTTGTGAACTGTTGTATCATTGTAAAGTCTGTGTTGTATCGTAATAACTTTAGAAATTCTACGAATATATCAATTTCTTGCGAATTCAATCTGAATATTTTCTCCTTTAGATGCGGTGCTGTGGTAACAATATTGAGTTGCCCCATGTAACTCGATCATCGTTCAATATTAATATCGGCTTCTTACCCGAGAATGCATTTGTCGAGGTGCATTTGATGTAAAATTACTGAGAAATAAGAAAGTATTTTAATCTTAGTATTTTCAGATATTATTCTTACTAGAGGGCGAATAATCGCTTAATAGTTTTAATACAGTAGGTGTCCGCTTACCGTGATTCTGTTTTTCGTAGTGTTCGCATCATCGTGATATAACTTTTATAAACGCATTCAATAAAAATCGCGATAAAATCCACATGACCGTGATTTACAAAAAAACTTCCTAAAGAGATGTCTAAACTAAAGATGACCCTAATTTTATTTTTAAAAAGATATTGTAATTATTAATAGTTAAGGCATAAATATTGTGAAGGATTAAATATATTGTAATCTGTTTTTATCAAAAACTGTTTATTACACTTTTTGTAACGGTATTACCCTATCGGTTTCAAGGCTTTCACTCAATCATCAGGGGAGCACAAACAAGTCTTATTTGTGCTCCCCTGATGATTAAGTGAAAGCCTTGAAGCCGGTAGGGTTATACCGTTACATAAAGTGGACTAAACAGTGTTTGATAAAACAAATTACAATGACTATTATTTCAATTTGTTAATCTTTAGAAAAATCTACTCTCTCCACATTTGAAATTAAATATATGTTTAATAATTTATTTGCCCTTTGTTAAACCGATTTGAAGTTAATAATTTATATTACATACAAACTAGATCATTAAGGAAACAACAATAACACATAGTTGTTTAATGATAGCGACACGCTGTATTTCCAAAACGGAGAAAAGATTTATATCAAAATATAAAAATCTTCTTTAAATGTAACCCAAATATAATAATATATAATATATAGACAAAAATTAAAAATATAATACAACGTAAGTCCATATTTATATTTTACATGTAATAGATATCCAAAATAATACTTATACTTATTTATGTATTTGTGTAATATGACACTCGTATAATGTCAACTGTGTTTATATTTTATAAAAAAACGAATGTAAGAATAATTGAATACATGCGCAGCCCACGAGCCTTTAGCCAATACCTGTTTTGGTACGCATCTCAAAAAGATTGGCTACCCCTATACTTGAGAAAATGTAGCATGGTCCCTGGACAGTTCACAAATTTGCCCCAATGTTACAACCTTCAGTAATTTTAATTATTTTATCGACTTTGATATAAGCCTCGATTCTAATAAATAGCAAATTATTTAGGTAAATACATTACATGAAACTAACAATAATGACAAATTAATACATCTTGTTACAAATTAGCAAAAATGTGGCAGTTTGTTAAAATCAAATAATATTTGGTGACGTTTGTCAAAAGTCACAACGTTAGTCTTCATTGATGGGGTATGCGATAATTGGATATTCGATTATTTTATACCTAAAATTAAATGTTCGTAATTAGTATTCATTCATAGTGGACCTTGGCCTATTTAAAGATAGATACAAATCATACAATACATTAGAAAGTCAGTATAATGAAAATTAGGAATTAAAAAGTCAGTTTAGATAGAAACCATTTTTCGGTTTATAAAAAAACGAATCGATTTGTAAAAAAAAAAACGATTTTACCCCATCCCTTTAAGACATGACATTTCAAATGTCACAGAGACCATCCTACACTTTCTCAAGTATAATCTAAAAGATTTTTTATACGATTCTACACAAATGTTTGCATCAGATGTCTAATGGTATGCATGTGTTGCTTAAATCTTAATGAGCATGTGTGATATAAGTAGACAAAAAAAAACAATTGTTGAACTAGACGTAAAATGCAACAACTCCGTGGGCTAGTTGGTAATACGCCTGTCTTCAAACACAAATATTATGTGTTCGATTCCCATTGGAACCCAGTATATTTAAAAAAAATATAATTCTTTTCCTTCTCCTTTCGGTCGTAATTAAAGTTTCTCCAATGCATAACTCCGTTTATTTCACCATACGATCGTTCCATCCGCCTTTTCTAATCTATTGGCCTTCTTCCTTCTGGACAGGCCTTGAAGATTCAAGATAAGAAATTATTGTTTTTGGCAAACATTAATTACAATCATATATAAATATTTATAAGGCCAGAATAGATTGAAGAAGAGAATTCAAACAAACGTTGTCATATAAATTACTTTTAATTTTAAATAATATAGTCTTGTTTGGTACATAACATAACATATTTAAGTAACAATTCGAAAATCAAATATTTTAATACCCGTCCTATTGATTTCTTGCTCTTTAAAATATTCAATCGAAAGGAAATCTTTTTAATTGAGATATTCACTTTTTGATGGAGATGACTTCTTGCTAACTTTGTCGTTTTGAAAAAAATATGCAAATGTAAATCGAATCCACATCGTATCCTTTTCTACAAAGAATTTTTCATGTTTATATTATATATCATAATATCCATTATTTTTTTTCACACCAGTTTTTCAATTCAAGAAGACAGACATGCATACCATCACGCTATATCCCCGTCGGAGTAGGCAAAAAGGACAGAGCGCCTTAATTTGCTAACTCGACACACATCTTTAGCCTCTTCCACGTCCATGCACTTTCTCATACAACCTCTACGATTTCTCTAACTTTCTACGTTTCGTTCTTCATTCACTTGATCCAAACATACATTCCTTTGTCTTCTTCTCATATGGCTTCCTCCCACATCTGCACTGTATATCTGTAATGCTAGTATTTCTTCATTCATTCGTTCTACCTGCCCAAACCATCTCAATGTACTCTTATTCATCTTTCTTAACACATCAGCCTTAATTTCACTTCATCCTTAATCACTATTCCGTATTCTGTCATACATTGTCACTCCATGTCTTAACTCTTCCATCATCTGAGAATATACTACCCATGCAGCAGAATTCCTCAACTGGCTGCAATCTTTAATTTATCATCCGTATGTCGCATTAACTTTTCCTTTTACACTTTTTTTATCACCATTAATTTATTTCGATATAGTTTTCTTCCCATCTCTCATACAATTTACTTATCAAACTCTGCAATTCACCTTCACACTTCGCCAATATTACAATATCATCTGCATACTAAATAACCTCATACATTCCCATTTGACATGTGTATACCACCAATTGACCTCTATAGTTCCTTTACATGTGAATCTGTAAAAACATTGAACAACCAGGGTGACAAAACGTATCCTTGTTTTACCCCTTTCGAAATATCAAAGCATAGAGTCAAGACACCATTCACTCTTATACTAGCTCTACTTTTAGCGTATAATGATGCAATATCATGTATTAGTTTACATTTATCAACTATTCATTCAATATTTTCCATAGTTTGTCTCTTATCACGCGGTCATATGCTTTTTCCAAGCCTACAAATGCACAAAATACTTTTGCCATACATTTTTCCACAAGCATACACAAAGATAAATTTTGATTCACGTATATTCTTCCATTTAAAAAGACAACCCGAGCTTCCCACACTTTTTCTCACTCTTTCTATCAGAATCAAGAAAACAGTTTTTTTTAACATAATAATCCGTAGCAATTGAGTTGGTGACGAATAGTTTCAAACATTTTACATTAACCTTATCAAGAAAAAAAAAGTTTAAAAATGAATGACATGTGTGTAATATATATTTTTTTTAAATGCGATATATGAAAATTTTAGTAATTATTTTGAAAATAATTGATTCTTGTATACAATTTTCAATTTGGAGTTTTAATATTTGTTTCGTTGTAGGTGGAAATTGTCAGACTTGAAATCTCGAACTAAAATATCTTTGAAAGTGGACGAAGTAAATTATTTTTGATGACGATTTTCGATTAATCTTTCAACCCTCAATCCAAATACACCAATGACTTAATATGTTACAAAACGAAACGACTACCTTGGTACGGTACACTCTAATCTCTTTCTAATTCCAACCATTTCCTTAATTATCGTTTTGGTATATCACTGATAGTAACATTTTAAGGTTTCTAGTTAGTTTTCAGAATAATTTTCAAACCATATAATAAACTATGTTTAATGTTTGGTAATGTGATTTAGACATTTTGTAGAGCATAGTCGGGAGATAATATTGTCTTCGGCTCCAGTAATCGAGCCATCGGGTTTAAAACCATGGAACTCGCCGCTCGTCATTGCACGTGTTATAGTTCAAAAAATGTAGGATGAGTCCTGTGACAGCTCACAAATTTGCCACGATACAACCTTGTAACGATGTTCAGTAACTTTAATTATTTTATCAACTTTAATATAAGCCTCGATTCTAATAAATAGCAAGTTATTTAGGTAAATACATTACATAAGGTTGTATTGGGGCAAATTTGTGAACTGTCACAGGACTCATCCTACATTTTCCGAACTATAGTAACACTACCGCGCATGAAGATACAGCACTCACACGCGTACTCAGCGCGTATGTATTAATTACCTGACGATTTTTTTGAACCAGATTGGGTATCATCGAATATCTAATCCGTTGATGGAAGTCAATCATCTTACCAACTTGGCCACGAAAGTTGCCATAAAGTAAGTGCTAAACATGTAAATTCAAGCTGCAGTATGACATGTACTTGTACGTGCGAAATTGTTTTTCACATAGTGTATTAGGATAACACGTACACGGTTAGTAAACTGGTGATACATTTTAGGTATTGGATACAACAGATTTTTATCGCACAAGTCTTCTATCTTATCTTTTCAATACTTGCCCTCCCTTTCCCCTACCCACCACTGTCGGATAATATTTTCTGGATAGCAGTGATTTTATTTTAAATATGCGCTTTTATGATTTTCCCTTTATCAAGAAATTTTAATACTTATCAATTATTTTTTTGCAAATAACTCGAGAGTAAACTGTAAAGAAAATCTTCTACATCATCATCATCACCACCATGCCATATCCCCAATAGTAAATCAAATATACATTCACTTTATTATATCCTGAAAAAAAATATTTTTACGTTACATCCTTACAACCTTGTTTAGTTTTTTTAGTATTTTTCTCACATTGCTTTAAACATGTTTGATATGCACTTTTTTTTTAGTATTTTTCTCACATTGCTTTAAACATGTTTGATATGCTTATCTTCTAAAACCGCATACTAAAACCCGTATTCATAGTCTGACCTTAGTCATAACTATTTTATTTGCTGAAGAAATTAATGTGTTAATGTTAAATTTCGAACAAATTTACAGTTGTTTCCTTTCCTAACTTTTAAGTTTGGAGCGAAGACGTCCGACGCTGAATGTAGATCACAACATTTCTAAGTTAGAAATTATTATTAAGGCCAGATACCCAATTATTATTAAGGCCAGATACCCAATTTGGGCCTTAGTCTTACCCGTCGATTATTTACACACTAGTTGCAACCCGTGAAATATTCACGGAAGTAAAACAAATTCTACATTTATGAAAATATATATTCATAAACATAGAATTTGTTTGTATACATCATTTATACATCGTCCCCTTTTACACCGGTTCAAAAATTGTTAGCTAGGCATTTAAAATTAGTTCAGTATCCCCACCGAGATTCAAATTTCGAATTACTTTCGGAGATAATCCAAGTATTCGACAGCTGTACGGGTTTTGGCCTATTTATACTATGATACAAATATCTTGATTACGAAAATTGTGTGAGCCACGTTTTAACTAATTTAAACACTAATTAGAAACATAAAAACTGTCGTATAGTACCCGGCGGTAAGTAATACACATCGGGCTTAAGAAAGAGACTGTCGGCTAACTTCGGCTTTGTACAGCGTCGTCTCTGTCATTTAAACAAGTGTTTCGTCGCAATTTGTCAGTTGTTACCGGACTGGACTGTTACCGCATCGTGCAACAGGGACGATGCTCTACAAAGCCGAAGTTAGCCGCTTATGGCCGACAGTCTCTTTCTTAAGCCCGATGTGTATTACTTACCGCCGGGTACTGTACTAAGAATACCTTACACTCGTAAGTTCAAAATGGCTGTTTCGTTACTTTTTATGTAATTTATCTTTCTACTTAACTTCCTCAATAGGATTATTGACAAACGAAAGCTGGTAAGTACACTTTTTGATAATGTAGCGAGTTCAACTATTTTTTTTATATTTTGTTTAAATTCATAAAATAATCAATTCGTAACTCTTAAAGAGTTAGTTATAGAATATTTGGTAATTAAAACAGTATAAGATGAAACGTGGACGTGGAGAAATGCGTGCACTGAGAAGAATACATTGTGTGGCGATGTATGACAGAATACGGGATGAAGTGGTTAGGGGTGAATGTGAACGTAAGACTGATGTATTAAATAATATGAAGAAAAACACTCTCAGATTGTTTGGACAATTAGAACGAATGAATGAAAAAAGACTAACAAAACAAATATACAGTGTAAATGTGAGTGGAAGGTGTGAAAGAGGTAGACCAAGGAAAGTATAGTTGTATTGAATGAATTCTATTTTGAAAGGAGGAAATGTAAAAAACCAAGAAGGTTTGTGGATGTGGAAGATGCAATAGATGTGTGTCGTGGTAGGAAAGTCTTGTGCTCTCTTCTCTCTGCCTACCCTAAAGCGGAAACGGTATGATATTATATATTATGTATAGATTTATTTTAAAACCACAGCATGTGTTTCAATTTAAAACCACAGCATATGGTTATATAACGAAATAGCTATACCTATAAGAATTATATTTTAATTTATTACTTTCGACGATTTCATCTCTATGATTTAAAGGAGGATTTAAAAAATTATCTTCAGGATTTAAAAAAGTAAAAAATGTAGTGTTTGCAGATAACACCCGTGATTATGGTAGTCGGCACGTTTTTCTATTTTAACGTCGAACCTTATTTTCCGTTACGGCTTTATCAGTTCCGTATTATCATTCGACAGATAGCGAACGTTTTCATTGATTCTACATACGAGTAGTTTGCATTCGTCACTAGTTTTCATTTAGTGAGTGATTGGTGTCTTGTGCTTGAACATTCTCGTGCAGAATAGAAAAGGGAAATGTTACCTAGACAGATGGTATGCCAGTGTTCGTTATAATTTCATGTTGTTTTCTCCTTTTTCTTTAAAAGTATTATTTTGTGTATTTTTAAATCACTGTTTTCAAACAATGTTTATAACATTGATAAAATTTATTGATTTTTGACGTTTTAAGATGAGTGATTTGTGAAATTTATTTATTAAGATTGAACTCGTAGTTTATACACAAATAAGTAACATAGTTTCATTTCATTTAAATTATATGTTATGCCTTGTCTAGTTTATTTTCATGTTTTTTCTTTTCTATTTTTACTTTTCGTGCAAAGAGCACGGGTGATTGTCCGTCTTTGTGGGGTTCGTGGGCTCACGTATGTGTTTATGGATTTCGTGGGGATGGATAGTCATTTGAATTATTTATGCGACCACGTAACTTAATTTATTTTGTCTGGTTGGTTGGATGAGATTGCCTCTTGGCAACGATCCCGCCAGATTGTATTTGCAATAAAAGTGTTAAATAAATAAAGAGCAATGATTTCCACTGCAGAATTTATATTCTTATTGTTTGCGCTATTTTCATTCTACGATTTATTTTGTACAACTTACTTATTTAGATTTTTTTAATCCGTAAAATGTATGGTTCAATACGGAATGCAGTGATTAGGGATGAATGTGAACTTAAGGTTGATGTGTTGAGTAAGATGAAGAAGAGCAGTATGAGGTGGTTTGGGCGTCTATGTGCATCAACTAATAAATGAAGAAAGATTTACAAAACAAATATACAGTGTAAATGCGAGTGAAAGGCTTTATATAAAAAGACCAAGGAATATATGGGTGGATAAAGTGAATGATATTTTGAAAGAGGTCAATATGAAAAAAAGTCAGAGAAATCGTTGAAGTTGTATGAGATATTGTGTGGATGTGAAATAGTCTAAATATGTGTGTTGAGATAGGTAAGTTTGGATCTCTGTATACTCTGCCTACCCCGATATGTAGAAGATGTGATGGTATATATGTATGCACCACTATAATTTTTGACAGTGCACATTATTGGCTTTGTAAATAAGTTATGTATAAGCCGTAGGGTGAGTTGACTACGACCTTTTTATTTTTCGGCAGTCTATAAGAGGCAAATATTCGCAAATATTACTATGTGATATACCGCCCTAGATTCACCTTCCAACACCCTTAAAATAAACGAATACAACAGCCATTCACCTCGGAGCAGGTTGGCCATGGCTTAGAATAATGTGTAGTTCTAGGCTATGGATCGACCTGGACGTATGCGTTTTATGTCATCTCTGTGTTCCTGACAGCACATACCTATATAAGGTGATGAATGAAATAATACGAAGTCGAATTAAATCTTAAGATACATTTCAATAATATCATATTCCAGAAAATATCGTAGAAAATAGGAAATTTCTAGTATGTTTTTTACAGCAAAATTACCTATATTTTTTTTTATAAATTCATTTATTCGTATGATAATCTGTAACATACCTTAATTGAAAATGTGGACATGATGAGCGTGACTGGAATATTGTTTTAGGCTTATGTAATCTAGCTTTTGGGCTGAGACCCACTGGAGTAGGCAATACACTCATAGTTCGGCATCGTATGTGTTGGAATTACTACCGCACGTGAACAGACAACAACACTTGTTCGCGTCTAACTCTTAAACCAGCCTGGGACACTTTTTTTTTGTAACATCGAATCATACAGGAATCGTACCAGCCTCTTACCAACTAGGTCACGAAGGGCGTCATTTTTTTAAATAACTTGGAGGCAGTTATTTTGTTTATCTACACCTACCTGTAGTTTAATCAACAATATACTATAATTTATTTATTTATTATTACACATGACAAGAAATATACACAATTTGCGAAAAAACAACAGGTAATTTGATTTGGATATACAATTTTAATGGATCTGGGTTTGTTGCCTTTCATTTGTCGTATCCCCAGTAAACTAGGCTTTTGCCTGTATCTCACTGAGGATATTTAGCATGAAAAAATAAATCGATACTTCTTTCCGATTTTTGATTACACAAAAACAAAACCCCGTTGCACGCTCTCATCAACCTGACAAACAGTGACACTCAACTACAACTGGAAACATCTTGCGAAATTCAACTCCTCACACATTATCACTCCAGAAAGACCAAAAATATTCATCCCACAATATACCGCACACAATCATAAGAATACAAATTAAAATTAAAACAAAAAATACACAGAAACACAAATACAAAAACAACCAAAATTAAAACAACAAGAAGAAACCCACACTCACGAGCTCACACAAATCTTTTCCACTCGTCATTCATCCTGAAAGCCCAAGTACTCAAAATCCTGTCGCAATAATATATTTTATATGTTTTTTCTGCTCTAAATCTTCACATAACTTCATTATAAATATAATAAAATATGTTTTGTTCTGATGAGTTATGTTATCTGGCTAGTAAGTATGTTTACGTGTTTTGGGCAAGTTGAAAGGAACATTGAAAGAAGGGAAGTGACAGTGAACAAGGTAACCGGAGCACTTTGTTATATATAACAATCACGCAATATCAATAGTAGCAAAAATGACAATATATAAGAGTTTGTTGGTGCCCATCCTGGTGTATGGAAGTGAAACTTGAACTGGGCAGATGAACGATAAGAGTAAGATATATATTAAAGTTGTGTGTACTAAGTAAAATTAGAGTTTCAATATTTGATAGAATGCGGAATGAAGACATATGAACTGAAAGCACAAATGAAATGGATATTTTAAGTAATATAAAGAAAGGAGCTTTAAGATCGTTTGAACATGTGAAGAGAATGAATGTTGTAAGAATGACTAAGCGAGTATACAAGTCAGAGGCGCAAGGTTTGCGTGGAAGAGACAGATCGAGGAAAATATGACTGGACCTAATGGACCAGATTTTGAAAGAAAGTAAAGTGAGAAGTATGAACAAAATACGATTGTGCATGACGATATGTATGAATGTGGATGGAGCGAAAGACGTGTGTTTAGATAGAAAATTTTGGAGTTATGTTCTCTCTGACTACCCACAAGGGACACGGCGTGATGATGTGCATAAATTTATCTTTAAATATATTTTTACACAGATCATGTACATATATATCATATATATATATATATATATATATATATATATATATATATATATATATATATATA